>OY725327.1:19343120-19765787 GCA_963242795.1 Inga leiocalycina | reverse complement strand
TCTACGTGCTTATAAAATCATAAACTAGGATAAACATAATTTATCGATATATAGCGCCAAAATGTGTATATTTCATCCCCATATATTAATATTTTTTAAGAAAACATAAAGTAATTACAATGTACCATCAGCAATAGAACATACTATATAAAAGGACGGATTTAGTGAAGAAATAGGATTACTTGATCATTCAGAATGGAGTTTAGCCTGAGCTCAAGTTTCAGCTGGTGGAGACTAATCCTTTTCCTAATAACTGAATCCCATAAAGACAAAGTAGCCTTCCATACATTAAACAGAACTTTCTGCACAATTGAACAAAGCCTGGTAAAAATTATTTGCTAAATGATTTAATATGTATTGCTGAAGGGCGATCAAAGACAGCAGATACTACCTCTGCAGCTGCAGTTTGAAGACAAAGCACATCCTCTGCTCTTGCATTGACAAATCTCCATTGCAAATGCCGGTTGTAGAGAAGTCGCAATTGGTGAGCATCATCTATGTGGCTTGAACTCCTTTTCCCTTTTCTAAAATCAGCAATAAAACTAAGCACCGAGATTGAACTGTTGGATTGACTGGATAAACTGGTTGACCTTGTTCGAGAGGGACTAACCCTTCTAGAAGGAGGAGTTGATGGCCGAGATCGAGATGGACTGAGGCCTCTTGCACTAGATGAGGATAGGATTGAGGTTTTGCTAGGGGAGGACGGATGTGATCTTGGAGTTGGCAAGGATGTTGATCCGACTAAGGGAGTTGTTGGTGCTATTTTATCAGATTGACTTGTAGAAACAAATTTGAGAGGTCTTGATGCCTGTAGCAAATTATCATTAACTGATTTTACCTCGTTTCTGGTTCTACTTTCAACCATCGATACATTTCTTACAACATCACTTGTGGACTTCTGCATGGGTTTACTTGCTTCATCCAATGAAGACAACCTTCTCAGTGAAGACAAACCAGTTCTAGTAACTGAAGAATTCAATGTTCTGATTGACTTTTCAGCAAGATCGACTCCCCGATTTGTTGTGTTAGAAGACACCTTCCCACCAATACTACTTGGCCACCGATGCTGATCAATCAACTGAGAATGCAAACCATCAACTGGCTTTGAATTCTCAGAGTGATCAGAACTATTCTTCCCTTTCAGAGGACTACGTATTCTCTCCGGCGTTGGCTTACGCACAGTTGGAGGTTCAGCCGGCTTTTGTGCCACATTTGAAGTCGGCCGCAGAGTGCGATCAGAAGTGCTAGTATTTGGCTTCTCTTTCTTGCTAACAGGCACAGACATGCCGTCTGATTGGAAGGAAACGCTTAAGCTTCGCATTGTTGAAGGCCATAAACTCTCCTGCAAACGACCACCTGTTGTCCTTCTGGATAATAAGTGCCCATCCACTGCTGAATCACGGACGGGTGTAGAAGGTCTTGGTGAGGAAGGAGTTGAGGGCCTGTTCCTTTCTACTGATCGAGCTCTCTTGGGTACCAAGTTTGAGGAAGTGGAGATTGTTCTTGTGGGGTTTGGAGATGAGCATCGCCTGGGACTAGATGGTGTTGCCCGAGCAGGTGACTTATACCTAGAACCAACGTCCCTTGTTGGAGGGCGCCGGGTGGTGACGACTTCATTTTTTCTTCCGGTGGCAATTAAGGGTGGTCTACGAGTCTCCTCAGCTGCTTGCTTCCGTAATGCTTGCCCTGCTTCATATATATCCATCCACTCTATCCAAACTAGACCACATTGATAGAATTTGTTATAAAACTTAATTTAACAGCCATAGCAATCATGAATCCCACATTCTAATAGACGCCAGCTATTCAGAAAGAAGATCCCTTTATTTCTCTGTAGTAAATCTGCCACAAATGCATGATTGAAGTAAGAAACTGTCCAGTGGAAAAATGAAGAAAGAAAAGAAAGAAGTGAAGAATAAATCATTCAAAGGGAAAAAGAAAATCGGAAAAGCGCTCAATTTTCCCGTTACTCAGATCTATTGGAACACCAATTTGAGAATCGTACCAAAAGAAACGCAACTGGATATGTTTTTCTCATCAAATAAAAATCGAACCCGACCAGATCAGGCCAATGCAAGAAGAATATACAGAAGGTTTCCAGCATTTGGTGTGATGGGACAGAGAAACTCGCGGAAACTGTCTCAACGTGCTTCTTTAAATGATGATCATTAGACGTTAGTGACGGTTAACTGAAAATTCAAGCGTAGGGGGTACCCCTTAAAAATTGGGGTTACTAATGGGGGTGTAGGATAAGAAAGGTTAAGAGCGTAGGGTAAGGGAGAGCCTCTGATTTTTCCTCTTTTGTCCCTCTCACGGGAGTGCCATGGTCGGGTGGGCTGGCAATAGGTTCACTCCACATAAACCCACTCTGTCCTGTTTCTTCTTCTCTCTCAGCTCCTTCTCATGAAAGGGAATTCAATGAAAGTGATACGAAAACTTGCAGAGACCAAAGAAAAAGCATTTATCGCAAAACTACTCAATTAAGCTAACAGAACGATACATATACTGTAATAAGATAAACCACACATTTACCGTAGTAAGTGTTTTTATGAGTTTCATCTTCTAAATTTCCCAGACTGAATTCTTTAAAAATGTAATTTGTTCGTAAGCACAATAAGATATTTCTTAATCAGTTGAACTCGCAGGTGCTCATGTTCTCAGGGAGATGGATAAAGACATGGGAGGACCACGTGCTGAGGCGATCATTGTCCATCCCCCTTGAACCAATTGTGCAAACCTAATAGTATTATTAGCCAAATAAAAAGCAACAATCAATGCAGAGATATCGTTTCCAGCAAAATAAGACAAAATAGTAATTTCGTCTTAACATTTAAATACGATGAACAAGTATCGATGAAATTCAGAAAACTTTTTTCTCTGGGAGATTTATAAAAAGAAATAAGGTTCTGAGAAAAGGGATCCATGACATGGGTCTGGACCGACAGGTTTTTGTCTGCCCTGCTGAAGACACGTTCAGTGTTCAACTGTTCGTGTAATATCTTTTTAAGAAAACTCCAGTTCCAGTGCAAATTAAATTGAAAATATCAAGTTCATCGAATCTCATTCTAAAGCTCTTGCCCAATGAAGAAACCAAATTAGAACTCGTTCCAATTATTGAAAAAATTCAAAGAAAGTAAAATCCATCTTTCTGTATTCTCAATCAACTCAAAAAAATAAAGAATTTGCTCAACAGAATTTGATCAGCAACGTAACCTAAAATCATTTACGCATCAATGTAACATTAAATAAAGCGATCCAGATCGAACAGAGCGAATCACAAAAGGAAAAATTAATCAAAACATAATTGATCCAATCAGTTGAAACTTTACTTACCATTAAACAACAACTTCCAATCAGATTAGACCTACTCGATACTCAGACCTTCACATTAATCACAACGCATCAACCATCAATCCGTGAACGCTAAATAAACCTGGAATAATTCCTTCCTTGGTCCTCCAAAACCAAAAGAGAGAATCCGGTACCCTTAACTCTTCCAAAATCGAATGACAAGCAACGTGTGGATCTCACAAATAGGTCGCCAGAGATTGACGGAAAGACAGCAAGTGGTCGTCGGAGGTCAATAGTTTCCGGCGCGAGGCATTTTCTAATTTTGAAGCAGAGAGAAGGAAGGAGAAAGCGAGAGAATTAAAAAAGGAGAAAAAAATGATGCTTTCTTGCTCCTAAAAAAGTTTATTTAATAAAAATAAAAAATAATAATTTGAAAGAGTATATGGGAAACGGTTTCAGTTGGGAAACGAGGGAAGTAGGAGTGTGGGGACGGTAGATTTCGCGCCACCTACTTTTAATGAGTCTTAGCTTAGTCCTTGAGGAGTAGTTATTATTAATTAATAATTCTAGTAACGTGATTTTCTTGCTAATTAATTAATAATAATTAATTTTAGATTTATAGTTTTAAGCAATGTTTTAAAAGCCGGACCGGATGTCAAGCCGGAAAGGTCAGCGGGTCAAGGTTCAACCGGTTGGAACGGTTGAGCCGTTTAGCCGGACCGGTGACGTAATAATTAAATTTAAAAATAATACACACACACACACACTCCATTCGATCCTATTTATAAGCAACTTTCCTTTTGATTGCCAAAATGAACTGGTAGTCAAAAGCAAAAGTGTGTCAAAAATGCCATATTTTTTCCATATACGCCCCTATTTATGAAAAGAGTATAGGAGAGAGAATAGATAAAAAATATAAGAGATAATGAGTATAAAATATGAGAGAGAATGAGTATTTAATAAGGGTAAAATAAGAAAAAGAAGCTTACATTTTCAGATAAAAAGTGAAAGTTACTTATAAAATGAACCAGCCTATAAGAGAGAAAGTTACTTATAAATAGGACCGGAAAATATATATATATATATTACAATAATTAAACATTAACCTAATTTCATATTAAGTTAATAAAATCGCACAACACCATTTAAAAAAAAATCTTGTGATACATTAAAAAGAGATCTTGATATATCCAAGTTTAATTCATTGTTTCTAGATCTTTTTAAACATTTTGCTTTAAAAAAATTTCAAAAGATATTATCCCTCCCCATGCGTATCATACACGCTTCACAACATCCAAGATTTACTTTTTCTTCTCTGTCCAGTCCACTGACTTCATGTTCATTCACTCTTTCTTTGTCATTTCAAAGTCTCACACCTTGCTCCCTGATACGCAAGTCGCCGGAGCTGCTTTCGGAATGGATTCTTTCACTTCTTCTCCCTTAAAAATCATATAATGCAGAGACACACTATAAATCGTTCTGATGGCAGCCTTCAGTGAAGGAATGAAGAATAGAGCAGCTCTCCTATGTTTCTTCTTTCGCCTTCTATTTCTTTTTTCTCTTGTGCAGATCTTGTGTTTAACTCGTCCGGTTTTCAAATATCCGCTCCGG
The DNA here is from genome assembly GCA_963242795.1 of Inga leiocalycina. Lineage (NCBI taxonomy): Eukaryota > Viridiplantae > Streptophyta > Magnoliopsida > Fabales > Fabaceae > Inga > Inga leiocalycina. The sequence continues at coordinate 19,760,885 of OY725327.1, read as the reverse complement.
CTCCCGGCTCAACTCCGGCTCCCGGCTCAAAAGGCGGCTTTGAACGGCCGATTCCGGGCAAACTCAAAAGACGGCTTAACTTTGTAAAGCGGACCGCTCTTCCCTCCGGCCTACGGTTGAACCGGCCGGACCGTCCGGTCCGGTCCGGCTCTCAGAACATTGGTTTTAAGGTTAGCCATTTAAGTATATAAGTTTTTATAAATATTTAAGTATTTAATTTTTTTATTGACCAAAATTTTAGAACATTATTCACAAATTTTCCCTATTATTAATTATTAATAAAAATGAAAAATTTCAAATATTTTATAATATATTTAGCTATCAATTAAGAATGAAATAATATATTTTAAAATTATTTATTGTTAGGTGAATTTAATTTGACATAATAGATATAAAGGAATTTGACCTAATTTGTGCCCATAATATTCTTTTCTCAATTTTCAGACATTATTTTAAAATTTAAGATTAATTTTTTTTATTTTTTAGTCATATTTATTTTATATAAATATTAACAACCTAAATCTGTTGTTCCAAGACTAACTATATAAAGGAAAAAAAGGGTAATTATAATATATGGTCCCTATATACGCTATACAGCTATATCTTCTCATCACATCTCCCACAAGAATAATAAGAGAAACTCAACCCTACCTAATACACACTATCTCTCGTAATATTTTAAAATTATGACCATTAACATCATATAAATTAAATTTGAAAGTTCCATATTTAAATTCCTAAATATTCAAAAGATTATATTACTTTAAATTATCTATTTATTATAATTAAGAGTTTAAATTTTGACGTGCACAAGCCGATATGAGGAACTTTTTTTGTTGGACGATTTATGAGTAAAAGTCCGGAGGCAAACCATAATCCTAATAAGCCTCTAAAATCAAACTCATCTAAACTTTTACATGTTAAAAAAAAAACAAAAGAGCATAGAATCCATTTCATATGTTTGTTGCAACATAGCAACATTTTACATTTCACGGAGGGTGTGAAATAACCAGATACTCCTTCGATCTCTGATACAAGAGTTATTTAATTAATTTAGATAAATTGAGAAAATGAAATAAATTGGTTAATTTAAACAAATATGACATAATTAATCTCCCTAAAATTCCTTGAATAACATTACATTAGATATCAAAATATAAGTTAGATAAATCAGTTTAGAGAAAAACGATAAATACTAAAAATAAAATGCATTTAAATCTTATATTTTGGATTAAATACAATCCCCAATCAATTATAGCTAGCTCTTATATTAGTTAGAGGGGATGTAGTATTATAGTTCAATCAATTTAATTAGCAGAGCTGTTGATTATCAAGTGAGTTCAAGTGTCATGAAGATGAAGAGATTGAACATGAGCACCGAAGGAAGCACACAGGGGGCCAGGGCTATAACACATATATATAACATTACAATCCTAATCTTATAAAAAGGACGTGAAACGCTGCCCCCATGTAAAGCCTTTCATGTCCTCTTCCCCCATCTCATTGCTTCTCTCATTTTCCTTACACCTATCATTGATTCCAATATCTATAGGTTGTGTCAATATTCAAGTGTCATGTTGGTTTTTTGCGGAAGAGGGTCCTCCACGTGTGTTCGATTCAATACATCGAGAGAGAATTATGGTGAAAAAACTTATAGGCTACAATGTTCCTCCTTACCTAATACAAAGTTATTTTCAATTGGGTTGGACAATATATACTTGAATGTGCTCTCCAATTATACTTAATACTGATATAAATATAATAATGTATATACATATGTATCAAGAATTCAAGATGCATATTATGAAAGTTATATCTATTGTGCTCTATGGCTGGCTATATATATATATATATATATATATATATATATATATATATTTGATATTTATAGATAGTTTTATAAATTTTATATTTTATATTAATATTTTGAACCAGAATAATGACTAGCTACGATTTTATTGGCCTGAAAAATAGGAACGGCGGAGCAGTTTAACTGTACAAAAGTAGAAGTAGGTATTATGGGATTTTTGTATTCTTAATTCGATTAAACTTTGTTAGTATTAATGAACAACCATGTTAAACTTAATATATATATATATACACACACACATTTATCTTTAATTTTTATCAATATTCCCTTTATTAACCCAAACAGCATGTTTTGAATTTGGATAGTATCTTCTTATATACGGAGTCCTCTAACCTATTTTTTTAATAATCTTATGCTTTTCTTATACTACTATTAAGTTAGAGAGTTATCTTTCTTTTCAAATTTCAAGTGTTATAGTTTTAACATCCAAAGTAGACGTTTTTCCCTATTATTATTTTTTTTAAAAAATGTAAATCAGGCATATTCGTTAAAAATTTAATGTTTCCCCACGATATAACCTTTCACTTTTTATCATTTTCACTTACACAAAATTTGTTACCCGTAATCCATCGATCAATATCAAATATAGAACGCATTTAAAATATCCCTTTGTGAAAAAGAAAAACAATACTACAAAAAAAAAACAAAATTTTTAAAAATAACACAGAGCTCCCTCGATTTTGACTTATTATGCCGTTTAGGTATGTTTCATAGTCCAAGTCTTTGTTTGGACAATAACATGTAACTTGTAATTTTGTATCTCAATAGATTTGTTTTTAATATTTAGGCACCACTCTTGTATGACGTGTTTGTATTTTCCTTAAAATTTAATAAAAATTCTAGCTATCATCGCTTGCCAACTGCTTCCGTAAATAAGAAAGTGACTGGAAAAAAATTACAACGATTTGTGATTAATTATATTTCAAATGTATTAGTCTTTGAAAGTTGTCATACTCTCATTTTATTTTCAGCTATTTTAGAGTATTTACGAAAAAATGATATGCGGTTCGGTAGGCAATACATGAATAACATAAATATATTGATATTATGTGCATAATTACGAAAATTCCCCATAGTGATTCGTACTTGATAATTACAATTAATGTAACATCGCAGTGCTACGTGGGTGTATAAATCCGTCCCAAAGAAATGGAGACATCTTCCAGTCTTTGTTCCACCACGACATTCCCCTTATACAATTTTCTTCTTTGCTCTCAATATAGCTTATGTCTTCACTTGTCTTAATTACCCTTCCCTGATTCTCGAATGATATGCCTTGATTTCTGTGCCAATCCCTTAGGCTCTCTACTCGTTCCTAAAACGTCAAATGTATAATTTAGACACTTCCATAGTGTTTCTGGTGGTTATATTAGTCTATGGTGAAAATTTACCAAAATGTCCCTGGGACCCCACCTCGGCCCGGCCTCGCCATACCCGGCCTGATGACATGTTTTTCAAAATTTTGATTAGGGCTATCCTGACATAATTTCACCCAAGGAATCTATTTCCAAGCTCAGAATCACCAAATTCAATGTCAAATTATGAAAATACCCTTGACAGCCTCAATTTAGGGTTTTAGTGGCGTTTTCATAATTATGTTTTTTCGACCTTTTCCGAAAAAGTGACCAACTGTAACCCCACCTATTTTTGCCCACTGAATCCAATGGAACCATATATTTCATGAAAATCCAGCTCCTTTCCTTTAGAACAGTGTTGTCACACCCTTATCTTTATTTCACCTTTACCAGAGTATTCACGAAAAATGATATGCGTTTCGATGGGCAAAACAAGAATAGCATAAATATATTGATAATATGTACATAATTTCCCCTAAGGGGTCCGTACTTGATAAATTCAAATAATGTAGCCGCACAAGGCTACTAGGGTATCTAAACCCATCCCAGTAAAATGGAGACATCTTCCCGTCTTCGTTCCACTATCGCAATTCCCTCTCATATAGTCTCGTCTCTGATCTCTGCATACCGTTTGTATTCACCTGTCTAAATTGTTGGTAAGGGAGGGTAAGATTCAAGAGAATATCATTGGGAAAGCAATACCAATATGTATGTACGATAAATGTTTATTACATAATATGCTTGTATCATATAACTCATGCTCACACAATGACAAATCTGTAAGCTCTGTAAGCTCAATACTTCGAATAATATACTTATGGCCATAGTATAAATTGAAACATAGCTTCAAACCATTCATACATGTTTCACATAATTAAGCAAAGGAATAACATGCATCAACACACTAACACAAATATCATATACATGCAGGAAATGTAAGTTCCTTACCTTAGACCTTTTCCACCTTGAACCGTGTACTTCGATTCGCATGCCAATCCCTCAAGCTTTCAACTTGGTCCTAAAACATCAAATGTACCAGTTTAGATACTTCCATAGTGTTTCTGGGGGTTATATGAGCCTATTATGAAAATTTACTAAAATGCCCCTGAGGACCCGGCACGGCCCCGCCGTACCCCTCCGGCTGTATTGTTTCTGAAATTCTATCATGGGCTATCCTAACATATTGTCATCTAAGGAATCCATTTCCAGATTTACAATTATCAAATTCAATGTCAAATTACAACATTACCCTTGGCAGCCCCACTTTAAGGGTTTCGGGGGCGTTTTCGTAATTATGATTTTTCAGGTTTTTCCGAAAAAGTTACCAATTGTAACCCCACCTAATTTTCCACCCTGAACACAATGAAATCATCAAATCATTGAAAATCTAACTCTAAGACCCTTAACTAGAGTTGGCTGAAACTTATGGATTCTCCAGGGAAAATCGGGGTTTTTGAGTTTTGACTTTGCAGACGTGTTTCTTTCTACTCCTAATCACTTTATCAACTATTTAATTTGGTTACAACTATCTTTAGTGTAACATCCCAATTTTTATTCATATTATTTAAGCGATATTAGGAAGCAATTTATTAAATTATTTGAGGTGTAGAGTAAACTAATGCGTTATTTGAGATTTAAAAAAAAATATAGGAATAATAAAATATGATTGGAAATTTTGAGTAGTATATTTATTAATAATAAGTTGAATTTAATGAGATTAGTTTATGTGAATGGGAAATTACCATATAATTATTTGAGTATAAAAAGTTTATCACAAATGGATTAAATTTTTTGATAATAATCCCATATTGTAAATTTAGAGGAAAAAAAGAGAGAGATAACTTAATAAGATGTGGAGGGATTAAATAAAGGTATTTAAAATATCTTAATACCAAAATGATTATGATTATTTATATGTTATGAAGATTTTATTTAACAAAAATACACACATATAACTTAATCATTGGTACCATTCTTAAAGATTCAATAGGTTATGAATAATTTTTTATGTTATGAAAAAAAAAATGTAAAAGTGGAAATTAAAAAAAAAAACAAAAGAAAGAAAGAAAGAAAAAGGAGGAGGAGAAAGTGAAAGAATAAAATTAGAAAAGAAAAAGAAAAGAAAAGAACTAAAAGAGAATGAAATAATATAAAAATAGAAAGTGGGACCCACATCACTATTTTATAATCTTGTTCATTTCTTCTCCAGTGCGCCTCACTGCCCCGACTTTCAGTGTTCGCCCAGCAGCTCCATTGCTCCATTAATGGAGAAGTTGAGATGCCTTTGAGCTTCATTTCTTCCCCATAAAATTCCCCAATAACCACGCTTATTTCCTAAATATTTTTCTGTTCATTGAGAGCTTTCTAGAAGTATAGATTGTGGTAGGAGAAAAACAAGTTTGAAGATTAGGGCTTGAAGCAAGTATGGAGTTTCAACAAATGGGAATCATAAGTTTGTAGAGGTGAGTAATTATTGACGTTTAATCGGTTTAGAATTTTTATATTACATTAATTGAGAGATTTAGAGTTGGGGTTTGATTGTTAGAGAAATGTTATGATTGAAGATGATAGTTTACCGATTAAGCTTGAGTTTAATGGTTGAGTTAAGTTTATTGGAGGTAAAATTGATATTTAATCGGTTTATAATGTTGTTTAAGCTAGTAAAATAGAAATGGGTATTTTGGTTGGAACCCTAAGTTGGAGAAATTGGGGATTTTGATCAATTTGAATTATTTTGAGTTAGTTGTTGGTTCAAATGAATTATTGGAATTTAGAAATGATGGGAATGGCATTATAATGAAGAATTAGACATTATAAGTGAGATTTAAAAGTTAGAGGTAGAGTTAGAGACTTTAAGTCTATGTAATTATCTTAAATATTTATTTGACAATTTGAGTAATGAGAAATTGTATAATAATTATGTAGATTGAAGTTAGATTGTTTGGTGTTGGCAAATTGGAAGCACCCAAGTGTTGGTAATAATAAGCTTGGAGTAGAGGTAACATTGGTTATTCTTTTATATACTTGTCAACTATATATATATACACACTAAATTGTTTTGGGATTTGTTGTGCCTATGGAGGGCTTAATTTGGAATTGTATATTTAATAGAAACTAATATTATACTTAGAAACTAAAGCATGCTTGCGTGTATTAGAACTCATGGATTGGTATTTTGGAAATTGTTTAAGCATGCTTGTGTGTGATAATGGAAAGATTTGGAAATGATGTTATGTTTTAGATAATGAATACATTTGTTATGGTTCCTTAAGTGAAATAGTATTATTATCTTCATGATTATTGAGATGATGTATATTTTTTATCGATATTGTTTGGGGCCATACTCATGATTTGGAACTCGAATATACATGCCATGATTGTGATTGATGGCCTTTGATGCAAGTGGATGGTTGTGGAGTGGGGATGGGAGATTTTGTGTAAGTTAATACCACGTGGTATGCCATCACTCGGTGCACAGTGGATGGCACTTGTCAGGGCCCCTTCTTCCATGTTTTCCTTTGGCCGGGATTTCATTGGAGCTGTGGGACATGTGACACTTCCTTAGTTTTATTCTTTTAAGGAGGGGAGCCATAGTCCAGACTTGAGCTCTGCACCTTTGGCCAGGTACATCTTAAGAACTGGTGAGCTTGAGACAATCCAGTTAAATGGATGAGTTTCTGTTGGACTATGTGTTAGCCTATGACTCCAGTCAGCGGTTATAAGGCTGGTTCGGGGTAATAAGGATGATATGTGCATCAATCACTTGCTTGGCATGTTATATATGTGATTTATGATTTGAATATGATAAAGTTTTTGTATAATTATTTTTGTGACAAGGTTGACACACGTTTTTGTGAAATCTCTTGTGGACGATATTGGAAAACGAATTGCGATTTTCAATCATTTTGGAACCTATTTGGAAGGGGGTTTTGATAACCGAATCGAGAATTAGTTTATTAAATGTTTTATGTAAAGAGTAATATAAATTAATTATTGTAAGCTGAACTTGATTTTAGAGCCGTATGTTCTCGATCTCGGTTTGCATGTATATTTCTGAATAACCAATGTTTACTGAGATCTTTGGATCTCACGGTTGCTATATATACGTTTTTTTTCCAGGTGAGATATGAGTAGGGCCGCAGGGAAGTTGGTAAGAGGGTGAGTCTAGTTGCAGGCTCTCATTAAGGTTCCTCTTATTTGCACATGTCTTCCTATTTACATATGTAATGCCATGACCTAGGAACTATTTAAATCATGATTTGAGAATTCTATATAAATTGAGTATTGTGAACTCTGGTTTTGGAAATGATTGGTTTTGGTGTTTGATTGAGATATTCGATAAATGTTTGTTATTATTGAGCGGAGCCCCCCTATTGCTGTGATTGTGTGATAATGGATTTGGATTAAGAGATTTAATAAATTGTTATCTGGGCTTATGGAAGGACTGTTGTGTAGTTTGCTTTCGAATGCCCGAGGCCCAATTGTTTATCAGGGATCCCTAGTACTTACTTCCGCTGTGTTTAGAAAATGATTTATCAAATTATTTTGATTACGTTCTATTAATCGGGGATGACATTCTATTGTTAAGTTTTCCCTTTTTCTACCTTGATTAGCTTTTCAAATTATTGTTTAGAACTTTCTACCATGAATTTTTTTTATTGTTTGAGTTTGAACTTTTTATTACCATGGTAGGTTACTTAATCGATGTGTTAAATTTGGTTTAAAAAGTTGGAATGTTACATTTAGACCCAATTTCAGCAGCATAACCCCTAGGCAACTCAATTTTTAAACTTTAAAACCAATGGCAATCCAGTGAAATTTCACCAATTAAATTGCCCACAGCAGCCAGAATAAGAAATATACGAAAGTTTGGAAGTTACCTCAAGCTCCTTCTGGCTTTTCCCAAATATGGCTGAAAACCCTAACTCCTTCACACCAAAATATGAGCTTTACAACCTTAAAGAACATGAAAGAGAAGTTTAGGAATAGAGTTATACGTATTAGGAGCCAGATCGTCGGAAAAATCGGCTTACCTTGCGAGTTCTCTTCTCCTTCTCTCTCTAAACTCTCTCAAGCTTTCTCTCTCTAATTTTAGATTTGTTCACGTGGTTTGCTGGCTGGAGGAAAAGGATGAGGTTATATTATTATATTTTATCAAATTTCCAAATTTTCTTATTTTTACAAAATTCTAGCAGATTTTCTGCCTAAATTTTGAAAAGTCATAACTAATTCTAGAAAAATCACATTGGAGTAATTCTAAAGGCTATGGAACCCTTATTGAGTCTAGTTTCATGGAAAAATATAGCATTTTGCTATCTAGAAGCACAAAATTCTCATAATTTCAATTTTTGCATGTTGTTCCAGAAACTTCACAGTTTTTCTGTGTTGATTTCAAAAATTCATAACTTTGTGTATATATCTCTAATTAATTTATATGACCTATCAAATTAAAGCTTAGGATATCTACTTTTATCCTATAAAATTTCATAATTGTTTATCATCATTTGATCATTCAAAAGCACATGAAAAGCTCACTACCTCATAGGCTATTTCACTGAAAACATAATTATATTCTCCAAAATTCACCATTTTACTTTCTTAATACCCTAAAGATATAAGAATCATTAGGGGATAAATTTGGGTTCCTATTAAATTGGGGCTTAGCAGTCCACTTAATTTAGGCTTATTCTCAAGCCTCAAATCCCAAATTTCGGGGTATTATAAGTGCTGGTCGAAATATTGGTAAGAAAATGGAAAATTTGCCCTTTTGTGTTTTAGTTTCCAAAACTTGTACTTTTCCACTTCTAATCCTTTATTAACTCACTTAAACACTTCTTAACCATAATTCAAAGAAATTTGGGCAGCATAACCCCTTAGGATTAGAGCTTTTCCAAATTTACAACTCAACCAAAAATCACCAAATTAACAACAAACTTCAAAATCAACTTCATATAAATATATATTTGAATTTGGTGTAGTTACCTTAGGCTTCTTGAATCCTTCTCTCTAGGTGTCTCCTCTCTCTCTCTCCTCTCTCCTTGAGCTAAGAATGATGTCTTCAAGATCATGGTTTCATGAAGAAACAAGGTTTAGAGGAGTTTTCTCATGAAAACTTACAAAGAAAAAGCTTAAGAATAATGTCTTACCTTAGCTTCTAGTCTCCTTAAGTTCCACCTTCTCTCCAAGTCTTCAAACTCTCTCTTTCCCTTCCTTCTCTTTGAGTTAGCCGAAATGTACACTTGAAAAGGGGAGGGAAATGTGTTTATTAATTTGACTCCATTCATCCTTGACCATAGGATTTAATCAAGGGACCATAATGTGACACTTGTCACAACCATACTTCCACTCATACCTCCTTCCTATTTATTCATAATTACTCCATTTAATTCCCATCATATACTCAACTATGCCTTCATGTAGTGTACACTCAACCTTGCATTCATCATTTAATCCAACAATTCACTCCACCATTGTCATAATTACTATGTTCATGTAGCAATTTGACATGTGCTCTTAGAAACCAATTATAATTTAATCTCCTCTTCATATAATAAGACACTTAGCAAATTAAATTTCATTAATCAATTTTTCCCTCCATACATCTCATGCTAGGCGAAATTATAGAAGATAAGGGAAATAAAAATGTGTTTCAATAACACCATAATTTAATTAAATGAATTATACATAATTCCTTCTAATTTCACAATTCTTAATTTATTCCATAAAATATAATCCTATCACACTCTCATCTTATTTTAACTTATTTTAGAGTATTTACGGAAAACAATACGCAGTTCGGTGAGCAACATAGGAATAGCATAAATATACTTATATTGCATATACGATTACGGAAATTCCCCATAGAGGTTCGTACTTGATAATTACAATTAATGTAGCTTCGCAGCACTACGTGGGTGTCAAAACCCATCCCAGTGAAACAAAGACATCTTCCCGTCTTTGTTCTACCACGACATTCCCCTTATACGGTTTTCTTTTTTACTCTTAGCAGAGCTTCTGTCTTCACCTGTCTAAATTGTTGGTAGGGAAAGGTGAGATTCTGGGGAATCTCAGTAGGAAAACAATACCAATATGCATACAAGATAATTGCTTAACGCATGACATGCTTGCATTACATAACTCATGATCATACAATGACATATCCGCGTGCTCACTGTTTCAAACAACATACGTATGGTCATAGCATACACAGGAACAAAGATTCAATTATTCTTATATGTTTCACATAATCAAGCAAAGCAATAACATGCATCAATACACCAGCACAAATATCAAATACATGCAGAAGAGGTAAGTTCCCTACCTTAATCGCCATTTATTGATCCTCGAATAACGTGCCTCGATCTTCAAGTCAATCCCTTGGGCTCTATACTCGGTCCTAGAACGTCAATTGTACAGTTTAGACACTTCCATAGTGTTTCTGGTAGTTATATTATTCTATGTTGAAAATTTACCAAAATACTCCCGGGACCCTGGCCAGGCCCGCCTTACTCGGCCTGATGGCACGTTTTCTCAAAATTTTGACTAGGCCTATCCTGACTTATTTTCATCTAAGGAATCCATTTCCGGCCTCAGAATCACTAAATTCAATGTCAAATTACGAAAATACCCTTGACATCCCCGATTTAGAGTTTTAAGGGCGTTTTCATAACTATGCTTCTTCAGCCTTTTCCGAAAAAGTGACCAACTGTAACCCCACCTATTTTTTCCCACTGAATCCAATGGAATCATCTATTTCATGAAAATCCAGCTCCTACCCCTTAGAACAGAGATGGCCGAAATATTGACAAAAATTGGAAAAATGGAGTTGTGTTTTAGCTTACAAAGCTTGTACTTTTCCACTTCTAATCCTTTACTAACTCATTTAAACACATCGTAACCATGATTCAAACAAATTTGGGCAGCATAACCCCTTAAGGTTATAGCTTTTCCATTTTTCCAAGTCAACAAAAAATCACCAACTAACAACAAACTTCAAAACCAACTTCATACAAGTATAGATTTGAGTTTGATATAGTTACCTCTTAAGCTTCTTGGTTCCTCTCTCCCTATGTGTCCTCTCTCTCTTCTCCTTGAGCTATGAATGAGTCTTGAAGATCATGATTTCATGAAGAATCAAGGTTTATAGAAGGATTTCATGACAAAAATCACAAGAAAAGCCTAAGAAATCACTTCTTACATTAGATTTCTTCTTTCTTCTCTCTAAAGCTCTCAAGGTCTCCAAGCGCTCTCTCTCTCTCTCTCTCTCTAGTGTTGGACGAAATGAACAAAAGAAGAGGAAGAGGATGGCTTCATAAAAATGCTTCCTTCATCCTACACCATTGATTTAATCAAGGGATGTCATCGTGACATATGTCTTCCACCATATCTCCACGCATGCTTTCACCCATGCCTTTGCCCATACTTCCTTCATAATTTGACTTACTTTCTCCCTTGAGTCTCCTTTGGAAATGGACTAATTTCTTCCCTTGGTTTGGCTCCCAAAAACCACCCCCTTCTCCCTTACTCTAACCAACCAATTTTTCTTCCAACAAGTCCAAGTTTGCACTCCTCCATGCACTCAAGTTCTTTCATTCCTTCACTTAAGCTTAACCTCCCATCATGCACTCAACATTTAATCTAACCAATCACTCAACCATTACCATTATGGGCCATAAGTACTATGTCCAGGTAGCATTGCCATCATGACTTTATTTATGTAGCATTTTGGACATGTGCTCATGAAATTAAATTTTTCCCTTTATCTTCATGGGTCTGACGAAATTAGGGAGGAGAAGAAAAGAAAAATATGTTTCTCTAATTCCATAAGTCCCTTAATTGATTTATACCCTAGTCCCTCTAATTTTACCATTCTTGATTTATTCCATGAAGAATAATCAACATTACATATTTTCCTTTATTTTCCTTGATTAATTGAAATTAACTTCAATTAATTAGAAAATAATTAATCTTGGGCTAAATTGGCAAAATTATGATTTTGCTATCACCTTTGTAATTTAATTCCTTTCTTGAATTAATCTACCCATTTCCTTATGAATATGAATATTTCAAAATTCACAAGACCCAAATTTAATGAATATTCACCATTTTATTAGATTTTCTCAATTAATTACAATATATTTTTGGTGAATATAAAATTTAGGGTGTTACAAATCCAATTATACATTTTCCTTTATTCTCCTTGATTAATTGAAATTAACTTCAATTACTTGGAAAATAATTAATTTTGGGCTAAATTGGCAAAATTATGATTTTGCTATAACCTTTGTAATTTAATTCCTTTCTTGAATTAATTTGCCAATTTCCTCATGAATATGAATATTTAAAACTTCATAAGTTCCAAATTTCATGAATATTCACCATTTTATTAAATTTCTCAAATAATTACAATATATTTTTGGTAAATAAAATTTGGGGTGTTACAAAAGTGATTGGTGGTGTGCTGTGCCAATGTTGTCTTTTTATTGCTCTTAAACATACCACAAGAATTTATATTTATTTAATACAACAATATTTGAATCATTATTGTCAAACTTGTGAGTTGACTATCCAAGTTTACTGTTTTTATATTTATAGGTTACAAAATCGAGTTGAGTAGCGGATAAATTTGTGCTAATTGTAAATTCAATTAAACTTACGAGTTTATACGGCGAGTTTACTGTTCTTACGTTTCTAATTTACAAAACCGTGTTAACTTATTTTAAACTTGTGTTAGCATTTTCGATTTGATCTCAATAGCTATATATATGAATTTTATAGAAACTTGTTTATTAAGTGTGATATATTATGAATGTTGATGGATTTAATTTTAATTATTTTAATTTAAAATATATTTAAATCAAATTTTTGTATTTTTTATGTTTTCATTATTTAATTTTACACTATTAATACATATTTTATGATAAAAATAAAATCTTATATGATTACGATTCAAATTCACGATACAAGTTTACGTCATTATCACGAGTTTACTTAAACTCATGAGTTTGACAACCTTAATTTGAACATAAGCAAAAAAAAATCGATTTTATAAGAATTTCATATCAATGTAATTGATTTTGGATAAAATGGAATAATTTAGTGACAGAAGCAAAACTTCGTGGAAAATGAATTATTTATAGTAATAAAAGTATTATGTTTTCTAAACACAATAAATTAATCATTACTGTCTTAATTCCATCAATTAACATTTTCTGTAAAGCTATCAATAATAGTTGAATGATATGACTGTGAGTCAGTATAAATTAGAGTTCGAATTAATTATTACTAGAATATGTGCCCGAAAAAGTGCATGACAATCAAATAACACTTGGTTTGTTACATAATATTCAGAACTTAGAAACAGTGGTTAACCAGCTCATTAATGATTATTGCAGTGTTAGCTTGACCTTTTTTAAGAACAATTATTTCAAGTTTGCGACGAAAACAATCATATCAAAAGATTCAGATTAAGAAAATTAAATTGAAACTACCTTAAAATCTTAATTAGTTAAGACAAAAGTTAAATAAGTGTTATATTAAGTTCTAAGAAAGTTATTATATTAATATTTAAATAAATAATAACCAAAAAATAATTTTGATTGTTTAAGATTCTTTAAATAGATATATATCATTTGTTTAATCAATTGATCTTTCGAAATGGCTACTTATATTTCAATAGGGGTAGGCAGGTAGAAACGAGAATGAGTCAGGTACGTCGGGATTACGTTGATTTTTTTTTTTTCAGGGCTAGCTTTTGAAAATTTGAGGGTTTTTTAGTGTAATAAAAGGTTTTTTGGGATTAAACTACCTTATTACATAAGGATAGACAAGGAAAGAGTAGGTAGTTTTATTTATTTATTTTTTAATGTTGTTGATTATTTTCTTGGGATAGAAATAAGTTTAAAATATTTTATACTCCTCTTGTCCTCTAGTTCTTAATGTAGAACATAATTAATGAATTAATCTTGATTCTAAATGTTAGATTTATTTTTCATCTTTATCTATCTTTTTCAAAATTATCCATATTGATGTTTTCTCAACAATAATTAAGTGAAAGAGAGATGAAGAGAATTAATGAAAATGATTAAGGTATTTTTAAAAAAAAACATGTCTTATTAACTAACTTCTTTAATCGAATCAACTTAGATAAATAACTTTTATATTAAGGATATGAGGAGTAATTTAAGCAGAGGGAGTACTTTTTATTTTTTATTTTCTAAAATAGAATATGCTTAATAATATGTATGAGTATGACCTATTTTTTGAGTGATTGAAATTAATGTGTCAATAACTATGGAGTGCTAATTGTGGTGAACCATTTAAATTGTGGAGTGGAGGCATGACTTGCATGACCTTAGTATAAATGAATATCTACTCTTGCGACGTCATGATAATTATGTAATATAAAAATTTATTAATTTCATGTTCCATCTATTCCATATGACCTGCTTCATTAACACATTAAATTTAACAATAACCTATAGATATTACTCCTCCTCCTCCAGTCATAAACATATCAGCTATAATATGACTCCAATTCTTATTATAGGACATCTTTTTAGTAGTTGTTTTTATAAAATATATGATAGTTTAAAAGCGTATTAAATATTTTTTTTCATACATAGCCATATTTAATAATGATAGTGAGATAGAGTAAAAGTTAATATGATGTTCAAGTTTAGTATAATTAATAAGTATAATATTAGAAATCATTTAAATTTTACGACAAATGTAATAATATTTTGTTAAGGAAAATGACAAAAAATTTACAACTCATTTTATGGGAAATATTTGATCTGAGATTTTGTAATTTCGAGGCTCTTTTACTATCATATTTCTTACTATTTAACTATTTTTATTAGTACATATGAATTAGTTATAAGTGACTTATATTTGGTATTTGAAAGATAACTAGATATTAATAAAATTAGCCAAATTTATTGTTTTTAAAAAGTGTGTTGATTTTCCTAAATGATCACTCTAATCATTTGCATTGAAACTAATCTAATTAATAAAAAAAAAAAACTTCCCTTGTATGTATAATCAATATGGTTGGTTTAAAAAAAAATTATAAATTTGGGATACATATTAAGGATTTGCTGTCTTACCTTTAAAAAATACAGAAAATTACTATGAGATTTTAAGAAAGCAATTTAATAACAAAAAAGTCTTACTAATAAGTGAGCAATATAAATCTATTGTCATTTCCTACTCTAAAATTTGTGAATGCATGCTTTTCAGTTGTTATTAAACTTGTAGATAATTAAATCCCTTTCTCGATACCTTATTGTAATTCCCCTTAAAATTAAAGCAAACCTTTAATTTCTCAATAATTAATAGTATATAACAATAGATATTTTTTACTATTATTGAAAAATGCTACTGTAATATCTGTTTTAATAAAACACCGAGTATTTCAGGTTATTCGTACTTATGGGTAAATTACATTTCTTTTCAAAAAAATTAATGTTCATCTATACCAAGGTAGGAGAAAAAAGTTCATCTGAAATTCTGAATCATATAAGAGTTCAGGATTTAGATCCTCTCAATCAAGAAATATTAAATCATCAGATTGTGATCTGTTGGTGTTAAAAAAATATAAGAATCACAAATTTTTTTCTTCAAAAAAAATAAACAGAGGACTTTGGTTATTAATTATTTTTCATTTGATCACTTTGTGGAAAGTTTGGTAGAAACCAAGGTTGTCAAACTCACAAGTTTAAACAAATTCGTGACAGTAATGTGTCAACACTCGTTTCTATTTCGATAATCAAAGAGTAATAAAGACGGAATTCAATGGGCATATAGAAATATACAATTATACTGATAAAAGTATTCATTTACAATCCCAATATCGTTTGTCAACAAAATACAAAAAATACAGAAATACATCTAAAATTTTAATATTTACAGGATTCCCCAAAATATCTTAAGCATAAACTAATTATAACTACCGACTTTGACCTTGCCTCGAGACATGTGCCAATCACTTTTCGGTATCTACGCCTTTGCCTTTCGATCTACTAGCACCCACTGATATGTTTATTTAAAAATAGGGTGAGATTCCGAAAAATCCCAGTAAAAACATGTTATCATTCATAGAAAATGTGAAAAGTAAATATGATATATGTGTCAAGGTATGTACTAATTAATGAACAATATAAATACATCATTGTCATATATACATGAGTAGAGCACAGCCCCACAATCTACACCGGTTAGACTTCCGTCAACTCCCAGTGTAAATGCCCCTGGCACTAAATGCCCCTCTCTAGGCAAGTCATGTTGATTAATAAAGCGCATTTACAAATAATGGCATCCACACAATCACATAACTATGGCATGATGTATAAAGGATAATGTTCCTATATTAAAGCTTTATAAACCCCTTTTTAAATGTATCTTGTAAAACATGTCGTGTCCGGCCTCCAACTCGGTCCTAAAATATTAAATGTACAAGAAATATGTCATAACCTATCCAAGTATCATTTTAGACACTTTCATAGTATTCCTTGTGGTTATACTAGTCTATAGTGAAAATTTACCAAAATGCCCCCGGGACCTCAACCCGGCCCTGCTGTACCCGGTCTGATGGCACGTTTTTCCAAACTTTTGACTATGGCTATTCTGACGTATTTTCACCCAAGGAATCCATTTCCGGGCTCGAAATCACCAAATTCATTGTTAAATTACTAAATTACCCTTAACAGCCTCGATTTATGGTTTTAGGGGCGTTTTCGTAATTATGTTTTTTCGGCCTTTTCTGAAAAAGTGATCAATTGTAACCCCACTTATTTTTTTCCCACTGAATCCAATAGAACCATCTATTTTATGAAAATCCAACTCCTACCCCTCAGAACAGTGCTGACCAAAATATTGAAAGAAAATGGAAAAATTGTCCTTTTGTGTTTTAACTTCCAAAACTTGTACTTTTCCACTTCTAATCCTTTATTAACTCATTTAAACACTATTTAACCATGATTCTAAGAAATTTGGGCAGCATAATCCCTTAGGATCAAGGCTTTTCTAAATTTACAACTGAACCAAAAATCATCAAACTAACAACAAACTTCAAAATCAACTTCATACAAGTATAGATTTGAGTTTGGTGTAGTTACTTATTGCACTTCTTGGATCCTCTCACTCTAGGCATCTCCTCTCTCTCCTCCTTGAGCTAAGAATGAGTCTTGAAGATCATGAATTCATGAAGAAACAAGGTTTAGAGGAGGATTTTTCATGCATGTTTACAAGAAAAAACTAAAGAGTTCATCTTCTTACGTCAAGTTTCTTCCTCTCTCTCTCTAAGTCTTCTTTGCTCTCTCTCTCTCTTCCTTACTTGGCCGAAATGTGTACATGAAGGGGAAGATGATGTATTTTATTGAATTGCCTCTTCTTTCTTCTTAACCCTTGATCTTTCAAGATTTAATCTTGTGGTGACACTTGTCACCACCATACTTCCACCCATACCTTCTTCACATTATGACTTACTTGCTCCATTAAGTTTCATTTTGGCATTGGACTAATTTCTTCCCTTGGTTTGCCTCACAAAAACCATCCCCCTCTCTCATGATTTAACCAAACCAATTGATCTTCCAACTAACCAAACTTGCACTCAACTTCACCTCTTCCTTCACTCAAGTTACTCCCTTACCATCACTTATCATGATCACTATGTCCATGCCTTCATGTAATGTACACTTTACCATTGTCATCATTACTATCTTCATGTAGCATTTTGACGTATGCTCTTGGAATTCAATCATCATTTAATCTCCTCTTCATATGATAATGGTACTTAGCATATTAGATTCCATTAATCAATTTTTTTCCTTCATACACCTCATGCTAGGCGAAATTTTGGAAGAGAATGGAAGAAAAATGGTTTCAACATTTCCATAATTCCCTTAATTGATTTATGCTCAAGTCCTTCTAATTTTACAATTCTTGATTTATTCCTCTAAGAATATTCAATTTATACATTTTCCGTTATTTTTTTAAATTAACTTCAATTAATTGGAAAATAATTAATCTTGGGCTAAATGGACAAAATTATGATTTTTCTATCACCTTTATAATTTAATTCCTTTTTTGAATTAATTTGTCCATTTCATCATGAATATGAATATTTCAAAATTCATAAGATCCAAATTCCATAAATATTCACCATTTTATTGAATTTCTTAATTAATTACAATATAATTTTGGTGAATATAAAATTTGGGGTGTTACATAACATAAACTCAAATCGTAAACTCTTATTGCCTGTTTGGTTCCTTGAATCGGAGGGAATATAATGTCATGATGATTATATGAATTTGTTTAGTTTATTATTAAGGAAAGATAATATATATACATAAAAACATTTGGTTGGATTATATCAAATATGAGAATATATGATACTAATATAGCAAGAGACAAAATTGCCCTTGTCTACACATATATGTATAATATACACATTGAGTTCATGATAATTTTTTCATTTTAGTTAGTGTATACATTGGGTTCATAGTAAGTTTTTAATATTTAATAGTGAAAATATTACAAAGTGTACAGGTTGGATTTATGATAACTTTTTAATATTTAATTGTAAGAATATTATTTAGGAAAAATCACAATTAAATCATTTTGAAATATTCAAATCCAAATTTAAGTCTACACTTTCAACAAATTCTTAATTAGGCTGTGAGGCCTAATTAGAAATTTCTGAATATTGTTAAAAGATAAAAATACCTTTAATTATTAAAATTATGAATGAGCGTCCACATCACATTGTTCTCTGCCAACTAAATCAACTAAGAAAAAGGGGGAGGGTATAGAGCTGGGAAATCGGGCCGGCCCAAAGCCCGAGTCTATCACAAGCCGGGCTTATAATTTAGAGCCTTCAGAAGGAGGCAAGACTAAACGAGCCAGCCCTTTTAGGCTCTTTTAACTTTTTTTTTAAAAAAATGGGCATAGGGCAATGGGCAGCAAGCACTAGTCAGGGGATAGAGTTAACCTAACTTAACTCTCAGATCAGAGACACTCTCACACTGACTTAAACCTCATTTGAAGCTTCTTTTCTTTGATTTTCTTTTTTCTTTTTTTGTATGTGTAGGCCAAAATCCAAATTAGGTGTTCCATTATTACTGACATTTGAAACTTGTAAACTTGTTTGATTGGTTGTGGCCATTAATTATGGTTTGAACTTAAGTCTTAGTGTTTGTATTTTATTAAACTTGGATAATATATATGTTTTAAATTAGTTTTGATGATATTTATGTTTTAAATTAAGTATTTTAGTCTTTGGGAGAATAAGAAAAAAAAAAGTCATGGCAAAAAAATAAAGAAAAAAGTTAAACAGGCCTAAAGCTTGCGGGCTTTACATAAACGGGCTGGGCTGCGAGATTTATATGCTTTTTTGGACTCGGGCCTAAACGGGCCGGCCCATTTAGGCCTGACCTCATTACAGGCCGGCCCCTTTTTCCAATCTAGGAGGGTAAGAGAAATTGGGGCTTTTGAGCGATGGCCGAAGAATGAAAAATAGACATCTCCTTATCATGTGCATGCTGTCTCACTTAATGTTTAAGCGACAAATTTTGCGGTTTTACATTTATGAGAGAATTGATTGATAAAAGTTTATGACTTTTGTCTATGTAGTGAATCACAATTTTGCCGAGATATCTGCAATATGACTTGATTCCTTGAATTTATCACATATTTAAATAACAATAGACCAATAACGTATTTTGTAAGGCGCTTCCCCAGATGCAGAGCCTTCAAAACTTGACAAAGTATTTTAGAAGCTTATAAAGGTTATGGTCGAAGTATAAATTTATTCTGGAAATTTTTGCTGAGGAATAATCTTATCCTTAAAGTTTTTTGAGTTCAGTATTGCCTCAAAAATATTAAAATTGAGCAATATTGCCCTTTACCAATAAAAAGCTAATGGCTAACGTCAATTTTTTAAACGGTCAATATTATTTTTTAGAAAAAGTATATGCAACATTGCTACGTTTTGAAACTTTCGGAATGAAATTGAACCTAAAAAAACTTCTAGAGTAACATTGCTCCTTAACGAAAACTTTTAGGGTGAATTTGCATATTAACCCTGTAGTTTAATTAGTAGTAGTTTATTTCCTTCATGTGTTCACCGTCTTTTGCCTTTTCTTTTTGCATGAAACTGATCGATCTTATATCAAAAAAAAAATTTAAAAAAATTACGAATATGCAATTGCTGATATTGGAAGATCAATCAATTTATATAGTTTCACTGTTTAACCTTTCAAAGATACCACATATATCGTGTAGCATTAAGGCTAAAGAGAGGTTGTAAGAACTTACCCTTCAATATTGTTACAAGTCGATTAAAAGTTAAGATCCCAATAATTCAAAGAAGTATAGATTCTAGCATTAGGATTAAAAGTATATAGGAATTTACAGTTAAATATCTTCATTTCTTAACTAAATAGGAGTATTATAATCTTTTAACAACATGTTGAAATCCCTAATAAGCCTTATTGCCTGATTAGGAATTTGTTAAAAGTGTATGCCTAAATTTGGATTTTGTTATTTTGAAAGAATTTAATTAGGATTATCCTTATTATTTAATGGAATATTTTAATATTTTTTTATAGTGGAATATAATGTTTTTAATGGGGGGAATATTTTTTAAATTTTTATATAATTAATTAATTTTTTAATATTTAATGGTAGTAATTATTTAATATTTAACAGTGTACATAGGGGAGCATTTTGATCAATTTAAAAAATTATAATAGCAATAATGTCTTTTTCACTTGATTGCAGGATGTCTATATCTCTATTCACCAGTTCTAATAATGCAATCCTGATTACATTAAATATATGTCATCAAGATTACAAAATGTTTTCCTCTTTACATTATACGATCCCAACCAAATGTTGTAATCGATCTATTGTATCAAGATTGTATGTAATCTTCTCCCATGAAATTGAACCAAACGAGCTATTAAGAGTTTACTTTTTCATTAAATAAGTTTTAATATTGTATAATTAAATAGTTAAAATATAAAATTGACAAAAAATTGATTTAAACTTATTTCAACTCCAAATTATTGAAATTAAATCCATCAACATTCATAATATATCATACTTAATTAAGATGTTTCTATAAAATTCATAAATAAAGCCATTAAGTATGCGATCAAATCATTAAAAAAGTTTTAAGAGTAAATAAACACGATTTTGTAAGTTAGAAACACAAAAACGATAAACTTGGTGTATAAACTTGCAAGTTTAATTGAGTTTACAATTGGCGAGTTTACCTGCGATTTGACTCAATTTTACAAATCAAAAATATAAAAAACAGTAAACTTGGAGAGTCAACTCGTGCGTTTGACAACAATAGTAGCAACTAATCTTTTAATTTATGTGTTCATTTCAATCAAATGTAGATTATATTTGTCATAAGCCATGTGATTAAATAAAAAAAAACCCCAGTCCTAAAATAATTTGTGGTACAATTTTACCCTCAATATATTAAAAAGATCAATGTAATGCCACCCCGCCTCTCAACTAACAAGACATTTTGTGCAACTCTATACCATTTATAAATCGTAAATAATATACTTATTCTTTAAAATGTAAATTAAGTAATGTGTGAGAAATCAGTTTTAGGTGTGATTTAAAACAGAAAAATCAAAAGATCATCAGAGGAAGATGGGGAGAATTAAGGACCATTTAATTTGCTGTTGGCACGAAGTCAATAAGATGTTACCACATCAAATCATGGATTCTTTCTTAGTGGGTGAAGAGATGTTGCAGTCCTATGTATGGTACTGCGATAATGATATATTTGACTTATTTTACGGCATAATTAATTAATATTAAGTATTTTTTAAAATTCTAAAATAAGTGAATCTTATTATATAATTCTATAATGTCTCGTTTGGTGCATGGAAAAGCTTTTGATGAAAGTGGAAGAAGAATTGGAATTTGGATTGGAAGTGAGCTTTAAAAATTTGTTTGGCGTATTGGAAATGAACATGGAATTGAGATTTATATAGATAAAATGGTTGAAAGATGAATTAAAAAGTAGAACCGGGAAAACGGGCCGAGCCCGTCGGATTGGCCCTGGCTCTCCAAGGGCCGGGCTTGCAAATTGTAGCCTCAAAAGGAAGTTGGGTCTAAAAGGGCCGACCCTGTAGGGCCTCGGACTTAAAAGGGCCGGCCCTTTAAGCCCATTTATTTTTTATTTTTTTTGCTTGGACAGGAACCATATTACATTTTTGAATTGCCTTATTGAATCTATATATCACTTTATCCTCATATTGTATAGAGTATGATTTTTGAGTATATTGTTTTGTCTAATTGAATCATATTGTGATTTTTGAGTATGATTTTTGAGTATATTGTTCTGTCTATTTAGAATAAAATCATATTATCTACTATTCTGCCTGATAGAGTATGATTTTTTATGGAGGTTGTGATTATTTGACTACTTGAACCTACTGCTCAAAGTGAAACACAATCAAATGTCCTTGAAATTGATGATAGTGGCAAAGAATGAGAAAATGATAGTCGTCATACTCATGTTGTTTAGATGTTAGAGTATTGAGCTTCCTGCCTTCTTATACTTTGGCCTTTATGTGAGTTATCTATGGACATGATTTTACCTTTGATTATACATTAGTAACTGTGTTTGTTTGTTGCAAAATATGTGTTATTTAAACCTTAATGTTGACAACATTTATGTATTAAATTAGAACTTTAATCGTTGTTATTTATTAATTATATCTTTCTGGGGAAAATACGCAGGAGAAATAATTAAATATTGTGAACATGACTTCCCAGCCCTGCGGGCCGGCCTTGGCCCTGATACTCTCGGGCCGGGCTTTGAAAAACTGTAATTTTTCTAACCCCGAGCCCTTTAGGGCCGACCCTGATTCCCAACTCTATTAAAAAGGTTTTCTTACCCCTCATTAAATACAAAAAAAAAAAAAACATTTTTTTTGCCCTAGTCTGCCACTATCGCCTTCTCCTCATGGTGTCACAAGAAGACATCATATTTATCTATCTTCCTCCTCTGGCTTCGTCTCTCTTATCTCTTCACCAGTTTGAATTGAGAACAGTGAGTCTTCGCCGCGAGTCTCCGCCATAGCAAACTTATCTTTGCCATTCTCTAGGAAGAACCTGTTAGTCTCTATCCTTGTTAGTTTTCACTCATATTTATTTAGACGCATTGTAATTTTAGACTGTTGCTCTCATATAATTAGAGGAACCCATTTGATATAATTATTTTTCCACTTATAAGGTTTAAACCTTCAAACTTATTTAAAGGTAAATAAATCCCTTTCAATAC
This sequence comes from Inga leiocalycina, assembly GCA_963242795.1. Taxonomy (NCBI): domain Eukaryota; kingdom Viridiplantae; phylum Streptophyta; class Magnoliopsida; order Fabales; family Fabaceae; genus Inga; species Inga leiocalycina. Next base: position 19,737,343 of record OY725327.1, on the reverse strand, counting down.
AATCCAACCAAGGTTAATATTACATAATTACAAATTCAATTCCTTCATAAATTATTTACCAAATATTTTATGTAGGAGCTAAATAATGAATTTGTAAAAATTAAATTTAATTATTTTAAAATAAAAATGTGTGTTGATTTAACTAAAATACCTCCTTGATTTATATTTTAAAAAAAAAACTACTAGATGGAAACCTCTCCTTAATTAATAAGTGCAATTAATAAAAATAGTTTAAAAAAAATTACAAATTGAAGAGACAAAATGCATTGAGTTTTTATATTTAGGATCAGAATAAAGGAAAATCCCTTTAAAAGATAGCTGAATTATTCAATTGGGTTGTTGAATTCAACGAATTCTAAATTGGGACATGTGTCCTAATATAAGATTTTAGAATTCGATAATTTTACCTTATCCTTTGAGTTGAGTATCCAACTCTAGAGGTGGTAATATGGTTTGGCCCGGTGGGTTTGGGCTTATCATATGGGTTTGGGCCTAAAAAGACTACATCAATATGGGTTGACATTTAGCCAATCCAACCCATAACCACCGGGTTAGTGGGTTGGGCGGGCCAACCATTTTTTTTTTAACAATGTACTAAGATTTTTTTTTTGATACAATAAGATTGTTTTTTCTACACACATAAATATAACAAAATTAAAAATACATTGCAAATTAAAGAGAGTTGAGACTGATTTCTGAGACTGAGAGCATGAGTTGTAGAGAGATAGGGAGTGAGAGAATGTTTCAAGCAAAAATAAAAGAGAGTTGACTAGGCTAAGGAGTATGAACTGAGGAGTGGGAGTACTGAGCTGGACTCTGGAGTGATGGTCTGGGACTGTTGGGGGTTGGGCCTTGACTAATGGCTCTTCCCTCTTGGTTTTAAGAAAATAAAGTAAAATATGGGCCAATCCGCCAACCCAGTGGTCTAACCCGTCACAGGTTGGGACCATATGGGTTCGGACCCTAAAGGACCGCATCAATATGGTCCCAATTTTATAGAACACAAACCGCCCATTTTATCAGGTTGGACGGGCTCGGCCCACAGTCCCAACCCATATTACCACCTCTATCCAACTCTATTATTTTAATCTTTTTCACAAAAATATGGATTCATTAAATTTATTAAAAGATCATATATTCACGCCCATGCATTGAGCATGTCTCTAAGCTCGTTTACCGCAATGACGAAAAATTATTAGAAAAATAAAATGCTTTAGACACTAGTCTCTTAAAAAAAAAGATTGTCAGATACACTTGCAAATTCCTAGATCTTCACTTTTTTTTTGTTGGTCAAAACTAGATCTTCACATCTGAATTCAATGTAAATTCTTCCATTGAAATGGAATTAACAATTCTTTGATATTCAAAGAAATCAAGTTTGTTGCTGCATTTTCTCATAGCATCAGTGGAGTCCAAATCTCCATTCAAATCCACTTAGGGCCCGTTTGGTACGCAGAATTGATTTTGATGGAAATGGAAATGGATATGGATATGGATATGGATATGGAAATGGAAATGGAAATGGATATGGATATGGAAATGAAGTTTAAAAGTGTGTTTGGTATGTCATGGAAATGAGATATAATTTTGGTATGAAAATACCAAAATACCCCCTTAAATTAAAAAATAAAAGAATCTTGCACAAAATCCTATCACCACAAAAAAATGAAAGCATGGAGAGGGGCAAAAATAATTTTTCTGGGTGGAATTGACAAATCCTAGCTTTTGGCATGGAAATCATTTCCATCAATCTTGATGGAATTAGCCTCCACATGGAAATGATTTCCATGTTCCTAGATTTGTACCAAACATGACAAAAGCATGGAATTGGCCTCCAATTCCATTTCCATGAGGCCAATTCCATGCTACCAAACGGGCCCTTAATGAATGAAAGGATTCTTATATACTCCAAACACATAAGCAGGAGCCAAGCCCCAAGCGCCACCCATTAAGTGCAAGTACACAGACCGAAACAATACTTACAAATAGTTGGACACAATTCCCAATTTGGTGCCTGCATTTATCACTGCAAACTACATCCACACATTTTGGCATAAGTTCGAATTCCAAATTGGGGGAGCCAAGGTGTTTGGCACTAATCCAAGTTGTCTGACACTGATCGTATTACTTGAACTTGAATTAAATTCTCCACTTGTATGCCCATTTGAATAGATTATGTGTAGAGCTTCCAACAACTACAGAAATAGAGCCGGTCCAAGATGACTGGGTAAGGTGACCAAAGAATGTGAAAACTTACAAGACCTAGTTATTTTGGAAATTTGTTCCAAGCTATTAGGCAATTGATTCAAATTAAACTGCAAAAACTCTTTTAGCCAATGTTATTCTAACATTGATAATCCTTAGTAGATGTGAATTAGATATTTGAATAGAACTTGGAGGGGAGGGGAGGACACCTATGGAGAAGGACGAGCCAATAGATAGAAAATGGAGAGAGAAGGAGAAAATGGCATATAGATAAAATTATTCAATTCTAAAATTCTTAACTGGGTTGCTTAATCTGATTTAGAATTTATTAAATTTAAAAGCCTGATTTAGGATTTGGACATTTCAATAGGCTTTTAATGGGATTTTTTCTCAAAATAACTTCTTAATTTGCTCCGATCTATTTAAAATGAGAAGGATTGGAAAAAAAAATTCTTGAGGAGGGATTTTAACTTTGCTGTTTGAACTTCGAAATAGAATATTGAATTAATTGAAGGAAGGAAGGAAGGAACAGAGTTGGATAAGGAGTCAGCAACGTCTTTCGCTTTCATGAACAGTCTCAAATCCCATGCTTGTCGACTAAGAAAATTTAAAAAAACAAAAACAATAAAAGTATTAGGATCATTTTCCTGCTTAGCTATTATAGTTTGGACATTTCAATAATGACTTCAATTAATTAATCAATTCACTCATTTTTTACAAGCAAATATTAATTAATTTCTTTTCGTAATTTACTAGCATGCTTTGAAATCATATACCTATGTCATGTCTGTTCAGTATGCAGTTTGCCTAAGAAACTCAAAACCTTGCAACATTTCATTTAGAAGAAATAATTTATATTTTTACATGCTGGATAATTTTCCAACCCAAAAGAAAAAAGAAAAATCGACGGATGTTATTGTTGGAAATATTTTTCTTCCTTTCCTATTAATTGCTATCTTAAAAAAATGAATCTGAGAGAACCGTACCTTTGCTACAATTTTCCCAAATGCAAGCATATTAACAAAAAGATAAGGATAGAATTAAAATGAGTCAGATCTAGTGACAAGCGTTAATTTCTCACAAAAGGGTGAATTAAGGTTTGAATATTTATCGAGAGAGGTGAATACGTTTATTGTCTAATCATACTTCAATTAGGATTGTCTTTAATAGAAGAATTCCAATAATATCTTGAATAAGATTCATTATTCCTTAAAATATTTAAAATTATTATTATAATATTTTTAAGGCCTTTCAATAGGGTTTGAGCACAGACTTTGAAAAATTACAAATTATGGTGCATACAATAATCATTAGATTAAAATGTGTTTAATTTAGTTTTTTAAACTTATTTTAAATTTTATTTTTCCTTCTTTTTATTTTATTGGTTTTGATTTAAGGGTTAAGGTGTAGAAATAACAATAATGTTTTACACTTTGAGCACCCAACACAATTATCTTTTGTTGGGTGCAAACATGATAATTAACAATATTTGGGTATCTAATATATGACAAGTCCGTCAAATTGCCGTAATGTCCGTCCATCCTGTGCATTGCAAGGCCCACATTTTGACCAGGTGGCGTGCATTATGTTTCAAAGCCTCCATAGCAATCAAGACCTTTCATAGCTGTCGAAGCAATTGAAGAAGGAAGGGGAAGTAGACCTGGAAGTGGGTGGGTGATGGCCTCGTCATCCTATTTGTCGACGGCAAGGTGTAGAAGGAGGGTTGCATTGCTGAGACAACCGATTCAGGAGGAACAATATGAAGTGCTAAGGAGGTATTGCCACCACAGGTTGGTTGCCCCTCGATGGATGGCATGGACCGATGGGAACCCAAGTCGAAGGTTCTATGGTTTCCCATACTATAACTAGGTAAAAGAGTGTGTGATATGTGATTGAAAGGGACGATTTGATGGAAGTTTGTGCGCGCACGTGCGCAGTGCATTATAATGAGTGGGTTTGTTCCTAATTTAAAGGTTTAAAGTTATTGTGTGGGTTTATTCCTGATTCTTGCATGGAATTGTCACAAGAAGGAGGGTGTGGCTATTTCACTTGGCATGATGCTGAGTTTGGGGAGAGGGCAAATATTGTGATTGAAGAGCTGTTAGATGATGTTGACAAACTATATAATGAAAATAAAAAGCTCAGAAGATGAGAGCTAGGACAAACGGTAAATGAAGAAATTGATGCAATTCATTGTGAACTTTTCAACCTTAAACTGAAGCATGAGTTTAATGATGTTGAACATAGGAAGTGGGCAAGGAAGTTTACAGGAGCTTTGGCATTGTTGTTAATGACATGGGGCTTGATAGTAGTGTGTTTCTTAACAAAGCAGTAGATGGACAAAATTTGTAGAGCAAAATCTGTGAATGGAATCAATTCGTGGAATGAATATGTAATAGATGATTGCAAAATTAGTAAGAAAGAGATTAATGTATAACATCTGTAGTTTTATAGATTTCATTAGAGTATGATAATTGTCTTTTTTATTAAGGAAGCAAAACAAGTACTAATGGCTTTTTTAAAAATTGAATGAGCAATCTGAAGTGATTGCAAAATCTGGACATAACTGAGCCACTTCATCTTTGCCCTTTAAAAATGAGATAAAAAAGTGATAAATTGATTTACAAATTTGGTAAATCGATTTACAAAAGTTGTAAATCGATTCACCATTTTTGTAAATTGATTTACACCCCACCTACCACATTTTAAAGTCTAAGAAGCATAATGCATGCCACCTGGTCAAAATGTGGGCCCTGCAATGCACAGGGTGGACAGATGTTACGGCAATTTAACGAATTTGTAATATTAGATACCCAAATAATTTTTAATTGCCACGTTTGCACCCAACAAAAGATAATTGTGTTGGGTGCTCAAAGTATAAAACATTATTATTATTTTTGCACCTTAATCTTTAATTTAACCAACTCTTCCATTTCTTAAAGTTTTATTTGTGTCTTATATCTTTGTTTTTTTTTAATCTCATATCTATTGATGTCTCCCAGGTCCCAACTAAATGATATTGTGCCTCTTTAGTACTCCTCTTATCTCTTATGTAACCCTAATACAAGATTTGTTTAACTATTTTGGGTAGATTAAGAAAATGAAATGAAATAGTTAATTTGAACAAATATGACATGATCCCCTAAAATATTCTTGTATTACTTTATATATTATGTTATATATCAAATTAGTTTGCAAAAAAATGATAAATATATGAGAAAAAAAATGAATTGGGGTATTATATTTTTAGCCAAATTCAATATTTAATTAATTTTTATATTAATGACCGGAGGAGAGTATAACTTGGGAGATTTTTTCTTAATAGAAATAAGGGCAAATCCGTCCATTCAAACTTTATTAATCAATTAGTTCCCAGCCATACGTAGCATGGGTAGGACAACATGCACCACTAGGGGGAACACCAAATTGCATAACTTGGGAGATTTTATTAATTGAAAGATGAAAATTCCATCTGACATTTCTATGATTCTCACTGGATCATTCAAAGACTATATATTACATCCAGTCTTATGGGGGAAAAATGTTACATGCATCATTAGGAAACATCTTGATAATTACAACTGACACAACCAATATAATTTTTAATTTATTTGCTAAAATATGTCCTTGATTATAGATTTATGATTCATCATCAATATCATCTCAAGATCTAATATAAAATATACAATGAACTACAACATTTACGAAATTGTGAATATTATTATTATTTCTGGATGCGAATGCTATTATTTGTTTTTGAAATAATGGATAAAGCCAAACATACAAACTGTCAAAGTTTATATTTGATTTAAATTTTCAATTTTTTTTTTTTGGGCTTTTTGGTTGGCGAAATGCTAAAGTTTACTTTGAATGATCGATGAGTAATTAAAGAAAAAGGAATAAAGAGGGAAAAGTAGCAGAGATTGTGGATTGCAGTTTCCATACACTTTACAAGCTTCATATGCTTTTAGCCGAAAGCTACAAAAATGAATTATTTAATGATAATACTTTCGTATCTCTCTAGGCTTTGCGCCCAAAACAAAAAGTTATCCTTTTATACGTTAAAATAATTTTAATTTAATTAGTGTGAAATAGCGGTTAAAGCTTAATTTATTAGAGCCTAGTTTTGATCCAAGTAAATATTAGTATGTGTTATGGGATCATCTCACCACCATTATTTCCAATTATATATGGCTATATGTCTTATTTCTTTCATGTGATTTTATGGTTAAATGATAGTAACATTTAAATAATAGGGAACATAGTCATATGTGATTAGAGAATTTGACACAATAGATATAAGGAACTTAATCTAATTATTTTTCTTCTAAATTAATTCTTATTTCTTTTGAACCTATATTATAGTGAATTTAAAATAATTTAATTCACTTTTTTGGTTAATAATTTAATTTGCTTTAATAAGATTTATATTACATTGGCGACATAAGAGATAAATATGTTTTCAAATAAAATTTACTTTTGAAATAATTACATAAGTTGAAGTAGGTTGATACATCTTAATTGAGAAATTTTTTTTTTTTTTTGGAGATAATATGTGAAATTAATTCTATGCCATCCTCATGTCTATTTTTTAAGCTTTTCTAATAAGGTATATTCCAATTTTTTCCTTGATTCTTGAACTCAGTAAAAATCCAATTTTAACCCACATCACCAAAGATATTCAGGCTGATATGGTAATGTACTTTTGAAATAATTACCTAAGAATTTATCACCTAAAACATTAAAGTAGGTTGATGTCATGTACTTATCTTAATTTCACATTTTCAGAATATTTGCGGAAAATGATACGCAGTTCGGTGGACAACACAAGAATAACATAAACATACTGATAATATGGGTATGATTACAGAAATTCATCATAGGAGTTTGTACATGATAATTACCATCAATGTAGCCGCGTAGGGTTACATGGGTGTCTAAACCCATCCAAGTGAAACGCAGACATCTTCTCTTCTTCGTTCCACCACAGCAATCCTCTCATGTAGTTCCCTTCACTGATCTCTGCATAACTTCTGTACTCACATGTCAAAATTGTTTTTAGGGGAGAGTGAGATTTGAGAGAATCTTAATAGGAAAACAGTACCAATATGTATGCAAGATAAGTGCTTAATGCATCATATGCTTGTATTATATAAACTTATGCTCACACAATGACATATCTGCGTGCTTAATGTTTCAAACAACATACTTATGGCCATAGCATAAATAGAAACAGAACTTCAATCATTTATATATGTTTCACATAATCAAGTAAAGCAATAACATGCATCAATATACCAGCATAAATATTAAATACATGCAGGAAAGGTAAGTTCCCTATCTTAACCACCCTTCCCTGATCCTCGAATAACGTACCTCGTAATATGTGCCACCGACCGGCTCTCAACTTAGTCCTAAAATATCAAATGTACAAGAATTAGGTTAAAACCTATTAGTGTACCATTTTAGGCACTTCTATAGTGTTTATTGTGGTTATATTAACCTGTTGTGAAAATTTACCAAAAAACTTCCAGTTGTACTTTTTCCGAAATTTAGACTGAGGCTATTCTGACATATTTTCACCCAAGAAATCCATTTTTAGGCTCGGAATTAACAAATTCACTACCAAAAGACGAAATTGCCCTTGACAGCTCCTATTTCAGGGCTTAGGGCGTTTTCTTAATTATGGTTTTTTGAGTTTTTCCGAAAAGGTGATGAATTGCAGCCCCACATAATTTTCCCTTCTAAACTCAATGGAACTGTCAAATCATTGAAAATCCAACTCTAACCCTTAGATCTCGGCCTAGCCAAAATATGGGTATCCTCCGAGAAAACTCGGGGTTTTTCGATTCTAACTCCGCAAACATGTTCCTTTCTACTTCTAACCACTTTATTAACTATTTAATTAGGTTACAACTACCATTTAGACTAAATTTGGCAGCATAAACCTTAGGCCAACTCAATTTCAAAATTTAAAACAAAAAACAATCCGGCGAAATTTCACCGATTAAATTGTCTACAGTAGCCAGAACAATCAATATACAAAGGTTTAAAAGTTACCTCAAGCTCCCTCTGACTTTTCTCAAAGTGGCTGAACCCTAGCCCTTGTTCACAATGAAAATTGAGCCTCTCAACCTTCAAGAACACCAAAGAATAACTTAGGAGCGGAGTTATACGCGTTAGGAACCGATTTACTTAAGAAATCACTTACCTTTGTAAGCTTTTTCCTCCTTTCTCTCTCTAAAATTTCACTCTCTCTCTCTCTCTAGTTCAGATATTTTAGGACGTCACAATGGCTGAAGAAAGAAGGAGATGATGATATTTATCATATATTTACATTATTTTATTCATTTGTTTCATTTTCCAAAAATTCCAAAAATTAAGTTTTATGTACATAAACCTTATGTACAAGTAACCAAACTCATTAAACCCAACCAATATTTTCTTCCTCTTGCTACATGTAGGAGACACCTAGGGGTCCTACCCTTTGGTCTCAATTGACTTCACAACTTGTTCAGGTCATGTATACACGTAAAGTCTCAATTTTGGTTAAACTTGCACTATTTGTTCAAATTTTTCATAAATTCAAATTAAATTGAACAAAATATTCTAAATATATTTTTTCCTTTTATTTGTCTTAATTAGTTGAAATTAAATTCAATTAATCAAAAAATAATAAATTTTGTGCTAAATTGACAAAATTACAATTTTGCCATTACCTTTATAATCTAATTTCTTTTCTTATTTTTCTTTAGCCAATTTTCATCAATTTTTAAACCAAATATTCTCTCTATTATTCCTCCATTTTTGGACCATAATATTTGGCCTTTTAAATTATTCAAATTAATTCCATAATTATTTTGCACATTTTCTCATAAATATGAACATTTATAAAATTCATTAATTCCAAATTCATCAATATTTACCATTTTATTGTATTTCTTAGATAATTAAAATATATTTGATGAATATAAAATTTGGGGTGTTACAGTTGATACATTTTAATTGAGAAATTGTTTTTTTTTTTCGTTTTTTTGAGATAATATGTGATATTATTTCTATGACACTCACTTGTCTATTTTTTAAGCTTTTCCAATAAGATATATTCCAATTTTTTCCTTGATTCTTGAACTCAGTAAAAATCCAATTTTAACCGACACCACCAAAGATATTCAGGCATCACACGGTTGGGTAAATTAGACTTATCTCTTCCTCTAATTTTATGAAACACACCAAATCTTTGTTCATGACTCACATGGTTGGAGTTCAATAATGTATTTTTAAATACTAAGCATAAAATTAAAAAGTAAATTTACATGAATTGTATGAGTGATAGTGATGATAAAGATCCATCTAAAGTAAACTAAAGTTTTATTTAGCATGTTGAAAAGGTTTTTGAAGGAATTGAAAAGCTTTATAATAAGAATGGGATGAAATTTGTTTTCACATATTTTCTAAGCATCGTGACACTGCTCAATGTTATTTTTCATCGTTAAATAAAACTTGTATGTGCCAAAGACTCCATCCCCTCCTCCCTCCTATGCTGCATGCATCCAACTATAAAATTGCCCAACACTTCTCATTAATTGCTCTTGAATTTGTAATGGAAAACATCTTCAAGCCTACCCAATTCCTGGTTGATTCACGTCTCCAAGTAGCGCAAAACCCATCCCTACTCTGGACCGGCAGGTTGCTCCTACAGTGGAAGTATTCTTTCAGGGCGTCCATATTTTTTTAGAGCTCCTCCTCAAAACGTTGAATCAGTGATAGAAGGGAATGGGATGCTAAAACCAACTCAACAATCTTATATATAACGAATAGAGTAAATGGTTTTCACCTCTCCCAGTAAACACGTTTTCTGAAATTTGAACATGTGTTCTCCTATTATAGGGGTGAAACCCCCTATCATCTAAATCAATCGTTTGTTGGTATTTGAATTCATTTTTTAATCACATCCCTTCATCATAGTTTGCCCTATATTATCGTTGGGGAGAGAAATATATATAAGTTCTATGGAAAAAAAATACAAAAGAACAAATTTTAATCCCAGCTAGGCTCGTCCCACCCTTTCACATGAGTTAATAAGCCTTTTTAATCACATGTATTCCAAATTAATTTTAGTTTCTTATGAACATGAACTATGACATTTTTCTTGAGATTAAAACAATTTAATTGACATTAACTAAATTTATATCAAATTGGTGAAATAAGGGATAAATATGTTTTCAAATAAAATTTGCTTTAGAAATAATTACATAAGAAATTATTATATGAAATATGGGAGTAGGTTTTAAATTGATAAACTCTATACGTGATTTTTTAAGACTATACATGAAAATGAACTATGAGAAAATTGCTTAAAAACAATTAATCCTCCAACGTAGAAATACAAGGCTTGTGTGCCTTGTTCTATGAAATGTCTATTTTTTTTTTAATTTAAGCTTTTCTAAGAATATATTTTAAATAATTTCTTGATCATTGATTCCTGAATATAGTGAAAATCCGATTCTGAAAAAAACAATCAATTCAAACTCACATGAAAAAAGAAATATTTAGCCATCACAATGTTGAGTGTAAATTAAACCCTTCCAACGCTCTTAAATTAAACATTTTATTGATTGATTAATTAAGGATGTGAGTTGAGTTTCATTAAAAGCTTTGCGAGAAAACATTTTCAAAAAATCAGAAATATATTTTGATTTATTTTTTATATTTTATAAATGTATACTATATTTTAATTTCTTCTATATCTTAATCTGTTTAGTATATTTGATATAAATATCATAATATATTTTTAACTTGAAAAATTCAATCAACGCAGAAAACAATATTTTTAGATGGCCGCTTTCAATAATGCTGATTGCACTCTTCCAAAGGAGATTTGCTTATTTGAGATAACTTATTTTTGGACAATAAATGTTTATAAATCGTGATTCACAATATATGAGATAAGTATGTGAGAGGAGTTTTATCTCGATTTACGTAATAAGCGCTTATTATTAAAAAGTAAGCTAATCCAAACATGTATACCCCTCCGGGACAACGGACCAACAGGCTGTTCCCACATTGTGAGTAGTTTTTTTTAGGGTCTTCATATTTTCTTGAAGCTCAAATGTTGAATCAGAAAAGGGAGTGATAGGGCATGATTCCCTGAAGCAATTAATATATTCCGGATCCTCATTTTAGATTGTAAAGAAAAAGAGAAACAAGTCATAGGCAAAGGAGGGAGGCAATAAGGATATAACATTTTTTACATGAGACATGACCAATACATATGAGAAATTTTGATAGAAAGACAATGGTATATGGTGGGTTGGATATCATTAAAATAGTTTTCAGAAAATCGATTCAATAATCTCATAGTCGATAAATCTTTCATACTTCAATTCCACCAAGTTCATGGTTAAAAATATCATTTGTACTCATTAAATTTAGTGATTTTATTTATATATATACATTGTATTTTGATTTCTTTCAATATTTTAATCTGTTTAGTTTATTTATTACAAATATCATAATATATTTATTTTAAACTGAAAAGATTGAATAGACTCCACCTACCATAATGATAACCATTTATATATATATATATATATATATACACATATATATATATATGTCATCACAAAGACATGACCAACAAATGGTGAATTAATTTGTTCTGATTATTATGCACAACATGTGCTCGATGTGGCTATAAAACTATATAACATGTGATTTAATTAATTTTCAAAATAAAAATGGATAAGGAATAGTAAACATGTGTTTTCCTTTGCAAACCTTTTTTAACATTTATGCAAATTTTCATAATTTTGTCTGAATTTTTAAATAAATAAGAAAAATCTTAAGAATCGGTGAAGATCATCAAAATAATTCTTAGAGCTCATAAAGATATTTAAAAATAAAATGTTTATGTTGACAACGAAATTTGAATTTAGCCTTTAATCACATTTATTATTCATCACTTTTTACCCTATATTGTCATTAGGAGAAGAAATATAATTCCATAGGGAAAAAAGAACAAATTTTCTCAACCTAAATTCACATAATGAATATTATAATAGATAAAGTTCATGGAGTTATTTATCATATGCCCAAGAATCAAACGCAATCTTTTACGACTTAAAAATTCAAAAGTTTTTAATTTTTAAGTTAGTGTTGTTTCCCACAATGATGATCACCACATGCACTCACTATATCCATTTGTGATATAGTTGTGATAACATTCATAAGTAAGACTTAAATTTAGAATTTAATGAAGTTTTAAATAATAGGAAAGTTCCTCATGCCCTAACATGTCGGTGTGTGAATATATATATAACCCATGATTGTTACCTATTTTGTTCTGTCTTGAACCTAGGATGATTCATTGGCTTTGCTTTGGATACCTTTGGTTCGCAATTAACAAAGAAGATTCCAACTAATATATTTGTACAAAAACAGATGTTCTCTTTTATTTTCTTTTTATGGTTATCAAATCTGGTATCTTTATGTCTACAAAATCGTACAATAACTAAATTTATATAACCTGAAACCATGTCCATCGTTTCAGGTCATGTCTAAACTGTGGATGCCAAAATACAAAGTAGTACAATTAATGGAGGGATTTGGTTTGAAGGGGAAGGGAGGGGGAGAAAAATTTTTATGAGTTGAATTTTAAAAAAAATTGAAAAAATGGGGTTGTAAAATTTTAATGAAGAGAAAATAAAATAAAAGAGTAAGAAAAATTAATTAGAAACTTTTAATCCAACTTCTCCTATTTTTTTAAAATTCAACTCAATAAAATTTTTCATTCACTCAATTTCCCTCCCCTCCCCTTATACCAAACAAGCCCTTAGTGGGACTCGGAGGATTCGGAAAAGATAGGAAGGATGTGAGAGTCAATGCAAAAATTGTAACATTTTGAAACCCTTCTATTGAAGAAAATGGTCTCCCAACATTCGCACATAAAGAGAATAAAAATTGATAAGCTCATAAGTGTTCCATCCAATCATTAATATGAGATATATTTACCTAATTTGATTAGATTAAGAAAGTTAGTTAAACTAGATAATATGATATATGTTTTCTGAAACACATAACTCATCTTCCTTAATTCCATCATTTTCTTTCTTCCTTGATTATTATTGAGGGAGCATCAATAGGGATAAATTAGGAAAAGATTGATACAAATGAAAATTATACCTTATATTTAGGATCAAGATTGATATTCCAAATATATTTTATATTAAGGACATGAGGGGATAACTGGTTAAGAATATCTCAAGGTCATTTTATGGGCCAGATATGGAGTATTGGGCTTTAGGTGATCCCCTTTTGTGGTGGATTAAGCCTAAGCCCATTAGCTACTGGGGTGCCAATGAATTTGGTTTTTTTTTTTTGCCTTGTGTGACAATGGAAATAATACAAATACATTTCAAGAGATTTTTATATGCCATGCCCCTTTCATCATGACCGCGGTTTATGCAATCCCATACTCGGATTAATGACAGAGTAAGGGAGTGTGGTCTTACTGATTTGGGTTCCATTAGACCGAAGCTCACTTGGAAGGGGCTTGAACTGTCGAGATGCTCTCGGCTCTTGATGAATTCCAAATTTTTTGATATTCATGCTGATGGGATTGTTAAAGTTCTTCCTCTCACAAATATTTCGGACCATAATCCTATTGTTCTGCAGTTTCAGGTGAATAGTGGTAATTTGTATAAGGTTGATAAACCCTTCCATTTTGAAGCAATGTGGCTGACCCATGAGGGATTTTCAGAACTTCTTAATTCTTCATGGATGCAGGACAGTAATCTGAATAAGTCACTGGACAATTTGAGTATGTCTCTAATTTCGTGGAACAAGAATGTCTTCAGCTTTGTAGAAAAGGAGAAAAGAATTCTCATGGCTCGTTTGGGAGGTGGTATTAAAAATTTTCCTTCCTATCCATATTCACTTTTGCAAGTGAATCTAGAAAAACAATTACAGGAAGAATTAGAAGAGCTTCTAAAGCTAAAAGAAATTTTCAGAAGGCACGGACAGGGTAGATTACTAAAGGTAACCGAAATACTCGGTACTATCATTTGAAAACCAACATGAGAAGTAGACGAAATAGAGATCTCTAAAAGACTATGATGGCAATTGGATAGGTGATGAAGCTTTATTGCAGCCTATGGTTCTTGAATATTTTAAGAAATTACATATGTCAGAAGGGAGTTCATGTAATATCTTAGTACCTCACTCTCGATCTTGTCGGCTTTGAATGTTATAGTTCACTTGTTTGCTTGAATACCACTTTCAACTTTCCCACTATAGAGGGTAATTTATTGCAAACTGTAGCAATGTTCTTACTGAGGAGGAGATCAAGTCTGCAACATTTTCCATGGGGCCATACAAAGCACTGGGTGTTGATGGTTTCCCTCCCATCTTCCACCAAACCAATTGGCACACTGTAGGTCCTTCAATCTGCAAGTTTGTGCGTGATGCTTTCACTCAGGAAATCTCCTTGGCTGATGCTAATAGAACTCTTATCTCTCTTATTCCCTAAAGGGATAATCCTGAGATTGGGGCTCATTTTTTACCCATCTCCCTGTGCTCTGTTCATTATAAAGTTATTACAAAGGTGATTACTAGTCTGCTAAGAGGAATTGTGGATGAATTAATTTCTCCCTTTCAGTCTATCTTCATTAAAGGAAGGAACATTCAAGACATAATGGGGTAGGAGATTGTCTATATAATGAAGTGAGCTAAAGGAAGAAAAGGCTTAGTGGCGTTGAAGATAGATTTGAAAAAGCCTTATGATCGTATTTGATGGGACTTTATTTACCAGGTTCTATTGGATGTTGGGTTTGATTCTAAATTTATTAACTTGATTATGTCTTGTGGGATATTAGTAACTTACAATGTTTTGTGGAATAGGTCGAAAACTGAATTTTTCTCCCCACAAAGAGATCTCTATCAGGGAGATCCTATTTCACCATTATTGTTTGTTTTGTGTATGGAAAGGTTATCCTATGTAATTTGATATGCTTTCATTGAGGGCAGATGGAGACCTGTGTGTGTTACAATGTAGGGACCGACTGTTTCTCATCTCATGTTTATAGATGACCTTTTTCTTTTTGGAGAGGTTGCAGAATAAATAAAGGTGTAAATGTAATGTATATTAGTTAGGTAGATACAATTCTATAATTACAGGAAAGTCCTAACTAAGGACCAAACTGAGCCTATATATATGGGTTGTGATATATTGTACACTGGACGATTTTCATTCTTTCATCAAGTTAATAATATGGTTGATTTCTCAGTCAGTCACAGTCACATGGCCTGTTTTAACATGGCATCAGAGCCCTGTTTTAACATGGCATCAAAGCCTACGAGTTCCAAATGAAGAAATGGGTAAGCAGAAATGGGTAAGCAGAAACGCGTACAACCCAACCTGATCTGACTTTGTTTCATTTTCTTTCTCAAAGACACCAAATTCAAATGCCATTTAGTTTATCTCAATGACGATAAACTAGGGCACGAAACCATCCCTGTTTAGAGCGTGTGTGTGGAGCGTCGATCATCGATTGTCAAGCCTGCCGCGACAAAATTCTTTCTCTTGCAGCGGTTACAGTTTACAAGACGATAAACGGCAAAAATCTTCAAAAAGCCATGATTTCTCCTTATCCAAAATCCTTCATCGTGATTCTTGCCAACTGCTTCAAGACTGGAGTAGGGCATCGATCGATCAATGTTTGCAGATTTTTTTGGTGGCTTATCTTGATTTGGAGATCTCCAAGACTGAAAAGAAGTTCTCCCTCACCTGATATTCTTCTTGGCATTCTCGTTATCTCCGCCACGAGTTTCCAAGTAAGAACTGTATATTTTCCCTAGCCTTCAAGTTCGGGATTCTTGATGAACTTTCTTGCCAATTGCGTGATTTCTGGTTATAGATCTTGATTTTTGGGTCAATATCGAGATTTGTATTTCTTTGGAAATTTTCATCCAAAATTATCTTCTGAGCTGTGCATTTTTGAATCTGTGAGAATATTCGCTTAAGGAAATTTTCAAATTACTCTACAATTTTCTGATCAAGAGCTGGCTGTATTCTCCTTCTCTCAGTACGTAAACTACTCTGTAATTTTTGAATACTAGACTCAATATCTTGTAATGGCTCAGTCTACAGAAGGAAAATCCACCATGTAGATTTTCAACATCCACTGTATTTACACCATACAGACACTCTTGCTATTAATCTAGTTTCCAAAACCTCAATTGGATCACAGAATTATGCTGTCTATAGTAGATCAATGAAACTTGCTCTCCATGGGAAGAACAAGTTAGGTTTTGTTGATGGAACCTACCTTCGTGCAAATCAAGAACCAGGCCATCACAGCCAGTGGGATAGGTGCAATTCGGTGGTCTTATCATGGTTGATCAATTCTATTGATAAAGAAATTGCTAGTGGAATGGTATTCTCACAAGATGCACATCTGGTTTGGATGGATTTAAAAGAACGTTTTGACATAGTTGATGGTGCAAAAATCTTCTCCCTCTATCACTCCATCAATTCTCTTGTCCAAGGCAATCTTTCAGTCTATGCCTATTACACAAGGTTAAAGGAATTATGGGATGAGCATGCCTCTCTTGTCCAAATTCCAAGCTGTCAGTGTCAGTCTTCCCAAGATTACTCTAAAATAGTACGGGAGCAGCGGCTGTTTCAGTTTCTAATGGGGCTTAATGAAGGTTTTTATCATGTCAGAAGCCAAATTCTCCTCATGAATCCACTGCCATCTTCCAATCAGGCTTGTTCCATGATTGTTCAACAGGAAACTCAACAAAATATGTCCTACCAAGCTCCACTCAATCCTTCTAAAGGAACTATTATGACAACTAAGACTACTAGAGGAGGCAGAGGTTGAGGAAGAAGAGGACGTGGCTGAGGACGTTCATAAGAGTTGTATACTCAATGCAATAAGGGAAACTTGTTACCACCTGATCGGATTCCCACCTGGTTTCCCAACACCTAAATCCAATAAGATCTCGGATGATGTGGCCAACCCTGTTGTAGGTGGCTCCGCTGCCAAGGGAAATAATAGAGGTGAGAATTCATCTACTGTTCAGAACTCATCCTCAACTTCCTTGTTCACCCCTGCTATATATAAGCAAATCCTAGAGATGTTAAAGAGGGACTTAGAACTATCAGAGGCTGCTGTGAGCATTCAAGCTACAACTCCAAGAATGTCTATTCACTCTAGTAATACATGGATTTTAGATTCTGGTGCCAGTTGTCATATAGTAAGTAGCTTAGCATTCTTAAATACACATAGACCATATCTTGGTATGCCAAAATGGGTTAGAGTACTTAGTGGAGAACGAATTCGAATAACTCATATAGGAGACGTTAGAATTACTAAACATATTTTCTTAAAGAATGTCTTCTATGCGAAAGAGTTTTGCTACAATATGATTTCTATTGCTAAGCTAGCACTAGATAGCAAACTTGTTGTTTCCTTTTTCCCTCATATTTGTGTACTGCAGGACATGCACCATGGAATGACCAGAGGGATTGGTAGTCTTAATGGAGGCTTATATTTTCTTCGAAAAGAATGTAATACTGAACATGCCAATATTACTAATAAGCATGATTCTGTAGGTTCTAGAAATAAGCATGATTTTGTAGGTTCTAAAAATGGTTTCTTGTGGCATTGTCGACTAGGGCATGCCCCCATTGATATCTTGAGACATTTGAATGATATAAAGGCAGATAAATGTACTGATTTTTCTCATGAATGTGAAACTTGTATCCAAGCAAAAATGACTCTGTTGCCATTTAATTTTAGTTCTTCCAAATCTGATCATTGCTTTCAATTATTGCATGATGATGTATGGGGGCCTTATAGAACTCCCACACATCAAGGACATAAATATTTCTTAATACTGGTAGATGATTTTTCAAAAGGCACATGGATTTTCTTAATGCACCATAAATCTGAAACTGCCACATTCCTAAAAACATTTATTTCATATGCTGAAAACCAATTCAGTACTAAGATTAAGTGTTTGAGAACTGATAATGGGTCTGAATTTGTCAACTGAGAGCTGGGAGAATTTTTAGATAATAAAGGGTTATCCACTAGAAGTCTTGTCCGTTTACCCCACAACAAATTGGTCTAGTAGAATGAATGCATAGACATCTTTTGAATGTTGCTAGGAGTATTATGCTCTACTCTCATATGCCTATTAAATTTTTGGGGGAGGGAATTAGAGCTGCAGCATACCTCATCAATAGAACTCCTTCTAGAGGACTACATAATCTCACCCTATATCAAATTCTGTATAATGAGCAGCCAGCTTTACATCATTTAAAAGTGTTTGGATCTCCTGTTTTTGCTGTTAATTTGACTAATATAGATAAATTTCCGCCTAGGGCTTACCCATTTGTTTTTTTAGGGTACCCAACTACACAAAAGGGATATATATTATATAATATAAGAACCAAAACACGTATTATCACCAGGCATGCTACATTTCTAGAGCATAAATTTCCTTTTAGAGATCTTGATTCAAATCATCAAGGGGGAGTGAGAAATGGAAATATTAATGTTGATCCTTTTATTTATGAAAGCGATATTCAGCATTTTATAGAAAGAAACAGAAATAATGTTGAGCAACATGAAGGTAATCAACCATTAGCTGAACCACAACATGATCATCCTAATAATACTGATTTTGGGGAAATATTAACTCCTACACAGTCAGCTAGACCTCTTAGAAATAGGCAACCACCTAGGTAGACTAAAGATTATAAATGTGAATATTTACCTTCAAATGCTGATCAACAGATTTTTGAATTTGATGATCTGCAAAACCATGTTGCTTTACCTCACTCTATTGCCTATGATGATTTGTCTTCTTCTTACAAAACATATCTATCTGCTATTGATAAGGAAATTGAACCCACTACTTATGATCAAGCCTCCAAAGACCCTAGATGGGTCAAAGCAATACAGAATGAAATCAAAGCCTTAAAGGCTAATAAGACATGGAGGATAGTTAATCTTCCCAAAGGTAAGAGACCAATAGGTTGTGAATGGGTGTTTAAGACTAAATACAAATTTGATGGTACATTAGACAAATTTAGAGCTAAATTAGTTGCAAAAGAATACAATCAAAAGGATGGCATTGATTTTTATGAGACATTTTCTCTGGTTGTGAAATTGTAACTATTAGAACTATTCTGAAATTGGCTACTGTTTATAATTGGCCTTTACATCAAATGGATATAGAAAATGCATTCTTGCAGGGAGACTTACATGAGGAAGTCTATATGACTATACCTCAAGGTTTTGAATCTAAAGGGGACCATTATAAGATATGTAAACTTGAAAAATCTTTGTATGGCTCGAAGCAAGCTTCAAGATAATAGAATGAGAAACTAACCCAATCTTTAATAAAAGGTGGCTTTAAACAAAGTAAGTACAATTATGCTCTTTTCCAAAAACAAATTAATAATAGCATAGTTTTGGTGCTTGCTTATGTTGATGATTTAATGATCATGGGTAATAGTCTAGAAGAGATAAATGTTGTAAAGAAATATCTCCATAGTGAATTTAGAATAAAAGATCTTGGAATATTGAAGCATTTCCTAGGTCTAGAGGTCTTAAGATCTAAGTATGGAATTCTTCTTAATCAAAGAAACTATACAAGTGAGCTGATTGATAAGACATGTTTGGAAGAAGATGAAACAACAATAACTCCTATAGACAAAACTTGAAGCTTTCCACTGCTGAAACAAAGTCAGACCACTACATACAGAATCCTGGAGTGTATCAAAGACTGGTTGGTAAGTTGCTCTATTTAACTTTGACCAGACCTGACATTTCTTTTACTGTACAAGTATTGTCCTAGTTTATGCAAGAGCCAAAAAAGTCTCATATGAAGGCTGCATTAAGACCGGTAAGGTATCTAAAGGATAATCCAGGAAAAGGCGTCTATATTTCAACTGAGAGTTTATTGAACGTTGAATGCTACTATGATTCTGATCATAGGGCATGTCCTGATTCAAGAAGGTCGGTTACTGGGTTCTTGGTAAGACTTGGAGGATTATTAATTGTTGGAAATCCAAGAAACAGACCATTGTATCCATATCATCCACTGAAGTAGAATATAGAGCGTTGAGAATGGCGGTGGCTGAGCTTACTTGGATCGTGGGGTTATTAAAAGAGCTGCATGTTCAACACATAGAACCTGTAAGAGTCTATTGTGACAGTAGACCGGCCATTCACATTGCAACAAACCCTATTTTCCATGAGCGAATCAAGCATATCGACATATATTGTCATTTTGTAAGACAAAAGTTAGTAGAAGGAATGATAGAGTTCAAACACCTTTGATCCGAAGAACAATTAGCTGACATTCTGACAAAAGCACTTGGAAGTTCACAACATGATTTTATATTAGGCAAGATGGGAACTTGTGAATATAAGGTTCCCAACTTGAGGGGGAGTGTAGAATAAATAAAGGTGTAAATGTAATATATATTAGTTAGGTAGATACAATTCTATAATTACAGGAAAGTCCTAACTAAGGATGAAACTGAGCCTATATATATAGGTTGTGATATATTGTACAATGGACGATTTTCATTCTTTCATCAAGTTAATAATATGGTTGATTTCTCAATCAGTCACAGGGCCTGTTTTAATAAAGGTCACTGAAAGACAAGCAAAGTGCATGATGGATTGTCTCAATGAGTTCTATTTGGCGTTAGGGGCCAAAATCAGCATAAGCAAATCATCAGTGTTTTTCTCTCCCAAGGTTGCTACAGATTCTATCATCAAAATACGTAATGTAACGACCATGATGGTGTCCAAGGAAATTGGAAGGTATCTTGGTTTTCCTTTGACAAGAAAGAGGAGGCCATCTAATACTTTTCAATACATTGTGGAGAGGGTGAAAGCTAAGTTATCTTCAAGGAATAAAAATTACTTATCAATTGTAGGCCGAGTAACTTCAGTTAAATCAATGCTCAGTTCAATTCCACTATATCCCATTCAAGTCTCTAAAATTCCTATTTCCATCTATCTTGAGATAGAGAGGGTTCAACGGAACTTCATATGGGGTAAGAGTGACAATGTAAAAGGGATTTCATCCCAGTAGTTGGGACCAAATTGTGCTCTCTAAACACCATGGCTGGCTTGGATTCAAGAGGCTCGCATCTCTAAATCATGCTTGTGGAGTGAAGATAGCATGGAAGCTTGTTAATAGGGGTAAAGGTTCAGAATGGTGATTTGCCTCTTTGGAAATTTATAGTTCAGCAGAAAGATAGTGTTGACAGTGGTATGCAATGGAAAGTCTAGAATGGATTGATGGTTAATTTCTTTAATGATTGCTGTTTATTTCCATACAAACCTATTAAAAATATGTCTATTTGGCCTTGGATTAAAGAAGAAAATGATATTAAAGTGGCAGAATGGGTTTCTCATGAAACTTGGGATTTTCAAAGATTGGCTTCCATAGTTCCAAGAACTAAGTCTTCAATGGTTGATTGTATTGTTACCACCTATGCCTAAAGCTGGAGATGATAGGTTATCATGGAAAGATATTGCTAATGATGTTTTCACTATTAAGAGTGCATACTATGGAATAGAAACTCCTCCCAGTAACACCTATAACTCTTCACGACTGTATGTTTGGTAGGCATTTATGGCTTCAATTTGCCAACCCCAGGTCCCACTTGCAATTTTTTGATTCCTTACTACGGGACTGATTTGCTTTTAATTTTAAAAGAGATTTAGGATGGAATGGGGATGGGCATTGGAATATCCTATAAGGTGTTTCTATTTGGAAGCTTTGGAATTGGAGGAATAAGGCTGTGTTTTATTATGACTTTGTGAAGCCCCAAGATCCTGCCATGGAAATCTTGAGTACATAGAAATATTTTGCTTTAGTATAGGACAATTTTAAAGGAGTTGATTCCCAGATAAGGGAGAAGGTTAATTTATCTTGGAGCTCCCCCTTATGGGTTGGGTCAAACTAAATATGGATGGAGCAATGTCTCATTCCAATAATAAAGCTGGTTACGGAGGTGTCTTTAAGGATCATAATGGGCAATGGGTAGATGGGTTCTCACATGTTATTGGTGCTTGTTCCCCTATTAAAGCAGAAGAATGGGGTGCTTTTAAAGGCTTGAGATTTGATTAGGACCTGGGATTAAAGAAAATAGTTCTCGAATCTAATTGCAAGAACTTATTGTCCCTATTGGCGTCTCCTTGTGATGGCAAAGACAGTAGTTTGATTATTACTCAGATTAGAAACTTACAAAAGTTGCCCATGGGAAGTAAAGATTGAGTATATCTCAAGGGAACAAAAATCAGTTGTAGATAAATTGGCTAAGGATAGTCTAGCAAAGTCAGATTTGATTCTCACGTACCCTTTACATTTAAGGTCTCTTGTTGATAATGAACGTATGGGATCTAGTCCCCAGTTAGTGTAACCATTTGATGTCCCTCTTTCGTATTAAAAAAAAGATTGTTATATGCCCATTTTGATTAAACTGCATTAGTGATAGCAGTTGAGGTGAGTAGATGTTATTGTTGGAGTAAATTAAAGGAGATGTTACCGCACTATGAGTAAAATATGAAATTTGATATTATCATAAACTCTGTGAAGTTATGTTTGTGTGGTGTTTCTCTCAAAACTGCGCGGGTTTATTGTTGTAATAAATGAGTATACATAAAATTCTCAAGTTCATTAAGAGGGGAATGTTTAATTTTACTCCACACACACGAAACTCTTTGCATATTTAGTGTTACTGAATTGAGTTCTCTCTCTTTTCTTATTTGTGTGTATTTGTTGTGTGTTCATAGTCATGCTGAACCGTAATATGATTTAATGTGAGTATTCAAGGTGGTAGATCGGTACGCTCACAATCATGTAGGAAAGCCTAATCTTAGATTGGGTGAAATAAATCCCTTTAATATAATAAATCTCTATGACTAGTAAGATAGCCAAGCCAAGCTATTTTTCGGCTTCTCTCTTATTTTACTGTTCACATGAATAATACCGACTCAAACTATTACTTTGGGCTCCATGCATAGACCACCAGCAGATGTTTTTACATCTTGTAGTTTTGAAATTTGAAGCTCCCTCCTATTTTTCAATCCCTTCCCTCTTATTCATTTTTCGTGTTCTCCTTCCCGAAGCCATTGCTTCTCTTCCTCTCTCTTAGCTGCTATAATGGTTCATTCTCCCTCCTTTTCAATTTTCTTTCCCAAAATCCCACCCTTTCATCTCTTTATCCTCCATAAAAAGGCTTCTTCCTTAATCACAACATGCCTCTTCTACAACCCTAAGCTCATTGAAGTTTTCTTCTTTCGCATTGCTGCTAGAAATCACGCCTCCATCCTTGCCGGTGTTTGATGCAGTTGAACTCATGGCTTGATGATAGATCCCACAGAAGGCTTGATGATATCTCTCCGATGTCGAACTCATGGTGTCTTGCTTGCCGTGTTAAGATCCCACACGGACTTCAACGGTGACGGCGGTGGAGAGCCTCCACCAAATATAAGAAATGGATGTTTCCTCCACCAAATTGCCTCAAATCTCTGAGATGTTCTAGAAATTTGTCCTTGCTTTCAAGATCAAAACCTTCACCGCGCCAGCGCCGTTAGTGAAGACTCTGATGGCTTCTACCTCTCTAATTCTGCCCAAGATTTAATCACCGATCAAAAAGTTGTGGTTATTAAACCAGGTCTAGCTTGCAATTTCTCTCCCAAAACGATGCCATCTCCACTTGACATGCCCTTGGCAAAGCCTAAGAGTCCTTGATATTTGCTACAATTTCGTCATTTCCCTTTACTGCAAACTCTGCTTTAGTTATGGGGACCGAAACAAAGCAACCTGCTGAAGATGTCAAGATTGATCTCTTCGAAGACGATGATGAGTTTGAGGAGTTCGAAATCAATGAAGGTAATCTCAGATAATCTCTTCTCGATTCATTTTTCTAAAAAAAATCAGACTGTTACAAGCAACATCTAGTGATTAGCTTATTTGCCATCGATTTCCTCCTGTTACAAGCAGGACATCTAGTGATTAACTTATTTGGACATCCAGTGCTAAACATCTCTATTTTTGAAATCAATGAAGGAAATCTCTATTTATTGATTTTTGATCTAATTTTGTCCTGCTTATTTACCACTGATTTCCTCCTTATTTGATCCCTATAATTCAGTATTTCATCCTGCCTGATGCTTCACCTAACTATTACAAGCAACATCTAGTGATTAGCTTCTATTCGTGGATAATACTCGTATAAAACTCAGGAGATTTATCATCGATATCTTGGGATTTTACATGTTGTGTGGCGACTTGTGCAATATTGCGTGTCATAAAGCCAGCAGGAAAGGTTTTCTGTGAGACTATGACAGCCAGTGTTTGCTTTCAAGCTATTTAGATTAGATTAGAAGATTCCTTCCATATATTGGTGGTCATTCCTAACGTAGTGCATCCTAATTTAAGTCAATTCTTTCTGAGTTATAATGCGGAATAGATTTAGTTCCTTACGGTGGTGATCTTGTCTCATTAAATTATGATCACCTCAGGGTATAAATGATAGAAAGAAATTGTAGAAGTATTTGAAAATTATTTGGGCATTAATGGAAGCATATATGACTTCGCATGTTTTGGGTGTTTAAAATTGGATTTATAGTACTTCTGCCCTTCTACTAAAATTTTATGTTTCTCCTGTATCTTTTGTGTTGTATTGTATCTTTTTATTCTGTTCTAACATGAGCATGTAAGCTGTTGGCTATTTGCACTTGAATAGAATTCTTCATTACTTGCCCTAAAAATATGGAATTACCAGCTACTGCATCAAATTATTCTGCCTCATTTTTAGGTGATTTCTTCAGGCATGGTATTTTCATTGGGGTGCATGTTTATCTGTTTGCAATATGCTAAGACACTCACAGGTGCATTTTCATTGCATTTGTGTCATTTGTCTTGCTCATTGATGGCTCCAAAGGCTCAAACTAATATTTTGCATTTAATAGTTGGATGAACTCATAACGAGAACAAAGTTTGCATGGTTTAGGGTTGTTTTACGTCAAGGACGAGTGGAATATTAAATGTTAGACCTGAATTGTTTTTTTAAAATATAAATGGATTTTTCATATATCTATTGTTCACTCTTAGATTGTAGAGGGATTAGTGTGTGCCAACACACTCTTTTGTTTTTTTTTTAATATTCCCTTTTTCCTACTAAATGAAACCTAGATTATAATCTTTTGTGTTTTTTCACTCTTGCAGGTTATGTTTCCATACAATGCTCTGTCCTTTTGTTCCTCGTAAATCTCTTCCTCATATTCTTTTTTAATGTGATGTATTGCATTCTTCATATACTTCAGATTCAGATCTATGTATCAACTATTCAAGAACATCTTCATATGCTAATCTTATCCTTTCTTACTTAATTTTTAATTTTTTTGATTTATGATGTTAAGATTAAATATCCTTAATAATTAATCCCTTCCTTGTCATTTTTGCAAGAATAACGCAGCTTCAGTTTGCTTTTGGCAATGGATGAAATTTTGCAGAAGAATGCAAATTGAGAGAGCAGGTTAGTCTCACAATTTTTTAAGACACAAAGCATTGCTCACACTTCCAAACTTCCCTTTATAGGCGATAGCAGGTCAACTTTTTCAAATGTCCAAGTGTTAATATCTGTCTTAGGTTGAAGTGAGTTAACTTATAATAAAGTTGCGTTTTAATTAGTTTTTGTAGCTGGTCAAAGTTGGTTAGTGGTTTTTAGTATAGTTTGTCACAATGTGTAACGAGTTTGGTTAACTTAAGTGCAGCTCAATGTCTGTCTTAGCTTAATTGGTCATAATATGCCAGAGACTGCATTTCAATATGAGTTCTACTATTCCACCTTAGAGCTTGAATAAAAAAAATTTTCTTTTTTTATTTTGTAATATGAAAATTGGTATTCCATCGCTCTTGGTTTCCAGATTTGTGGTACCTATATATACATGATGTTCCTTTTATTTTTGCTTCTGTGCATCATGCGGGGAGTGAATGTGTGATCTGGAATGATATAATGTTAAAGATAAGAAGAAGAAATTACGACATGAAATAAATATTAATAGCTTAACACAAGGGTATGGATATAAGAATAATCTTCAAATGTCTCTTGGCCAATGCAAAATTTATCATGAAACATGTTAAATTCATATGTGTTGATATAGGATTTTTGTATAGTCTGCATATTTTTAGGTGAAGAAGACTTATGCTGACTACTTTATCTATGTACCTTCAATCTGAGTCCATTTATCTTTATCGGTGTTCCTTTTATAGTCATTTAATTTTGAATTAAGCATTATAATGTTGTTCATAATGGGTAGATGTAATTGGGCTTGTCACCTCCGTTGGTTGTCTTGAGGAGCACCATGTGAAAAATGAGATCAAGAACACAATGCAGCTGACAATAGCTTATGAGCAGTTTATATCATTTAATCATGTTTTGTATTTTTGTAAGATAGAAACACATTTTACTTTTTTCCCTACGAATCTGTATTGAAGTCGTGTAGTATGAGTGGAATGAATCTTAATGAATGTTGCTGCTCTTCTGTTATATTTTCTAGTTGTCAGCCATTGTGTTAATTTTCTTATTTTGATTACAAAATCTCATTGAAGTAAGCCTTGAACAGTTTTTTTTTACGGATGGTTTATGTGACAAAGGAGTGAGGGGGGTTAAGCCTTCTTCCTTTGAAGGTACACTGGATCAAAAGATCACTCATATGCCAATGTTTTGCATTTACAATTTGTCTTCCAGAGTTCATAAGCTTGTTGGGCATAATTGTTTCTTGTGTTGATATTATCACTTTGGCCGTCAAATATAAATGTTGGGCAATCTTTTAAATTAGTTAGTTTCAGTTTTTCTGGTGGCTGTTGTAGATTCAGGGACACAAAAGATTTGACAATGAATAAGAGAGGTGAATGGATGTTTTCTTTTTTATTTTTTCATTTAGTTGGCTTCTAATGGAACAATACGTGTTTTGAACTGTACATGTATGAGAACTAATTTATGCATGATTGAATATATTGAAAATATTGATTACACATAAGCTAATTCATCCCACACATCGCGCGGGGGAGTTAGTGCTTGTTTAATCATATATATATATATATATATATATAACATAATTATAGATTAATGTCTATAGTTTTAACTAAAAACTTAACTTTTACCTGATTACCAATCCACTCTAAATTAGTTTATTTTATCCATCTTGTTTAATTTATTTTTTTCATATGAAGACAAATTTATTAAAGGGTTAAGGGCTAATTTTGTCCTGATATATTTATTAAGGGGCTATTTTGCCCCGAAAGTGTTAGAAAGAGAGTAATTTTGTCCTGTCCGTTATCTCAGTTAATTTTGATCGTTAGTTGATCAAATATGCTGAGCTGGCAGTTTACATATCATCTACGTCATTTTTATTAAGATACAAATTTTCCCTGAAAGTCCATATGTTATATACTTTTTTTTTTGTTAGATGTAAATTTTTTGTGGCAAATTTGTATTTTAACAAAAATGATATGGATGACATATGAGCTGTCAGTTCAACATATTTAGTCAATTAATAATCAAAATTAATGAGAATAATAGCTAGGGTAGAATTACTCCTTTTTTGACACTATTGGAGCAAAATTCCCCCTTAACACTTTATTAAAAAGCAAGTAAAATGATACACTAGTTAATGGGCTTTACGTGAATAACTCATATAACAATAAGAAGCCCAATGCCCCCGAGACTGGTAGAAATCATTAGCGGGACAGTGCTGGTCACCTCAAACTCAGTATCATCCGAAAACAACAGAATGTCAGATGGGATGATTTTCATTAGGAAAAATTGTAAAAAAATCCTTTATTAGCAACTTATTTATCAAATGGGACCTTCACGTGTAGATTATCTTCCATATATGCAGAATATCTTTCCTAGTGTGCAAATTATTTTCCCGGTGTGCAAAATTCTTCCCTATGCGTGTGCAGAAATCTTCCCTCCATATGTAAGATATCTTCCTATGTCCCATTTAACAAATAAGTTGTCAATGAGATCTTTTTTAGCAATTTTCCCTTTTCATTATATTGTTCTAGAAAAGGGAAAAACGGCAGTCCTGAGGCTTTAATACATATATAAAAATCGAATGATATATTCTAACAAATACAATGAAATTAAACTTCGGGACTGGACTACAAGTAAACACTGCCGGTCCAACATAAAGAAGGTGTTTTTGGGGGGACTATAAGTAAAATGTAAATCAAGATCTAATGATTCACATTTAATATGTTATAAAAATATTATTTAACTGATGAGGCCTTTTTTTATGTAACATTTACTCACGAATAAAATTGTCTTCTCTTTAAAAAAGAAGAATTAAAAACTACAAATGTGAATCTCGGCTGAGTTCAATACTCGTAGTTAATATGCATGCGTGATCACAAGTGAATAAGTTATTTCAAGTTAATTAAATGGAATTTTAAATGCAAGGAATTTAAGTGCTACATTTTAAATTTCTAAAATTTGTAATCTTGTTTTTTTTTAAATCAGACATTTGTAATCTTGTTTGAATAGCCACAATATTTATAAAAGTTCTTATGTGACTTTCAAAATGTGATGGGCAAGGGGAAGCGTATCCAAGAGGGAGAAGACAACAGGGCCCAAGGGTACAAATGAACTTGACACCACAACTTAACCCAACACCTTTCTCTTGGCTAAGACTGCGAAAGCGGAAAAAGAAGTCAAACGCAGAAAGCGACTGCCAATATTTAAAGTAGGAGTTGAGAATGTTGTGCATCTTTTATGGGGTTTAAGTGAAAAGGGAGAAACTGAATTACATTTGATGCTCAATCATCAGGTTCTCGTTCAGTGCTTATAACAGTGAGCACTAAGTGCTCATAGTTTTGATAAGATCCAAATCGTTCAAATCTACTTCATATCATCAAAATTTAAAAATTTTAATTTTCTAAATGATAAGTTCATTTTTTTTAAAGAAATGATAGTTATAAAATTATATTTATTTTTAGCTTTCATATATTGAGATAAAATTTTACTTAAAATATAAAATTTTAATTAAATCTAATATGTACTATCCAAAATCAATTTAAACAATTATGACCATATTAGGCTCATAGTCATTAAAAAGATGAGCACATAATGTACTCCCATGCTCAACCCACGTTCCCATCTCTCTCTTGTACGTCTGGCTGAGCTTATTTGACTTAAAGATGAGCACAGTTTGCGGATCCGATGAGCAGAGCATGGGGACCGCCTGGGCGCCCGTGCATTTTCTCTTTAAACTGACGGATTGATTTAACCTGTGTTTGGATTAATTTTTAAAAATAACTTTGAGATAAGTGTGTGCGAGGAATTTTGTCTCTGGTTATATAAATCTAGGTTTAGAAAAAACACAAACACTTAGTGTTTGGCAATTATCGAAACTTAGGTTTGCATAAATTGAGATAAAACCTCTCTCATACATTTAATGCATAAATTATAAAAATTATTCTTAAAAGCTAATCCAAACACATATTAAGTATGTGTTTGGAACAGTTATTGAAAAAATGATTTTTTTTAATTTAACTTTTTATAATCTTATTTTTTTATAAAAATCAGATTATATAATATGATTTATATTTAAATTGTTAAATTTTCACAAACTTGATTTCAAAAGACCCCAACTAAAAATTTTTACCCAATTAAACTTATGAAACTATAAGTTAAATTAAAAAATCACCTTCCCAAATACTCTGTCTCTTTTTTTTTTTTTCAACTGATAATTGAGCTTTGCTCATCCAATCCAGGGGGAAAAGCTCTCCCCAAAACACTCACTGACTCTCTTTGACTCGTAGCTCTTCCATTTGCACCAGGAAACGTGGTTAGGGTCCTTCCTACGTTCCATCGATCTCTGATCTTCACCACGATGGGCAACACTTCCTCTATGCTCACACAGTACGACATCGAGGAGGTCCAGCAACACTGTAACTACACTTGTAATCCCGCATTCCCTTCACTCGGACCATTCCTTCGAGTTTCAGCCATTTCTTTCACTTTCTGATCTTTTAAATTCTTTTCAATTTCTTGTTTTCTTCTAGTTACACAGCAGGAGATCGTTTCCCTGTACGAGAGATTCTGTCAGCTAGATCGTAATAGCTCCGGTTTTATTACCGCTGACGAGTTTTTGTCCCTACCCGAATTCGCCGTCAATCCTCTCTCTCAGGTAACTCTATCTGCATTTTTCTTCCCACATTATTAGAAGTGAATGGTTAGTTTTCCTGTGTGTGTATTGATTTGTTCCTTCTATGCATTCTGGCAATTCATTGATCTTGTGATGTGGCAGAGATTGTTGAGGCTGCTGGATGGATTGAACTTCAAGGAATTTGTGGCGTTCTTATCTGCGTTCAGTCCTCGTGCGACCTTACAGCACAAAATTGAATGTAGTTAATCCTTCTCGGTTATCCCGATGCGTAATTCTTTTTCCCCAGATTAATCTGCTGACTGTTGAAATCTTTTTGTGGATGCTGTTCGTGTTGTAGTTATTTTCAAGGTATATGACACAGACTGCAATGGAAAAGTGAGCTTCAATGACATGTTGGACGTTCTACGAGATTTGACTGGACAGTTTATATCTGAACACCAGAGAGAGGTGAGATACTACTGGGACTTCCTCCTACTGGGCAAAATTATGTTTTCCTCCTCTGCTTTGTATGTTTTTCTAATGTAAGAAGCAAATAGACCTTTTAATATCAAATCTATAATTCTTAATCACAGAAATATGGATATTATATTTGTTTGTGTATGATTCATGCGCTTATAATTTATCCTATAGAACGTAAAGGGAAACATTTCACTTAAAATTTGTTATTTAAGGGAACAGCTTGATCAGTCATTATCTGAATGGTAGGGTTCAAAATACGGACAGATATTTCTTTCTAAAGCTGAAACTGTAAGCAACAGACAACAAGAAGAGATGTGGTGAAACTTTGGATGAAAGAAGGTCACCTTTCCGAGGCTCTCAACTTCTACATCTAAGGTTTTTTACCCATAACTTCTACATTTAATTAATATAAGTGAAAAAGAGTTTATAGCTTTCTTTTTTCTAATAAGAGGGAAGGAGTATTTCATAACTTGCATGTAACATGTCTGTGTCCATTAACAAGATGAAAACTGAATGCATTTATAACGAAAAAAAACTTTCATGTAAAGTGCCATGTAAAGTGCCTCAGCTGTCTGCATGAGTCCAGATCCTCCACAGTAAATGATTTATGATATATATGTTATGAGTCCCACATCCAGGAACCTCACAAGAAAAGTGGGGTTTATAAATTTAAAAGCTCTCCCTTCTTATAGGCTAGTTTTTTTGTGGCTCTCCTTTTGGACGTATATGCATAACATTGGTTCGCCATCAGAGAACCTCACAAGAGAAATAGGGTTTATAAGTTCGAGGGGCTTTCCCTCCTAATAGGCTAGATGGGCTCACTTTTTGAACTTGTACTCATAACAATATAGTGCATAAAGCCTTGTAAGAAAGAGATAGAAAATATTGGATATTTCTAAATAAATGAAAAGTGTCCTATTAACTTTCATATTTGCTGCTAACAGCCTATTCTGTATTATGTTTTCATTGTACCTGATACAGCAAGTTCTAGCTCATGTCCTCGAGGAAGCAGGCTACAAAAAGGATTCATTGTTTGTCTTGGCTGACTTCATGAAGGTATCAAAACATCAAAAAAATAACATGAGTTGCAGTGGTGAAAATTTCATTACCTTCGTTGTGAGTTATAATTGATCAACATTTTAATAGGCTAGTAAGAGACAGTTGATTTGCTTCAGTTTTTGTGTTCTTCTGATGTCAGAAATTTATATATGACTTTTGGTATTCTAATCTCTGATCTAGTAAGCTTCTCTTCATTAGTCTTTCATTACGTTATTTTCTTGTTTTTCTTCAAGCTACCCTGCTCTTGCTTGTCAAAGATTAAAGAAAAGAGGTTGAAGTTCTATTCTTGGTGATTTCTCATGATCATCATTTAATTAGTATGTTCATTTGCCTTGATGGTGACACCTATACACTTGGTTGCAGTAGCTTGAAGTTGGAGCCAACAGTCACCTACTTTTACTGTCCACTCCAACTTTTTTTTTTGCCCCTGAAACCCAGGTTATAATAACCATAAAAATTATTTTTATTCAAGTCAATGAGCATGATATGATCCCAATCATGATGGTCTTCTGGCTATACTTGTAGAGGCATGAATGCTTGTTATTGTTTGCTGTTTTTTTTTTTTTCACAATGAGCACTGTAATGTCTGGTGTTATAGGCGTGCTGGACTCAGCTTGTTTAGTTTCTGATTAAGGCGTCTTTTGTTTTTTATATTTGTTTCTTGTCGCTGTGTCATTGCCATCTTTTGTTTGAAAAGTGCATTATTGATCCACATCCATCCTTTTTTCTTCAGATTCTTGGCAACTCAGGTTTGAAAATGGAAGTTGAAGTTCCCGTTGATTAACAGTAGCAATTGAATGTGGATTTCCCGAATCTACAACAATCAAACTCACTGTTAGCTGATGATGTATGAACTGTTTTGCAGTTGTCATGACAAATTTTGAATATTTTACTGTGAGCTTTATGTTATGCAACGGACTTAAGGTGCTTGAACTAGATGTTGACCATGTCTTTTATTTTTTCCAGAGTAGTTATAATTATTAGTTGTATTCATCCAGTCAAAATCTGTAATGCATTCCCCCATTGCATCTCACTGCGAGACTCGGTGATATTAATTTTTGGGGTTTGAATTTTGATACATTGAGGACCTCTATATGAATATTCTGATCCAGAATTTCTGGATTTGCCTTTTAATTGGAGTAGCTCGTGTTGGAACGAGAGTATTTCAGTATTTCTTCTGTTAATGAACTACTTTTTTTGCCCAGCTGTTTTTGAGTTGAATATTCAAATAACATCAATGCATCAATCTCTTTTGCTCTGGCCATACTCCATAGTCACATACCTATTTTGAAGGGAAAATTGCATTTAAGTCTCGGACAAAAGAAAATATGATATATAATCCTTTAAAATCTCAAAATTACATTTAAGTCCTGAAGGATTTTATTGTAATAAATTTCAATTGTTAAATACCCATTGACTTGTCAGTGTAAGCGCTGATATACTTGTCAATGGACGTCCTTAGACTTGTCAGTAAACGCTCATGAACTTGTTAATTGAATTGGAATTTATTGTAAAAAATTCCCATGAGACTTAAATATAATTTTGAGATTTTAAGGGATTATTTTGTTATATTTTTTCTTATTTGGGACCTAAGTGCAATTTTCCCTATTTTGTAACACGAAGTAGTCTTCCCCGGAGAAACTAGATGATTGGGCTCATACTGCACAAGGCCTTGAATATATGAATAGCAAGCTGGGTATTGAAAAATTGTGGTCAAAGTATTGTTCGGATTAAATGTGTGTTTGAGTAAACTCCAAACCGCGGTTTTAAAAGTCCTTTTCTAGTAAATCAAGACAAAATTTCTCTCATATATTTACCTTATAAATTGTAAAAACTATTCTTCAAAAGTTAATTGAAACCAATGATTTGAAACCTGGATCGAATGGTCCGGCCGTCATCCGGTGACTTTAGCAGCTCGGTTTGTAGCTTTAGACCGTCTTAGGGATTAAGCAGCTTTAAACTGCCTAGAACTGGCTTTTAAACCGAGAGCCGGATTTAAACCGCCGAGCGGCTTGGAAGAAACCGAACGGTCTGAAAAGAGGAAGAAAGTGAAGGGGAGGGATAAATAGCATTAGAGAAAACGATAGAGATGGAGATAACAGCCCGTTAAAAAGAAACAATGAAAAAAAAAAAAGAACAATAACTTATCATGAAAAGTGCTATTGTTTTTTAAGCCACCAGAACTTGACGGAGAAAGCTAATGCTATAGGAGGAAATTGTTGGCGTCAGCACCTCATACTATACTGATTGTTAGTGGCAACACCTGTCAAAACATAACAAACAAATAGTTCGAGTCACACCCAAGGACGCTGTCCTTAAGAGATATTCCGCAACCTTCCTAGTAGATCAGGAAGCGGCACTCCCTGGATAAAATGAACCCTTCCTGCGGAAAGCAAGGTGACAGAACTGCAAAAAGATACCAGTGTAACTCAGAAGAAGGGAGAGAGAAGAGGAGTTCGGGGACCTCGGTGTTTACTAACCATACACAAAACATTGCCTTTTATTGGCAGAAATGTGACTGTTGGGAAGTTATAATGACCATTAACAACGATTTAATGATAATTAAAAAGACAGTTACAAAACAAGTGTTAAAAACAATTTAATGTAATAAAACCTTTTAAATGTCATTAAAAACCGATAAATTAAAATTCCAACGGTCAATTCAAAAACTCCTCTTATTATCATTTTTCCTAACTCAAGCTCATATTTAATTGTATACTAAGACATTCTCAATTTTAAGTTATACGAGACTTCTTCCTTTGACACACTCACACACAATATTTACAACAGAAATGCTTCAAATTGAGATGCCGTAAAACCTAGAAGGAGCTTCTGAAAGTGTGATGGATAAGAGTTGGAAAGCCAAAAAGGAAGAGTGATTCGTTTATGAAAGAGAAAAAATGGGGGTTAGATATGGACCCGGTTTCTATGCTTAGTAGATTTGATGAGCATGAAGAGCTAGGAGATTTAGGGCCGTCGGATCTGATCTGAACGATCCAAATCTGTTTTATTAAAGAATATAGATTATTTAATAAAATAAATCTGGATCATCCAAATTAGATATGCAAGATCAAAATCTCCTAACTCTCTATACTCATCAAATCTGTTGAGCATGATGTAATATCCCGAATTTTGGGATTGGAAGCTTTGGAATAAGCCTAAATTGAGTGGACTACTAAGCCCCGATTTAGTATATGTCCCAAATATATTCCCTAATGATTCTAATATCTTTGGGGTATTAAGAAAGTAAAATGGTGAATTTTGGAGAATATAATTATGTTTTCGGTAAAATCACCTATGAGGCAGTGAGCTTATCATAAGGTTTTGGAAGACTAAATGATAAGAAAAAATTATGATCTTTTACAGGATGAAAGTAGACATCCTAAGCTTTAATTTGATAGGTCATATGAATCAATTAGAGCTATACACAAAAAGATATGAATTTTTAAAGTCAGCACAGAAAAACTATGAAAGTTCTGGAACAATATGCAAAGATTGAAATTCTGGGAATTTTGTGATTCCAGAAAGCAAAATTCTATATTTTTCCTTGAAACTAGACTCAATAAGGGTTCTACAGGCTTTGGAATCACCTCATTTAGATTTTTCTAGAATTAGTTATGATTTTTCAAAGTTTGGGCAGAAATTTGCCAGAATTTTTCAAAAATCCGAAAATTGGGAAAATTAATTAATTAAATGGGATATATTATTATAAATCAGCTCCTCCTTCTTCAGCCCCATTTTTTACGTGAAAAACCTGAAACTAGTGAGAGGAAGTTGTGTCTTTTAGAGAGAGAAAAGGGGAGGAAAAAGCTTACAAAGGTAAGTGATTTCTTCGGTAAATCGGTTCCTAATGCGTATAACTCCACTCCTAAGCTACTCTCCTATGTGTTTAAGGTTTGTGAAGCTCAAAATCTCTTGTTGGAGTAGCTAGGGTTTCAGCCACTTTGAGAAAAGCCAGAAGGAGCTTGAGGTAACTTCCAAACCTTCGTATATTGATTATTCTAGCTGCTGTGGGCAATTTAATCGGTGAAAATTCGCCGGATTGCCATTGGTTGTAAAAATGGAAAATGGGTTTTCCTAGGGGTTATGCTGCCCAAATTGATACTAAATGGTAGTTTTAACCTAATGGAATAGTCAATAAAGTGGTTAGGAGTAGAAAGGAACGTGTTTACGGAGCCGAAACCGAAAAACCCCGATTTTCCCCTTAAAACCTATACATTTCGGCCAGCATTGTAAATGGGTCTTAGAGTTGAATTTTCAATGATTTGATGATTCCATTGGATTCAGTGGGCGAAAATAGGCGGGGTTACAGTTGGGCACTTTTTCGGAAAAAGCCTAAAAAGCATAATTACGGAAACGCCCCTAAAACCTTAAAAGTAGGGCCGTCAAGGGCAATTTCGTAATTTGACATTGAATTTGATAATTTCGAGTCCGGAAATGGATTCCTTGGGCGAAAATATGTCAGGATAGCCCAGGTTAGAATTTCGAGAAAAGTATAGCCGGACCGGGTACGATGGGGCCGGGTCCCCGGGGGTATTTTAGTAATTTTCAAGATAGACTCATATAAACCCCAGAAACACTATGGAAGTGTCTAAATAGTACATTTGACATTGTAGGATCGAATATGGAGCCCCGAGCTGTTTGCACGTAGATCGAGGCACGCGTTTTGAGGCGGAAAAGGGTTAAGGTAGGGGACTTACCTTACTTGCATGTAATTGATATCTTTGCTTGTGTAATGATGTATGTGATTGCTTTACTTGATTGTGTAGATCATATTTGAATAAATGAAGCTCTGTTTCTGTTTTCGTTGTGGCCATAGTCTTTTGTATGAAACATTGAGCATGCAGAAATGTCATTATGGAGCATACATCTAGATAAAGCTAACATGTCATACACATAGCATCAATCATGCATGCATTACGGTATCTGTTTCCTACTGAGATTCTCTCGAATCTCACCCTCCCCTACTAACAATTTAGACAGGAGACGACAGAAGATATGCGAACAACAATGCAGAGTACCGTACGAGGGGATTACAGTAGTAGAACGAAGACTGGAAGAAGTCTCCGTTTCACTGGGACGAGTTTAGACACCCTAATAGCCTTACGCGGCTACATAATTTGTAAGTGTTATCTACAATCCCTGAAGGAATTTTAGTAATCATATACTTATTATCAGTATGGTTATGCTATTCCTGTGTCCCCTATCGAACCGCATATCGTTTTCCGCGAATACTCTGATAAATGTGAAATTAAAATAAGAGCGTGACACATGAAAATCAATTACGGTTAGACAATGCTTTTTGACTTCTATTTGACATACTGTGTGCTTTAAATTTTTTTCAAAAGCATAGAGTGAAAGTGTGGATAATGAGAGTGTACGGTAAATTAAAAAGCAAAGGGTGGGAGAAGGGTACGAATAATAATGCGAAATATATTTATTTTATTGACTTCAAATAAACTATTATATTCATAATTGATGTTTTCGAAGCGTACTCCTCTTTTTGAAAAGTCAGCTTTTTTTAACGTGGAGAGTAGAGGCAGTACCCAAATAAATGGTTTCGGGGGACCGGCGCCCGTTTGATTTCGGACTAAACGGATTGAGCCGGTTTAATTCGGAGTTGGCCTGTTTTATTTATTTATTTTTAAGTTTTTTTTTAAATACCTTTGGTACTTTATCTCTTTTTCTTTGATGATGTGTTTAATTAATTTTTCATACTTTTTAGGGAAAATGACCGAAAAATGCTCCAAATATTTGGAAATGACATATGGGCTTTTTTGTCACAAGATGATTAGGAAATGTCAAAACGTGATAAGGAATTCCCAATTTCTGGATTTGTGAAATCACCCATTTGTCATTTTTAAATGTTTGGAGCATTTTTCTGTCATTCTCCCTACTTTTTATTTGACACTTATTTTCATATTATATTTATTTATTCTACTATTATTAAATTTAAAAGAGATGTGTTTATATAGTTTTATGATGTGAATAGATGAAAAAAAGGAAAGTAAGAATGAAATTAATTTCATAACACAAATGTATAAAAGAAAAAAAGTGTGATATAAACGGGTGAAAGAGAAAGAGAGTAAAAATTAAAAAAAAGAGTGAAATTTTTTAAGAAAAAAAGTGGCGGGCTGGCGGGCCACCTAAGCGGGCTCGGCCTGGTTGGGGCAGGCCACACTAGCCCACCACGTCACAAACCGCAACCGGTAGGCCAGTTGGAATTACCGCCTCTAGTGGAAAGGGATAAAACCTATTCTATGGGGTTTTAACTCTTAGTTTCTTCTTCCTAATTTAAGGGAAAAAATTAAAATAATTATATAAAATTTTTCTTAAATAGAAACTCATTTAATAAATTATATTAAAATAAAATGTTACTTGTATATAATTAAAATTCATTACCGTGTGTGTGTATTATTAATATAATCTTTAAAAATACATAATACCCAGGTTCTTGAACCCAGACCAGATCGACCGGTCCGGCTCGGAAACTGGCAAACTGGCCAGTAAACTGGTCCAGCTCCTGGTCCAGTCCGGGTTCATATTTAAAACAAAAATTAATTTTTTCTTTAGAATTTCATACTATAAGTTTAAAATTTTCAATTTCTCACCGATTTAGTTCTGGTTTAGCTCCGATCTGACCCACTGACCCTTAACCCAGTACCCCGACCGGTTCAATACTCGGTCCGAGTTTTAATAGCTTGCATAATACATATGTAATATTTTATATTGAAATCATTATATATGTTTAAAATTTTATTTTTTAATTAATTACTATGTAAACAGTTCGATCGACGGTTAAACCAATTCAACCTTTTGAACCGTGACCCGCTAACCTTTCTAGCTCAATATTCGGTTTGACTTTTAAAATATTGATCCAAACATACACTAAGTGACAAACGCTGCAAAATAATATTTGAATTACGTGAGTTGAAAATATAAAAACTGTGAAGGTTGATCTCATATCTTATGAATCAGATTTATTACTAAGCAACTACCTACGCATGATGTAGTGGGTCCATTGAATCATGCCCTGAACTAGCGGGTTATTAAAATTCAGGGTTGTTTGGTACGACAAATTTGGAGGGGGAGGAGTGAGAAAGTTTTTATGTGTCAAATTTTTTTAAAAAATTTAGAGAAGTAAGGTTAAAACTCTTTAATTAATTTTTTATTATTTTATTTTATATATATTTTTATTAAAATTTTATAACCTCAATCCTTCAAAATTTTTAAATACAACTCAAATTTTATTTCCCGTACCCTTCATACCAAATAACCCCTTAGTGTAAGTCGTGAAAGTCAATGTTTTCAGGCTTGGATTAGATTGGACGGTCCAATTGTTGCCTGAAGAGAAGA
The DNA here is from genome assembly GCA_963242795.1 of Inga leiocalycina. Lineage (NCBI taxonomy): Eukaryota > Viridiplantae > Streptophyta > Magnoliopsida > Fabales > Fabaceae > Inga > Inga leiocalycina. The sequence continues at coordinate 19,698,041 of OY725327.1, read as the reverse complement.
GTGATTTGTCTCCATGCATTAGCCTACTTTATTTGTTTGGCTGAATTCAGCTGTCCAAAGCTAGGGTTTCAACTGGAAGCAGGAAAAAAGTTGGGAACCAGAGTGGAAAATAAAAAACCGGACCGGTGGAAAGCAAACCACAACCAGACAAAAGAAATCTCGAGGCAGTAGAAGCAGAGGGAGGAAGAAGATAATATCAAACCAAATGGAGTTTATTTATAAAAAAATGACAAAAATCATACATGAGATTTATAAAAATAAAGAACCTCATGCCTTCTTTCATGGCTTTTTGATTCTCGCCATTTTACCTTGATTTGAAACAACTTGGAGCTTCTTTCATGTTGAGGAGGGAAGAAGAGACGGGTGAGGAACTGTGATATAAACCTAGAGGGCAATTATGTCAATGTGGAGGAGTTTAGTCAAGAAGCTATTACTTGAATATCAATTCGGTTAGAGTCTGTTTAATTCATTTTTTTCTATGTATTTTGCAATTTTCATTTTTTAATAAGGCCATGAGCCAAGAGTTATTTATGAGTATCTTAGGTGTCATTAATTAATTAAGGCATATTACGATAATATTATATTATTTTTAGGAATCATTTTTAAAAAGCCCAATTATCCTATAATATCTATTAGATTCATTTAAATCTGCCTATATCTGATTCAAATGGATTCTAATCACCATATCCTCTAAATATCTATCCTTTTATCATATCCTTTAACTCATTTAAAGGATATTCAAATTATTCATTTAGCCAAAAATTATGATTTTCAGATATTCAGCCATTATCTCACCAATATCTGATGTCCTTACATTCAATTACCAAAGTAACGTCCCAAATCAGCCATGATCACCAAAGTGACGTTTTTTACCTCCTCCATACCTAACCATACTGGGCTTTTGGGCTTTTAGGGTTTTACCTTATGTTGAGTTTTATTTCCTATTTAAAGTCAAATATTGTACGTTCAATTTTAAGATTTTGAATAAAAGAATTATTTAGGCAGTTTACTTCCTTGTATTCTTGTGAGGATACTATGAAGCATAAGAGGTTGATAGACTCTTGTGTTATACTTGGAGTTCTTGAGCCATGTTTCCTTTGGGTGTTGGGTTTCATATACTCTGTGTTCTTTAAAACGGGTGTTCACAGAGTTCTTAGTTTCTAGATCGTTTTTGTGTCTCTCTTTATTGTTATAATTCGCTTCCGTATCTGCTTTCCTTTCCGGTAATTTTTGAATTTTTTAAGGCAAATTTCTAGTAGGTCCACGTCAAACTGCACTTTCAGAGGCAAAAAAAAAAAAGGAAATTTGGTTTCTATAATGCAAGCTGGCAGCCTGGCACTTGAATGTTTGATTTTTTAAAAAACAAAATAAATGGTCTTTGCTTATTTCGTTTCCCCATGTCTAATTGCTTGCGGAGTTGGTACCCATGTCATGTCAATAGATAAGTAATTAACTTTGCCGTAGATGGTGGTATTAACTTTTGCCTTTTCTTTTCCACTTCACTAATAAATAGTATATATTTGACTTTCTTTTGAAAGTACAACTCTGCCCATAAGCATGAAAGAGAGGGAAAGTGTTGGGAAAAAGACAAAGAAAGGGAGGGAAAGAAAATTTTGATGATATATTATTTATTACGTATTATTCATTAACTACACACTCATTATTTTATATGTATATTAATTAAAATAAAATTATCAAGTAAGTTAAAATTAATCTTGTGTTAAGTGCTACCAAAGCCTCAAATCATGAAATTAAATTATTAAAAAGTTTGTTTTTTAGATATATTATTATATATGTATATAATACTATTTTTATTTAATTATTATGCCACCGGTTTGATCGGACGATCCAAGCGTTGCAACTGTTTTAACCTTGACCCATTAGCATTTCGGAACAGGCTTCTCTCCTCTACTCTTAATATCCGCTACCGTCCTTTGCCCTGAAACTACGTCGTTTTGATGCAAAAAATGAAGCAAAGCCTTTTTTTTTTTTAAGAACAGTATTCAACTTCTTGAAGTATTTTTTTAGTCCCAGTCAATTTCATAAAACATTTTTTAAATAGCACTTAGTATCCTACAAAAATTTTTAATCCACTTATTACCCTAAAATATTTTTTAATACCATACAATATCTAGCATTCAACACCCTAAAATAGTATTCAACTTCCTAAAGTATTTTTTCAGTGTCAGTTATACACCAAAAATATTTTAGAATACTGACTGACACTAAAAAAATACTTTAGGATACTGGATAATATTGAAAAATTATTTTAAGAACTTGAAAAAATATTTTAGGAAAATGACTAGCACTGAAAAAATGTTTCAGGATGTTGAATACTATTTTTCGGAGCTACCCAAACACTCACTCAATATACTAAACTAATTTTTAGTACATCTAGCACCCTAAAATATGATACCAAAAACTAGTTTGAAACACAGAGTGTCACCCAAGGTGAAATAAAAATTAGTTTTGGATATTGAGTCAATGTTAATGAAAAAATTATTTTAAGGTGTTGAATGCTAGATATTGTGTGGTATTAAAAAATATTTTAGTGTGATAAGTGGACTAAAAATTTTTGTAGAATATTGAGTGCTATTTAAAAAATGTTGTAGGAAACTGACTGGGACTAAAAAAAAACTTCAAGAAGTTAAATACCGTTTTTCAGAAAAAAAAAAAGGCTTTGCTTCATGTTTTTTGCGTCAAAACGACGTAGTTTCAGGCAAAGAACGACAGCGGATATTAATAATAGAAGAGAGAAACTTGTTCCTTATATTTCTTGCTCAACATCCAATTCAACTTTTAAAACACTACATAAGAATACTACAGCCTTGTACAGTTAAAAATTTAGTCTAGTCTTAGACGTCATATGTATGAAGTAATGATTGAACTAGAATCATATTTAAGTGTAAGACTTGGCCAAAAAAAAAATATTAGTGTAGGACGTGAAAGTATATGAAAAAAATTTGTTCGCAAATGTCCATCTAAATCAGTCAATGAAGATAATATTTAAAAATTATAATTTATTTCTTGTTTTTTGGGCCAAACAAGAAGATTTCATTAACCTGATAAAGTAATGCATAAGTGTGCGTTTGGAATGGCTTATTTTTATCCAAAACATACTTATAATTCGTGATTCACGGTATACGAGGTAAGTATGTGAGAGGAGTTTTTTCTCGACTTGCGTAATAAGTGCGTTTTTACTGTATAAAACACTTAAACAAACAAGCCTTAAGACTTGAACACAACAGCTAATTACCATACAAGCTAACCACTATAATAACTTCGGTCAAAAAAATAAAACTACTACTCCCTCTGATTCTAATTATAAGATATATTTACCTAATTTTAGAGAAATTAAGGATAGTAGTTAAATTAGTTAATTTTATTTATTTTTCAAAAATGCCCTTATTTAATAGGGGTGATTTAGGAATATTACATGAGTCTACCATGAGGCAATCCAACCATTATCTAAAGCAATGGGGGTATTTTGGGAACAAATTGACAAAAATTAAAATTTTATCCTATAATTAGGACCAAAATCAACTTCTAAATATTGTCCTATAATTAGGACCGGAGGGAGTATAATAACCACAAACAATAGAGTGTGTTTGGCAACATCCCAAACTATGATTTCAAATCATGGTTTGCGCAATCCGAAATAAAACTCTTTTTATACACTTACCTCGTAAATCATAAAAACTATTAAAAAAAATTAATATAAACACACACTAAAATACAACTAGTCAGGAGCTCTCATCACTGATCTTCACTCAACTTTCTAATTTATTTCATTTTATACCTTTTATTAAAGGATTGGCCAACACAATTAAGCTTCGTGAGAGCAAAATTATATATAAACTTTTTAAATGAAAGTAAAATTAACAATACCGTTAACTGGAAGCAAATTCCGTTACTTTATATATTGGTGAGCCCACAAAGTCAACAATTTTTCTCCATCATCCATGACACGTCATATCTCTCTCTCTCTTAATCTCTCATCCTGTTAACCTTCCTCTCTCTCTCTCTCCTGTCCCTCTCGGTCTCAACTCTCAGGCTTCCATCGCCAAGCCCCATCTACCTTGCTGGAAACCCAAAAGAAGAGCACCCAGAGGCCCTGCAAGGCAAACAAAAACAGAGCAAAAACATGTTAAGAGGACTCGAAACATGGTTGGTGGAGGATGCTTTTAACGTAGACCAAGAGATAGCAAGGAATCTTCACTCTCATGGCGGCCGAACAGACCAAATGATAACAGTTAGAGGAGGTCTTAATATTAGCCCACAGTCTCAACAAGGAGAAGAAGAAACCCAGGGAAAACAGAGCCAACAAGCACGAGGAAGAGAAAATGGCTTGGATGAAGCCATTTGCAACTTAGACTGGTTTTGTGGGGCATGGCGATGGAAGGGTGAGACCAAGACGGAGAGGGGAGAGAGAGAGAGAGGAAAGTTGAGAGATGATAGGTCATAGATGGACAAAAAATTTTCTGACTTTGTGGCCCACCAATATATAAAGTAACCGGAGTTTGCTCTTAGATAACCGTGTTGATTTTGCTTTCATTTAAAAAATTTATGTGTAATTTTACCCTATAAAAAATTTAATTGTGCTGATCGCTCCTTTGATAAAAATTATTATTAAATTTATACTTTAATCCTACTTAAGATCAAATTGAATCTTTTCTTTACACATAGATCAACCTCTTCCTCCTCCCTCTCTCCTCTTCCTTCTTTCCCTTAATTGGTTTACGTCACTTGAGTTGTTTTAATGAATGTTTGGGAAACATCCAAGTCGTGATTTCAGAAGTTATTTTCCGTAAGTCAAAATAAAATTTCTTTCACATACTTAACTCGTAAATCGTAAAAGCTATTTTTAAAAGCTAATCCAAATACGCACTTAGACTTACAAATTTACAAAGTTTTAATAATAGTGTCAGTATCATAAGGTCTTGCTCTGAATGGTATACCTAATCTACTTAATCTTATAAAATCGTTGAAGAAGAGTTGTACGCGTTCAATTGGGGAATAAATTTTGCAGCGAAAGACTTTTCAGTAATTTTTCCTTTTTAAAAAGCCTAATTGCATATATAATCAAAAGCTAATGAAGCTTAAACTCTATAATTATGGCGTGTATCTTGTGGGGGAGGCTTCTTTTATGTGTGGAGCCGGAGGTTGACTCCAAATTTTGAGCAGCGTTCTAAAATATGGTCGGCAATAGTCTAACGTCATCGGAGCCCGTTATAGCCGTTGGAAATCATGACACGAACAAGCCAACCACCTTTTAAAAAATCAATTAATCCATCTTTTGTTTTAAAAAAAGAAGTGGTTAAGAGCACTTGCGGGCCCTACATGGAAATCATTTTTCACCGCTGAGACAAAAAAGGCAAATTCTAAACAATCCTAAAACAACAACAACACACTTATCTGATTTTTTCCCCCTTTCCCTCACAGGCTTCATGCGAATTGAAGCCTGTAACGTTCATCGTCATCATGATGCTGGCATTGATTATTGTTTCCCCTTTCTATAGAAAACCCACAAAAAATTATGATTCAAGTTTTGATTTTTGTTTTTTCCCTTCTTCAACCCTGTTTCCTTGAAAAGTACATTTCCGGGTGAAACTGTGTGGCCCTGTTGTTTGTTTCCCTGTTTTTTGTCTCCCTGGGCAGCTTTCCTTGCTTGTCTTGTTTCATCAATACATGTTAATACGAAAGCTATAATTTCCCTTCTCTGGTTCTTAAATCCATCATTTTCTTCCTCTTTTCTCGTCCAATTCGATTCGTGCGAAGAGGCTCCCCCCCCCCTCTGGCTGTCCTTGAAGTGCAAGCTCTGTTAATTTCCCTATGAATTGTCATCTGCGTAAAGATTCATCTTATCCCTTTGCTTCATCCTTCTCTGCTCTGTCCTGAACTCTGTAATTTCGAGTTCTCGACCACCAATTCGATTCCCCTGCAGGTATGTTCACTGTTCAATGATATATTTCTGATCCATATTACTCCCAATATCATCAAACAATAAACCTCCCCTGTTTCTTCTTTGATCCTATCCTAGGTGGATTTCGTTTAATATTATCAAGTTGAAGACCATTTTAAGTTTCTTTGAAATTGTGAAAGTGATGGAGAATTATTCCTATATGTGGCGTGTTTCAGAATTAGGTGATTGCTTCTTCTGTTGTTTATGATTCTGATATGAGAATGGAAGAAGCTAGCTTGAGCAGTAGTAGAACAATGGCGGAGAGTGAGATAACAGCGATGAAGGAGACGCTTCGAGCTCAGCAACAACTTCTGCAGTTGCTATACACAGAGTTGGATGAAGAAAGAGAAGCTTCTGCAACAGCAGCAAGTGAAGCTCTCGACATGATTCATCGATTACAGGGAGAGAAAGCAACAGTGAAGATGGAGGCAAGACAGTACGAGAGAATGGCAGAGGAGAGGCTAGAACATGCAGAGACAACTCTTGAGATCTTCGAAGAGCTTATGTTTCAGAAAGATATGGAGATTGGTAATCTGGAGAATCAGGTTCAGGCTTATAAGAGAAAGCTTGTTAGCCTTGGATGTGATCCTAATCTCACTGAGTTTGAGCTTCAAGAGAATTATATTAATAATGATAGTAATAATAACTCAGATGATGACTCTGTGAGAAGGCTCATTTCTTTGCCTCCTTTACCTGTAAATAAGAACAGCTTCAGAGGTGCTAGAAAGAGAGAAAGATCACCAAGTCCATATCATCATCATCATCATCATACAGATATGGTTCAAACAATAGAGGAGAAGAAAACCGAGAAAAAACCGGTTCAACAAGGCGCAGATTTCGCCAAGAGCCCGGGAGAATCTTCACATGAAACCCTTGATTCGTACTGGGAACAGATTAGAAAGTTAGATGAGAAAGTGAGGGAGATATCAGATTATAAGGAAAAAGAAGGAATCAAAGGTCCAAACTTGAGAGGAAGGAGACACAGATCATGTTCATTATATAGATCAAGGAGTAGGACAATCTCTACTAGTATTAGTCCACGTCAAGGTGTTCATCATGAAATTAAGCAGCAGCAACAACAAAATAGGGAAGCAATTACAGATCCTTCTTGTTCAGTAAATGTGCATGATGTGTTTGAAGTTCCACAACCTGGTGATGATGAAAATAATTATAGAGTCAATAATAAGCATGGGAAAAATAGAATAGAGAGGTTGAGAAGAACAGATTCAGATAACAGATTAACAAAACCAGACCCGGAAGTGCCAGAGGAAAAGGCTGAAGCCCTTTCTAGATATGATTCAGGGAAGCTAATGAGTCTTCTTAGCATGAACATGGACACCAATGCACATAGTCCAAATGGTGGTAATAACAATAATAAGATTACTTGCATGTTTGGCCGGAAAATGGAAGGAGCGAGCGTGGAATATTGCAATGGGGAAGCCGAGTTTCACCTTCTGTCGAAGAGGATGGAGAGGCTTGAGAATGAGAGGGAAAGAGTGAGCTCAAGGGAAGAAATTATACATGAAGGAGATGGCCGAGAACAGCTTAGGCTCTTGAAGGAAATACTCAGCCAGCTCAAATCAATGAGGGAAGAGACAATGTCTCGAAGTTTAAAAGCAAAAAAATCTCCTCCTAAAGATGATGGTGGGCTTTTGGATCGTCTTAAAGAGGTAAGACACATTACACATTCTCTGGTGTTGTTGCCTTTTTGTTTCTGTAATTGAACCGTTCTGATTAACATGTTGATATTGATATGAACAGGCAATGCTGCATTGCTGGATTTGATTTTGGTGTGTGCATGATTTGGCTATAAATAAAAGTTACTTTTGAGAAAAGGTGTGGATTTGAGGTCATAGGATACATTAATTGATTTTGAAGATTGTTTCTGAAATGTCTATATTCTGTTGTAACTTCATCTTGTACATTAGGCTCTGATATGACAGTGACTTGGAGCTCCTATAGAACTTGCTATTTCTTTCTTTTTTGTTTCCTTCTTATTTTTTTGATCTGAGATTGAGATTGATGTATACTTGAGTTACTGGAGTGAGGAGCTTCTTGGTACTGTATGTTCATGCCATGATAAAAAAATAAAATGTTGTGCGATCTTCCCCCCTCAAAGTGAAGTGAAAATAGACAAATCAGACAAGTCACTGATATATGAAAGTTTAATACTTAATAAAGTTGGTCCAGTTGGTAAAGAGTTAGTTTATAACTCATAGGGTTGTGAGTTCAAATCCCGCTGTTGATGTGAGAATCTTGTTAGTTGGCAATCTATAAATACTTCTACGTAAGAGCTTTTTGAGCCTAAATGCGTACCCTAACCCTGGTAAGCTCCCTAAGACTCAACTCACCCAAGTTTTTATGTATTAAAGAAAAGTCAATACTTAACTCATCAAAATTCATATGCTTCATCTTCTTCATCTTCATGCCTTTTTTGGTGTCTCTTGCCAGATTGTTTGTATCTGAAAGTCCTGAATGTGTCAGCCTGTTTATATAGATGATTATGGGCTATAATCATTGTATTGGAGCACCAAATATACAGTACCTTTATTTTATCACTATATCTTTCTTTTTAGGTTGGTTTGGTTTCTCTTTAAACATTACCTTCCATCGAAACTATTGTTTCTGTAGCTTCTAATACGAAACTAAACACACACTTAAAGGTTTAATTAAGAATGTTTCATTTGTACTCTGCTTATTTGAAAGAGTAACAGACTAGGCATATGCTATATTTTGAAGAGAAGAAGAAGAAAACCAGTGAAAAAAAGAAGAATATGAAGAAATAGAATGGAATGAGATTAGCTTCCTCTCATTCATTTCTGGGATGAAGCTGGATAGTATTAGTGGATACTTATATGGACAATTAAAGTTAGTTTGTCTCAATGCATATAGCTGAGGTTTAGCTCCCTTACGTGTGGGGGTCCATGGGCCAAAATGGATTGTAGGCCTCCATTACTCTTAACACCCAAAAAACAAAAAGGCTCTCATCTTCTCTAACAAAAATCACTATGTGAGGTCCTTGTCATTGGGTCATTTTCCTAAGTGTTTTTTTAATATTAATAAAATAGATAAAGTACCTAAAATTTCATATATATATATATATATATATATATATCAAGTGTTATTTATTAGAGTGATATAGCATATTGTTCAATTTAAAAAAAACGTGAGATGGCATAAACTCTAATGGGGTTTATGATCAAAGTATAAAACTTTGGGGTTTTAGTTTCAATTTTTTATAGGTTAGTGAGGTAATAAACAACAAAGCCAAAGTTGGGGGAGATTTTTTTTTTTTTTGGATTTTAGCCCAAAAAAATAAAAAATAAAATGCAAATTAGAAGATACCAAGGGGGGAAAATAAAAACAAAGCAATATATGATAATATAATATAGCAAATGAATGATAATATCGAACATGGCACGATAATTATGGAACTTTTTGTGGCGACTAGCTGCTCCCATAACAAACGTTTTCATCTTGCAATGTAGAGGTTTCCAGTTCAAACTCGGCATCGATTTTAGTGTGTTTCGAATAGCCATGAGAACAATGGTTTTTTTATAATATGATTTATGTTTGGATTGATGGTAGCATAAATAGTTTTTCTGAAACTAAACTTGTTTGAATTGGTGATAGTATAAGTAGCTTTTGTGATAATTATAAAAGAAAAGTCACTTTTCCTTTAAAAACCAAATATGATAAGCTTTCTTTTATGGCTTATGGGAAAAAGTAGTGTGCTTGTTTGAGATCACGTTTAGGAACCTCAAAAGGACTTATCCAAGTAAATTGAGATAAAACTCATCTCACATACTTACCTCGTATAACATAAATCACGATTAAAAAACTACTTTTAAAGACTCCAATCATTAATTTTCCCTTAAAAGCCCAATTGATTTAAAGTTATCCCAAATACATACAAAAGTTGGCCCTCTCATAAATACGATTGGGAGATTCAAAAACCATCCCAAATATGTTATGTTGTGCGTGAGTTTATATTGTTATTGAAAAAATATAGAACTTTCTGCCATAACCAATGAAAGAAATATGATAAAATAATGTTCTCCTTTAGCACCCAGTGGTCCAGTTTCCTCATTTTTATGAATATTAATAATAATAAATTAAAATTATAATGCCTTCACACCTAACTCATGAACCTCTGTTGATAACTTGATATGTTACTTTAGCAGCATTTTAAAATTTTAAGATCTAGAGCGGCTAGGTGCATGAACCTGGTATAATATTAGTGAGTTTAAGATCAAGATACTTATAACCCATAGGGTTGTGAGTTCAAATCCCGCTGCTGATATGAGAATCTTGTTAGTTGACAATCTATGAGTATCTCTATGTAAGCGCTTTTTGAGTCTAGAGGTATACCCTGATCATGGTAAGCTCCCCAGGACTCAACTCACCCAAGCATTTATGTATTAAAGAAAGTCATTACTTAACTCATCAAAATTCATACGCTTCTTCTTCTTCATCTTCATGCCCTTTTTGGTGTCTTTTGCTAGATTGTTTGTTTCTGAAAGTCCTGAATGTGTCAGCCTATTTATACAGATGATTATGGGCTATAAGCATTGTATTGAAGCACCCAATATACAGTACCTTTATTTTATCACTATACTTTCTTTTTAGGCTGGTTTGGTTTCTCTTTAGACATTACCTTCCATCAAAACTATAGTTTCTGTAGTTTCTAATATGAAACTAAACACACACTTAAAGGTTTAATTAAGAATGTTTCATTTGTATTCTGCTTATTTGAAAGATTAACAGACTACGCATATGCTATATTTTGAAGAGAAGAAGAAGAAAACCAGTGAAAAACAGAAGAATATGAAGAAATAGAATGGAATGAGATTAGTTTCCTCTCATTCATTTCTGGGATGAAGCTGGATAGTATTAGTGGATACTTATATGGACAATTAAAGTTAGTTTGTCTCAATGCACATAGCTGAGGTTTAGCTCCCTTACGTTTGGGGGTCCATGGGCGAAAATGGATTCTAGGCCTACATTATCTCTCTCATTACCAAAAAAAAAAAAAAGCTCTCATCTTCTCTAACAAAAATCACCATGTGAGGTCCTTGTCAAGTTGTCATTGCGTCATTTTCCTAGTGTTTTTGTAATATTAATAAAATAGATAAAGTACCTAAAATTTCATGTATATATCAAGTGTTATTTATTAAAGTGATATAGCATATTGTTCAATTAAAAAAAAAGAGTGAGACAGCATAAACTTTAAGGGAGTTTATGACCAAAGTATGAAACTTTGGGGTTTTAGTTTCAAACTTTTATAGGTTAGGGAGGTAATACCCAACAAATCCTAAATTCGGGGAGAATTTTTTTTTTTTGTGGATTTTAGCCCAAAAAAATAAAAAATAAAATGCAAATTAGAAGATACCAAGGGGGTGAAAATAAAAACAAAGCAATATATGATAATATAATATAGCAAATGAATGATAATACCGAACATGGCATGATAATTATGGAACTTTTTGTGGCGACTAGCTGCTCCCATAACAAACGTTTTCATCTTGCAATGTAGAGGTTTCCAGTTCAAACTTGGCATCCACATTAGTGTGTTTCGGATAGCAGTGGGAAAAGTGACTTTTTTATAATATGACTTATGTAAACATAAAATTAGATAAAAGTCAGATTGTATAATATGATTTATATTTGGACTGATTGTAGCATAAGTAGCTTTTGTGATAATTATAAAAGAAAAGTCACTTTTCCTTTAAAACCCAACCGTGATAAGCTGCCTTTTGTGGCTTATGGGAAAAAATACTCTGCTTGTTTGAGATCACGTTTAGAATCTTCAAAAGTGCTTATTCACATAAATCAAGAGAGACTCCTTTCACATACTTACCTTATACTCCCTCCGGTCCTAATTATAGGACATATTTACCTAACTTTGGAGAAATTAAGAATAGTAGTTAAATTAGTTAATCTTATTTATTTTCCTAAAATGTCCTTATTTAATACATACAAGAAATCATGTTCTATTGATGTTGATCACTTGCCTTGAAGTATCAATTGGGGTATTTTGGGAAGAAATTGACAAAAAATAAAACTTTGTCCTATAATTAGGACCAAAATCAACTCCCAAATGTTGTTCTATAATTAGGACCGGAGGGAGTATATCGTAAATCACATTTTAAAAAAAGCTTTTCAAGGCTCCAATCGTTACTTTTCCCTTAAAAGCTCAATTGGTTTAAAATTATTCCAAACACATGCAAAGGTTGGCTCTCTCATACTGCTTTAAAGTTATTCCAAACATATACAAATGTTGGCTCTCTCATATGCACGCTTGGGAGGTTCAAAAACCATCCCAAACATGCTATGTTGTGCGTGAGTTTACATTGTTATTAAAAAAATATAGAACTTTCTGTCATAACCAATGAAAGAAATATGATAAAATAATGTTCTCCTTAGCACCCAGTGGTCCAGTTTCCTCATTTTTATGAATATTAATAATAATAAATTAAAATTACAATGCCTTCACACCTAACTCATGAACCTCTGTTGATATGTTATTTTAGCAGCATTTTAAAATTTAAAGATCTAGAGCGGCTAGGTGCATGAACCTGCAATAATATTAGTAATTAGTTTAAGATCAAGATACTTCTATTTCTTTAAGAAATTATTAAATTAACATGATAATGCACAAGGACTTTCTCACAAAATTAAAATTTTAGTTATAACAAAACTTATATTTATTCACAAAAATGGTCTTGTATGCTAGTTATACTGTTTGGTTTTGGGAGAAAATTAATTTAGTTCTTGATCCTTTAGGTAAAAAGATAGATGTTGGTCATAGTGAATGGAGCTTTGCTTACTTAATCACAAGGTCATAAGTTTGAATATGTATAAAGGTATGTTTAAGTTAGTGTTCAAGAAGTACGTTTACACAAGTTGAGATAAAACTCCTCTCACATACTTACCTCATATACCGTAAATCACGTTGTAAAGGCAGCTTCTATCGCTAATCCAAACAGACACTAAATGTAAGCAATGTCTTTGAGAAAGCTATCCCAATTAAGCTCAACAAAGATAGTCATATCAAAAAATACTCTAATTTTTATAGTTATTGCAAATTCATCAAAGTACATATGGTATAATCTTCTAATTGATTTATTTTAGGTGTTGTGCATGTATATTTTTGATACATTACGAAGGTTAATTGGCATAATTTTTTTTTAGTAGAAAGTCACCCAAACTTTTGATGGTCATGTAATAGAAGCATGATTAACCTTAGCTCTAGCAAGGGTCATTAGCAGGTAAAATAGTGTGGTTTAATAAAATAGCCAATTGAATAAGAATTGAGAAGTTTTTAATACTCCCTCCGGTTCTAAATATAGAACATAGTTTGTAGTGAAATTTATACTATAAACTATGTCCTATATTCAGAACCAGAGGTAGTATTATGAAAAAGAAACAAGCAATGTGGATGTGAGTGTCACAAGTTTACACTTTCGGTGGACGTGTGATCAAAATCTTTTGGGTTTGTGGGATATTCGGATTAATTAATAGTATTATTGCTTATGTCTTGTTCCACCGACCAAACATCGTCATCAACTTGTTGAGATTTTGATTGGTGATTTATATTTTATACTTAGTGGATGGCCAACTTTTGGGCTAACATACGAATCCTTTTCTTTTCTTCTTCTTGTTTCTTCTAGATGTGATGTGAGAGAAGGGAGAAGCCCAAAATTTTAATTTCTTCTTTGTATTTAATGGTATTTACATTTCAGCCCTCTGAAAATTTAACATTAACTTAAAAAAAAACTGTGTTTCATGGTTGCCGTTGATATTGGAAAAATTAGTTCTAATTGATTGAATTTAATGTCTAGTAAAATTCTTATCAATTATTTGTTTAAAGAATTGCACATTTTTACGGATTGAAAATGCATATTTTGATAGAGAACATCCTTTCTATGAGATATTCAAATAGTAAGAATCACACTTTTTTGTGGGATCTCGAGAAAGCATATATAGTAACCGATTGGGTTGCTAAATCTTCACTCAATCGAAGTACAAAAGTTAGGTTTTCTAACATTTATAAACTTTTGACATAATTAACTAAAGTTATAAAATTTGGATCTTTAGACTCATGCCTATGAGATGATTATACTCTTTTTGGTCCTTAATATAAAACATATTTATTTTGTCTCTCTCACCTATTTATAGTTGCAAATCTTGGAGATCAAGGAGACTCGTTGGACCGCAATTTCCGGTGTAACGATTTTTGAAGTGCCCAAAATAAGGGTTTTTCAGTAAGTTTCAAAATAAATAAAAATATTTTCTCAAAAAGTGCTACTATCACGTTTAACTCTCGTGCAAGCCTGTATATATGCCTTCTGGCATATAAACTAATATAAATCTAATAATGATACATAAAAATATTTTAGAGAGATCATGTCATATATATTATAATTAAATAATTTATTTAGCTTCTTTAATCTTTTCAAATTAGATAATGTGTTTTATATTTATGATAGGAGGTGGTAATAAATAAGTAGAATGTTTCAAAAATTTAAAGTTATTAAATAAAATAAGTGTCATTTTTAAAAAATTAAGATATTCGCTACCGTTCTAAACGGGAGAGCACAAAAATTAAGGAAAGAAGCTAAGATAGTTAGTTGCAATTAATTTATTGTTTTGCAAATTTGTTAATTGGTTCTATCTTTCTGGCACATATTCAACTTGTCTTGGAAACTATATTGCTCACCATAACATGTGAAATTACATAAACGATTACGAGCATACATATATAACATGAACTCTTGGACACACAAAGAGACAGTGGTATTATATACTAGAGGACTAGGAGTTGCATTTGCATATATGCTATGAATCATTACAAACCTGTCAAATAGAGTCAACCTTAAAAAACCTACCTGGGTTTGTGTGTGATATTAGAAAGAGATCAATGACGTCTAAAAAGAAAAAAGCCTGAAGCAAGAAATTAATAATAGTGTGTCTGACTCAAATGAATATCTTAATGTTAAATTATATTCAAAATGGAATTCGTATCATATTGATATCTTGTAAAACCCACTTAATTGTTGCTCAATTTGCAGGCAGATATATAAACAATTCATTATAAAGTTGCTTTTTTTGATATCTTCTCCTTCTGATCTCCAGTGAATGAATAAATTGGACAACTTGACCTACCAGTACTGCAAATAATCATGGCGTAGCGGTTTTCTCGTGCTCAAGTGTGTGTGATGCAAAAATGTGAACAAAAGATGAAAAGGATATTAAGGTTGGAGTGGATATATATATATATATATTAATTATAAGTGATTAGGGTTATTATCAACTTCCACTGGCTTTTTTTAATATGATTATAAAAGGTAGGCAAAAAGAGAAAACAAGAACAGCGCTTCGATTGTGGAATTCACTCATAGCTGCCACAAAACACGACTCTCACTTTATCTCAGATCAGATGATAGAGATTGGAATAAGAAGGACTGACTTCAAGTATATTTCACGTTTGTGAATATATATTTATCAGTGTAATGGACAATGATACATACTGATACTGATTATATATACATATATATAATTAGAGAAGTGGTTGACCGCTGACCCAGTAAAAAAATTCATCTTGTGTTTCATAGAAGAACACCATCATTAATTTCAACGCATGAATCAAGTAATAATTATAATCCATTGTTGGAGAATAGATATGAACAGATACATGAACAAGAAAACGGTCTTAATCTTTATTAATCAATTATGCAACCTTTATAGGCCGTACAATGAGGGAAAGGTCTCTACTTCCCTCCACTTTTTTATTTAGATCGTTAGATTAATTTTGACGGTTGTGATTTAATATTTTAAAAAAATATTATTATTATATTAAATAACAAAAAATATAAATAAATAAATTTAAATGATTAAAATTTATTTATAATAGTTCATATATTTATACTTTTATTAAAGTATTTCATATATTCTTTTTTATTTTTACTTTTTTTTATAGGATATTACATCTTAACTATCAGAATTGATTTAACATAATAAATAAAGGAATGGAGAAACCACTTTCCCATACACTAATGGACAAAACGCAATAGAATCATAATCAAAGTGGAGGTGTATGGGATATAATGGGATTGCTGCAGTTATGACTCCGTCAACTAAATCTAAAATAACAATAATTAAATATAATTAAATACTAGCAGTAGTAATAAATAATTTTGAAGCATCAATCAACCCAATCACTTGCTTCAAAGCCACACACATCTAGCCAGTCTTCAGGAAGGTCAACTAACTCCCACGTATCATTCTTCTTGATACAACTCATATCTTCGGTCATTGTATTTTCCCAAACTTGCTCTTTGTCAGCATCCACATAAGACTTAGGATTTGAAACGTAAAGAGTACAATTACAAGATTCATACATTTCTATCAAAGACCGAACCGTTCGAGGAGGAGTTTCACTCGAGGAGCAAGAGAGTGAATTTGCTGGCGAAGATATAATTGTGTTTGCAGTAGAAGGTGATGAATGTGGCATTTGCAAGCCATTGCCACTAAATGTAGATAACTCTAAACCTGCTAGTTCTGGTTCCTTTTTTTCTTGGAATTGATTCATCTTGTCCTCATGAGCCTGTAGTAAACTCATTAATTCATCAAAATAATATTTAGACATATCATGAGCTTCCCAATTGCGACAAGAACAAATTTAAATTGAGGGCTGGAGTTCTTAGAATTTTTGCAACAATTGTTTAATTTCATTAATAATTTTTTCTTCTTAGGACCTCATTTTATTAACCACATAACTAACCCTAGAAAAGTAATCTTGTACGGACTTGCTCTTTTGCATATGGAGGTTCTCAAATTCACGATGACGTTATTGGAGTTTTCATAGAAATTACCTTGTCAGAGTTATTAAACTCAGTCTTTAAAATCTGCCATGCCATTTTAGAAGTTGAGGCAGATGTGATTCTAGAGAAAATGTTGTCATGCACGGCTTGTTGAAGAAAAAATAAAGCTTTTGCATCTCGCTTCTTATTTTCCTTCAAACGTTGTTGGTTTGTATCTGGGTCTGCAAAACCATCCTCCACCAAATCCCATAGGTCTTGAGATCGGAAGAAGGTCTTCATCCTAGTTGACCAAAACTCATATTTATCTCCATTGAAAATAGGAATAAATGGTTGAGAGGTTGTAGAAACTCCATTGGTTGATGCAGATACACCGTCTACTGCCATGGTTTGTTGTCTCACTTAGATCAGTTGCACACTCACAAAGGGGACGCTAGCTGCGGGGCTTTCTCTAATTCTGATATCGCACACTCTCTCACTCTTGGAATGGCTCTAATACCACGATTGTTGGAGAATTGATGTGAATAGATGAATCTAAAAATGGGAAGAGAACCTCTCAACTTCTCATACCATACATTTCCTTCCACTTTTTTATTTTCACCGTTAGATTAATTTTAAATAGTTGACCATTTTTATCCTATAAATATATGATTATAAATAAATTGAGGTCATTAAAATTTGATTTGAATATTTCATATCTTTATATTTTTATTAAAATGTTCTATATATTTTTTACTTTTTATAAGATATTAAATCTCAATCGCTTAGTGTTGATCTAACGGTGAGACTATAGGAGTTGAGGGAAATAGACAGTAAAGGAAGTGTAAAGATTCTCTTCCCTCATTAAACTGACTTAATCTTTATTAATCAATGGTCTAGCCTTTATAGGCGTAAATAGAGTCACAAAAAGTGGGGATGTGGGGATATAATGGGATTGCGTCAGTTATAACTTAGTCAACTAAATCTAAAATAACCATAATTAAATACTAATAAATATATTTGAAGCATCCCCCAACAATCCAACCTCAATACCATCTAGAAGAACTTGTCCCTTTAACTACCACTTGCAAAATACAACCAATCATGTTATGTAATGGAGTGGACATTTTAGGGTTTGCTTTGGTTAATGTGAAAGGATGTTAGATGAATAATACTAGTTAGGAATATAGGTTGATGCCCTCATGATTTTTGGTCTGATTTAAATTGTTTCATGACATTGATGCATGTTTAAAAGTTTATGATAAAGTAATTTGAAGTTTAAATCGTCATCAACATATTAGTATCATGTGGTATCATTATATTAATTATTTTCCCCCCTTTATATCTTTTCACTATTCATTAAGCAAATGGAGTTCCTCACAAATAATGGATAATATTCAGCAAAAATTAGGAATTAAGAAGAAAAATTCACTGCCTTCAATATTCTAAGGATGCTAGAAATATGGAAAATGGACTTTTAAATTAAATATCGTCAAATCTCATTAGAGTTTAGCTTTTCCAGCATAATTTTTTTTTGTCATCCTTAAAAAGTTCAAACATTTAACCTTACTTTAGGAGTTTAGAGAAATCGAGTCCCTTCCATTTGAATCAATTTTATTGAGGGGGAAAGCAGTTTATGGTTCGAAAAGTAGACAATTGGTTGATTAATGTTTATCTAAATATTAAATAAGTAATGGATGAAAAAAAATGAAGAGGGAAAAAAATAAATGTAGGTGGGACCCAATTGTCATGTAGGGTTCCCTCTCTCGCTTTATCTTCATTCTATTCACTTGGTTCTTCCATTGCAACAAGTGGATCTAAACACTTTCACTCATCTTCCTCTATTTCACTCATAATCTTTCATGTACAATATGAAATATAATCAATTCACTTAATTTACTTTTCAAGTAAATTATCTTCACTACAAAAGGAATCATTAACCTTACAGTTGAGAGCTTCATCAATTAGCAAAGAGGATGATGGATTATTACACAAGTAATCCTTCAACCTGCCCATTTCTTGAGCTACATCCATCATGCTAGGCCTTGTGAAAGGATTATACTGTGTGCAGAGAAGTCCCAGTTCTATGAGTTCAAGTACAACATCTTGCCAGATTTTGTTGCTGTCATGTTGACCAGAATAATGTGACAACCTTTGTAATGCCTTGTCAACAATGTTGTCTAGCTTGCATGGGTATTGTCTCTTTACCCACTCATGCAAACTTGAGCCTTCATGGACAAGAACATCTGTGGGAGGCCTACCTGTCGCTATTTCTAGTAGTAATACTCCAAAACTATATACATCGCCTTGCGTTGAAGCTTGTTTCCCCATTCCATACTCTGGTTTGTCCAAAAGGGAAAAGCAGAGAAATAATGATAAGTTTTGCAGCATAAATAACTCTAGCAAGAACATAAGAAAAGAAAATTGTTGCAAAATCTAAGTTCATAGTACATACCAGGGGCTATATAGCCAAGAGAACCACACAACAAGCCATGTGTTGAACTGAAAGATGCTGAGCTATTATTCGAAGTCATACTCTCATCACCTTTCACAAGCCTTGCAATTCCAAAATCAGTAACCAAAGCTGTCATATCATAGTCGAGAAGTATATTGCTTGGCTTGAGATCACAGTGGATGACTCTTACTGGTGAGTAATGGTGCAAATAGGCCATTCCTTCAGCCACATCACTACAAATCCTCACTATCTGAACTAAATTTAACCTGTGGCTCAACCCATGGCTTGGATATAGGTGCCTCTCAAGGCTTCCATTCGGCATTAAAGGAAGAACAAGAGCCTTAAACTCTGGCTTGCTGCAAATTGTGATGATCCTTATCAAGTTTCTGTGCCTAGTCCTTTTCAAAATTTGAAACTCTCTTTTAAAACTCCCTGAAAATCCAGAAGCAGTGGTGGTATCTAACACCTTCACTGCTATTCTGGTGTTATCTCTAAGGACTCCTTTGTAGACATGACCAAATCTTCCTGAACCAATTAAGCTTGAAGAACTGAAGCCTCCAGTGGCTTCAATAAGTTGTTTATATGAAATGCTTGGGTACTTTAGCTCCTCTGTTTCCTCTTCATCATTCTCATAGTTTCTTCTGCCAAATATCACCATTCGCCTTTGAAATTTCTCCCAGCACGCCAACTGGTAGCCAAACATGCACACGAGGGGAGTGGCAAATAGAAACAAAGGAATTATAAGGAGAACAAAATGATAGCTGTGTTTCTTGTGGCATCTTTGCATTCCTTTAATGGAACCACATAGAGCATCATTTCCTAGGAAAGAGTCTATGGTGAGAGATGAAATTGCTCCCTTGTTTGGTAAATTCCCTGAGAACTTGTTGAAGGAGAAATTGAGTTTCTTCAGAGTGGATGATAACAGAAGGGACTCCGGTATTGCCCCAGTTAGCCTATTTGAAGAGACATCAATTGCCTTTATGTAAGGCAATTGGCCTAATGAAAAAGGAAGAGGGCCCTCTAAGGAGTTGCCAGAAAGGTTAAGGTATTCTAAAGCTATGCAACTTTCAAGTTGAGGTGGGATTCTGCCTGAGAGATTGTTGTTAGATAAATCAATAGCTAGCACCATGTCCATTTTGCTGAGCTCTAATGGTAAAGGGCCATTCAAGTTGTTGCTTGATAAGTTCAAGTATAGTTTCAAGCTAGTCAAGGCGGCAACTTCAGTAGGAATCACCCCAGAAATTCTGTTTCTTGATAGGTCCAAAATCTCCAAATTGACACATTTGCCAAGACTCGGCGGGATTGTTCCAGAAAGCTGGTTTTCATAAAGCAAAAGCCTTCTTAACTGAGGAAGGTTAGCAAAACTATCTGGTAAAGAACCAGAAAGCTTGTTTCTTGACAGGTCTAGAAGGCCCAGATGTTGAATGCCACCAAGTGCTGAAGGAATCTTTCCAGAGAGTGAATTATTGGACAAAAAGATTCTCTCAAGCTTTCCCATCTTGCATAGGCTAGAAGGGATAGAACCATTTAGTAGATTACTGGAAAAGTTCAAAAGAGTCAGGTTAACAAGGTTGGATATTTGAGGAGGAATAGGGCCATAAATGAGATTGTTATCAAGGTGAAGCTGTACAAGGCTTTTAGGAAGACCACCAATGTTAGAAGGAAGCTTCCCACCAAGATTGTTTTCTGCTAATTCAAGTTCTTGAAGGTTAGATAAATTTGTCAAAGAAGCAAAGAAAGGTTCAAGGTTGGTGTTTCCGTCATGGCTAACAAAGTCATTATCTGACAAATAAAGGAATTGTAGTTCAGGCCAACTTACAATCTCATGTGGTAACCCTCCACTCAGCATATTTGACTCCAAATCAAGCCATTTGAGCTGTGTGGAGTTAGAAAGAGCCAGAGGAATTTGGCCAACTAGCTTATTAGACCAAAGTAAGAGGAACCTAACCTCTAAAAGCATACACTCATTGTTCAATGGTATATAACCCCCTAAGGAATTGTTAGAGAGGTCTATATACCTCAATGAGGAAGACCCATTACAGAAAAGTGAAGCTGGAATGTCACCATGAAGCTGGTTGCTTCCCAAGTCAAGGTAGTATAAGTTATGAAGTGAACCCATCTCAGCTGGGATTTCTCCCTCAAGGAAATTCCAAGATAAGCTGAGTTGCCCTAGTTGAGTTAAGAAGCCTAACTCTTTTGGAATGTGACCCACAAAGAAATTCTCAGAAAGATCAAGAATTTTCAAGGCAGAGAGGTTGGAAATAGCAGGGGAAATTGTGCCTCGTAGTGATTTCGCATTGAGATCAATCTCGATGACTCTATCACTTGCATTGTTGCATCTTATGCCTGACCAATTACAGACATGAATATCTGGAGATTTCCAGCTTGCTAGAGTGTTCTTTGGGTCAGAAACAATGCTTCTCATGAATGATATCAGAGAACTTTTATCACTCACAAGGTCAGCTTTTTCTTCCCCATGAGCTCCTAATAAATGAACAACGACCACAGAGAAAAAAGCAAACAAGGAAAATCTACATAAACCCATTGAATAATTAATAATACTCATCACTTCTCTTCAAGCCCCAAAAAAATTTTATTGAAGGAAGCGATGGAAACCAGAGAAATACACACACAGGAACTGAGTTTCAATGTTCATATATATATGTAAGCTCATGGAAGCAGTGTGCCTAACTACCGTTTTAGCTGTTGACAGTACGTTTGGGCGCCTATGATGATTGACTTTGAAACTGGCCTATGTAGGGGTGTACACGTGGCTACCCTTCCCGTGACACGTCACCGACGTTAGGGGGTGAGTTTAGGCACTAGGCAATAGTGGTGGACTTGTCGGCATAGTAGGCCTAACATTAACATGTCTAGTTTAATGGATGGTGGACAACGTTAGTGGATTATGTGCTGTGTTTGGGTAGATAATCTTGTTTAATGGGCACGCTTGTTGCATGGAATAGGAGCAATGAATGGGGATGAGAATGCGTCTAAAGATTGGCTTATACTTACAATTAATAAGAAATTTAAATGTAAACTATAATATATATGACATATGAGCTGTGTGTTTTTTTTTTAATTCAGTGATAGTGTTATGATTCTTGCCTCTTGAGCAGTAATGGTTAGGTATACAAAATTTTGAGAGTCATATCGCTGAGAATTACCACAAAAGATCATTAACTGGATTATTACTAATAATGCAAATTATCTTGCACAGTGAAAAGGTGAGTGAGGAACATAATTTGATAGTACCAAATGGGTCACGGCATCAGCTGGTTTGTTGTAATTAAGTTCCATTTGCCACTTGTATTGTATCAGCTTTAGCATAAGGAAAATGATGTGAAGCACAGTTTGTTTCATTCTATTAACGAGAAGCTAAAGAAGATCTTAGGTACAACACTATCATTGAACTATTAAAGCCTTAGTTGAGTAGAGTAAAATAGACACAGTTTTCCTTAAGCAATGTCAAGGGTTTGTATTTTCTATATTACAACAGAGATGTTAAGAGAATTACATTCAATTGTATTTATCATGATATTGACATATAGAATGTCAAATAATTATATTTAAAACATAAATAAGGGAAGTTGGGTTTAATGCAAGGTTCTGAAACCCGGACCGGTCACTGGACCGGTCAGGGTACTGGGTCAAGGGTCAGTGGGTCAGATCAGAGTTAAATTGGAGTTAAACGGGGACTAAACTAGTGAAAAATTGAATATTTTAGGTTTATTAATATGAAATTATAAGGAAAAATATTAAAAAATCAATTTAAAAAAAAATGGTGAACCGGTTCGGTCACCGGACCGGACTGGTTTATGGTCCAGTTCCCGGGCCGGACCGGCCGGTCCGGTCCGGGTTCCAAAACAATGGTTTAATAGAATGGATTGGTCTATCACAACATGACAAATCTTGAAACATAAAGGTATACTCCCTCCAGTCCTATTTATAAGCAACTTTCTCTCTTATAAGGTTGGTCCCTTTTATAAACAACTTTCACTTTTTGTCTGAAAATGCAAACTTCTTTTTCCTATTTTACCCTTATTAAATATTCATTCTCTCTCATATCTTATACTCATTATCTCTCATACTTTTTATCTATTCTCTCTCCTATACTCTTTTCATAAATAGGGGCATATATGGAAAAAAACATGGTATTTTTGACACACTTATTACTTTTAACCACCAGTTCGTTTCGCGCAATCAAAAGAAAAATTGTTTATAAATAGAACCAGAGGGAGTATGTTTAAAAGCACCGTCGAACATTAAGTATGGGCATTTCTCCCAATAAAAATTCAAACACTGGTTTGTTATGTTGTGAAAGACTAACCTCTTCTGTTACAAATCATGTATATCATATTTTTACAATTTGTATTTATTTATTTATCTTTATATAATAAAATATTTAAAATAAATCATCCATTTTTTCATTTAAGTGTGGATATGAGACTTTGAGAAGAAAATGAGAAAAAGAAAAAAAACAGAGAGAGAGAACCCAAAACCCTCAATTGGAACTTTGGTGAGGTTTTGGTTAAATTAGAAGAACACCTATCTTTTGACTGGTAAAAAGATATCAATTCATTTTGGGAGAATCCAAGTTGGGGTTCCTTTATTCTTGCATATTTTTTCTACGAGTGGAATTGCATTCTTTCAAATTCATTGATCGATGATCAAGAAATGAAGAGGAAGGATGCCTTATTGAATATTTATTTACCACTTATTATTTTAGAATTGAGAAGCTGGATTCATAGATGGCAAATGTCAGGTGTTTTCTTTATTTAGGAACTTCGAATGTGACTTGAGTTTTCGGGATTATGCTATTTCAGTTCTTTTCTGTATAACAGTATAAGCATGATTCTTTTCACCTTTTTATTTCCATTCACACTCTCCTTCAATTGAATTGATGTGTCAATCATTTACCTCGGCAATTTGACTTCACATTGTTAGTTATATGCACTTTAGTTGAAAAGCTTAGGTTAGCCACATCAAATTGCCTTTTGGTATTAACTTCTGTGGCTGCAATTTTTTTTTTTTTTTTTGATAACAAACTGGAAAACATAACCTAATGAAAAAAGGTTACAAAGCAGCACTACCCCAAGGGGATACGCCTCCAAAACTCAACGATTCATCTTGATCGACCGCCTCCGTGAAAGAAGTAGGCTGTTGCTTGAGGATCACAAAACTCTCAGTCATAGTATGAGCTAATCTGGCTAAGTAATCAGCCAAAGTATTCTCCTCCCTAGGAACAAACGTAAGGAGGACCCTCCAATCCTTTGCCATCCAAAAGCGTGCGTCATCAATAACATCTCTAAAAGGATGCTCGCTGTCAGAACCCCTCATGATTAGACTAATGGCTTCCAGACAGTCGGTGGAAATGCTAATATTCTTTAAGTTCATGTTCCAGCATAACTGAAGACCCTGAATAATTGCAAGGATCTCAGCTACTACAGGGGGCACCTGAACAAGTCTACTCAGGTACCCCTTTATCCAATTGCCCTCTTCATCCTTGATAGCTCCTGCACATCCTGTCACACCCGATTCCAGCACTGAAGCATCTGTCTCCAATGAAACATAACCAGGTCTACCCCTTAAGCCGCTCCGACTTTCCACCATACTACTTTCGTAGAATTGACATGAGTTTTTTAAATCCATATCCCAACTTGCTCTAAAGAAACTAGAATGACCGTTCTGGTGTTCCCTTTGATGATCGTCCCCAAACACCTTCGAGCATCGATCAACCCATATGTCCCAACATACATAACCGAACAAGATTGGCCAGCTGACTTTCTTGGTGAAATTTCTCCCCGCCTCATTCCTGAGATTCCATTGTATCCACTCCGGTCCTTGTAAATTAGAGAATTTATCCCACAGAATTGGATTGATTAGGGAAATCCATCTCTCCTTTGCATTGACACAATCCCTTAGTAAGTGCATGATATCCTCTTCCGCATTACATCTAAACGCACAGAACGCATGCTCCAGCAATCCTCTTTGTAACCTCATCTTCGCCGTATGTAACCTTCCATGAACAGCAAGCCACATAAAGGATTTAATCTTCTCTGGTACCTTCCATCTCCATAGCATTTTCCATCCTGAATGAACCTGATTCCTGGACCTTGCAAAACAAAACTTATATGCAGAACTAACAGAAAAACACCCATCAGCAGCCGGTTTCCAAAAATAATTATCATCACCTCTGTCCATACACGGTGGATGAGTTTTAATAATTTTCTCGATAATCGGCCACTGGAACCACATACTTAACCTTCTAACATCCCAGTCTCCCCACGGATTCACAAATTCTTGGACCTTCTCATCAATATCCATGAAGGCTTCCATGTGCGAAACCAATTCAATCAAAGGTTTATTTAATTCCGACCAGTTATCGTACCAAAAGGAAGCTAGAGCACCATTTCCAATTTTAATTCGCACCCCTTTCTTAAATTTCTCCCAGATGGAACAAACACCCCTCCACGTGTAAGAAGCCTTCTTCCTCAGTCTCGGTTTATTCATATGATCCCATCTATATTTCCCTTTCAGAACTCTCGTCCATAAAGCATCTTTATTAGTAAGCAGATTCCAGCACAATTTCATCACGAACGCTTCATTTTGTTTACACAAATCCCATATGCCTAGACCACCCTCCTTCTTATCCTTCTTAATCTAATCCCAAGCAATAAGATGTAATTTTCTCTGATCGTCCCTCTCATCCCATAGGAAACTCCTGCTTTCCTTTTCCAGATCTCTCAGGATGCCTTTAGGAAGCAGCATGGTTTGCATATGATAAGCGGGAATGGCCGATAGCACGGATTTAATAAGAGTAATTCTACCCGCCATGTTCAGACACCCTCTCTTCCATCCAGATAATCTCCTCTGTGTTTTCTCAAGAATAGGATAAAACAAGACCTTAGAAACCCTTTTATGAAATAAAGGAATCCCAAGATATTTACCCAAATCTCCCGTTAACTGCACTCCCATCGCTCTACTAAGCCCATAAGTGTAACCCCCTTCGATAATTAGGGCGGGATTAGTGTTTAATCACATTTAATAATCGAATGAGAAATCCGGAACAATTAAAAACTTTTTAAAACACCTGTACAAATGGATCTCCATTCATTTCATTCATTAAAACAAATGGCCTATTTGGTCTGTTACATATACAATATCAGAGTAAGCACAATTCCCGACGTTCACCCGGGATAATAACATTAATCCAAAGGTTTATACAGGGCATCATTGCCCATCTCAGTATCCATACCGGGGATTACACAAAACTATACCACCACAATTCTATTCAATATGCATACATTTATCCAAAATGATAACCAGTTCAATATAAAACCAAAATATATAGCTAAGACTACCGCTGGCAGTCCTAATCGTCCTTTGCCACTTACTTGCTTTTTGATCCACTTGCCCTGTCTAAAGATGTTATTTGGAAAGAATGAGATTCTAGAGAATCCCAGTAGCAATAGTTTATTTATATGATGCATATATACAAAGCAAGTCACATATATCACAATGCAGCAATCAATATTCGAGACCGGGCTTTCGCCACGTTCCCTTCACTATATACGAGGTCGGGCTTACGTCACGCCCCATCACTTTATCAATATTCGAGTTCGGGCTTTCGCCACGTCCCCTTTACTTTAACTGTATTCGAGTTCGGGCTTTCGCCACATCTCCTTCACTTTCACTGTAATCGAGTCCGGGCTTTCGCCACGTCCTCTTCACTTTCACTGTATTCAATGACTAATGCAAACAAGCAATGCAATACACATGATATAGGATAAAGTATCACTACCTTTGTCTTTCCTTCCTTGAGCAGGCACAGGCCTTCTATGCTCCGGGAAGATATCAAATCCTAAAGTCATAATTAAGGACGAAGCATTATTCTCTATTCCAATACTCAATTGAATCTTCAACACTTACATTTGGCTATCAATAATGACCCTCAAGAAGCCACAAATGCCTCTAATAAAACCCCTAAAAGGTTGAGAAACAATAGATTGAAGATCTCTTTTCAAAAACTCAAAGTGCTGGAACACAGGGTTTGGGCCGCGGCCAAGAAATTTCCTGATTTTGAAGCTTGGGATGTGAACTTTAAGACTGAAAAGTTTCACAATTTTCTGAAATCATTTGGTCATTCAAAACGTCCACACAAAGAAACTACCCAGACAGAATTCACATTGACAGCATTTTCCAACTTTTCTACCAAAGTGTCCAATTACTCCAAAATCATTAACCAAACATATTCCCATACAATTTTCCACAAGGAACACAATGGTAACCTCAAAATGACCAAATTCACAATCTAACCACATGCCCTGTTTTGACCAATACACCAAAACCAATACAAAGTTCCCAAACTTTACTTTTAATGATTCAAACCAATCCATTTGTCCAAAAGGCATCACAATATACCATTTCCATGATCACAACATGCCAAACTCACTAAGACCCTAATTTTTGAAAATAGGGCAGAAAATTTCAGAAAATCAATGCTCAACCAACAACCACAATATATATATCAAAAGGG
Source organism: Inga leiocalycina (assembly GCA_963242795.1). Lineage (NCBI taxonomy): Eukaryota > Viridiplantae > Streptophyta > Magnoliopsida > Fabales > Fabaceae > Inga > Inga leiocalycina. Next base: position 19,670,283 of record OY725327.1, on the reverse strand, counting down.
AGTTAACACTCACCTCTTTCACTTTGCCAAAGAGATTTCTTGATTCTTCAACTTTCACAATCTCTTGAGGTCACAAACTAACACCAATGAACACATTACAACCATCAAAATAAAGCTCTTCATTCAAGGATCAATATTAGAGAAGGAAGTTTAAGCAAAGGATGCCATTTTCCTTACCTTTTCAAAGCTTTTCTTCCTTCCCTTTGCTGCAAAAATGGCGCCAGAAAATGGAGAGAGAAGAGAGAGATGAGAGATGGAGTGAGGAGTAGTGAAGAAGAAGAACAAATGATGACAATACTCCCTCCATACTTCTGCAGCGCACAAGAGGAAAGAGAGGAGAGAGAAATTCATTCTTTAATCCCATTTGACTTTTCTTTATCTTCCTCTCACACCCACTTTGCCACATGTCATTTTCCTATTAGCTCTCACACACTTAGTCACCAATTAAACTCTCTAATCCTTCCATTAGCCATTTAATCACACTTCTCATTTTTCTTTTAGTTAGTAATTAATTTCCCCATTAATCACCAACTTAAGGCCAATAATCTCATTCTATCAATTTTCCATCAATTATGACATATTAGATAATATTGTCACCAATACATATTAATTCCACTTTAATCCGATAATTATCCTCAATAATTATCATTAGGTCTTAATCGAAAATTGGGGCGTTACATATAAGCCCTGTTGAAATGAACATTTTTAGAAAAATAAACCCGAGTTTTTCTTCGGTTTACTTTCTACCCAGAGACATTACAGAAGGCCTGTAAACAGTTTATCATACCATCGACCTGATCTTGGGACGCCTCACCAAACAGAATAAGATCATCTGCAAAGAATAAATGAGAAATCGGCGGACCTCCTCTGTTCAAACAAATAGGTTTCCACAACCCAACATTCACAGCATCTTGAATAAGGTGACTCAAACGCTCCATGCACAAGGTAAAAATGTACGGGGAGAGGGGGTCTCCTTGTTTGATCCCGTGAGAAGACTTGAAGGTAGTAGTAGCTTCTCCATTCCACAACACTTGGAAGGAAGGACTCGATATGCATGCCATAATAAGATCACAAATTCTCCCTTCAATACCCACAGCTTGAAGCGTATTTTGTATGAATGACCATTACAGACGATCATAAGCCTTTTCCAGATCCACCTTTACAGCCATCCAACTCGTCTTTCCCATCTTTGATCTCATCGAATGAATGACTTCTTGGGCAATAATTATATTATCACTGCTCTGACGCCCAGCGATGAAACTACATTGATGATGGCCAACCAGTTTCCGCATAACCTCCCGAAGACGACAACTAAGAATCTTAGTGATAATTTTGTAGCTAACATTACACAGCGAAATGGGCCTAAAATCTTTAATGCTTTCCGATTTTTCCATTTTTGGAATAAGTACAATATTTGCATTATTAATGTCTTCAATTCGATCCGGATTTTGGAAAATGTCTTTCACCAAATTCACTATATGCTCCCCAATAACTGACCAATACTCCTGATAGAACACCGCTTGAATACCATCAGGACCCGGGGCCTTGAAAGCCCCAATATCAAATGTTGCTCTTTTAATCTCCTCTTGAGACACCTCAGCATTAATACTGTTCATTTCCGAATCACTCAAGCTCTGAAAACCAGTGCTAGTATTAAGCTCATTCCCATTTTGAAGGTCACTCTGGAAAAGATTTTTATAATAGTCAATGGCCATACTTTTAAGCTCGTCCTGATCAAAAGTCCATTCCTAATCATCCTTTTTCAGGCCCTCAATTCTATTTCGCCTTTTCCTGATAGTCGCAGTAGTATGAAAGAATTTGCTATTTGTGCAACTTGAATGTTTCTATGCTGTCAGTTTTCTCTTGATATGTCAATGGTTTACTCTCATAAATTTAAAAGTTTACTTAATATTAGTCCTTGGTATATTATAGACATTTAAAAATTCTGGGTAAAAGGCAATGATGAGTTAGGAATAAAATGAGTTTAGACTTATAGATGTAAATTTGAAGTTGAATGAAGCGTACCAAATACCCAATGCTTATTTACTCTGCTCAAGTCAAAACATCCATTCTAAAATGTGTTTTTCTCCAAGCTGAAGTGTTATAAATGCATATAATACACACTGAGGGCCTTAATGCCTAGGATTTCAGCTAAGTTCTACCTATTGCTTTCCTATGTCTACTCAAAACAGCGAGCAACTTTTCTTCCTCAATTAATGGTAAAGAACTAGAAAGTGTTGGACATAATGAGTGGATGTGTCATAAGGAACAATTCCCACTTTACTTGGAATTGTGGGGGGCTAAGAAGATGAGTGAGCTCGCATAATGACGGGCTATATGAAAATCCAGCAATTTCCCCTACGTGTGAGTTCAAAGTGAATTGTGTTTTTATAAGAGACCTCTCGAAAAGTTCAGGTTTATTTTTAAATAAATGATTTACTAGAGAAAGGTTTTTTGCTAGTATTCCATGACACCTGGACAGTAAATACGTTGCAGGTCTTGAATTTCATGAAAGGAATTATTAATTCCTTTCATTTACTAGCTTAAAACATATAAAAATCTGAACGTTGGAGACATTTAGCGTCATAACCGGATTTCCTAATTTTTTATTGCTATCTTGATTATATTCCAATGGTCTTCAAGCTTATTAATGCCTCAACGTTTCAAAACTGATTTGACATGGCTTCTAACATTCAGAAACGTTTGCTTGCTATCTTTTTAAATGGTTTTATGGTGGATTAACGAGCTTCCAACGTCTCTTATCTTTAGCCTATATAAAAAGATGTTGGCTAGAGGTTCAGACACAATTTTGCTTTTAAACTCTTGAGCACCTCTCTTCTTCCTTTAGCATATTTTCATACCTTTTGAGTTTTATTATCTTTCATAGTTCTGTTGACCCTGTTTTGTAGGAAGGGTTCGTTTAATCTTAGGGAGTGCTGCTTCTTATCTGTCGGGAGTTATGGAATAACTCTTAAGGACAGTGTCTTTTGGCATGACTCGAATCAGCTCTGTCATTTGCAGGCGTTGCCGCTAACAGAATCTGCATAGCACTAGGAGAAACTGGAGAATCCACTAAGTTGCATGACAATCTAGGAGCTACCACCAACAAAAAATACTCCCTCCGGTCCTTAATACTACCTCATGTCCTAAATATAAAGCCTAGTTGACTTTTCTTATCGAAATTAAGGAAACTAAATAAGTTATTTAATCATATCATATATTGTGTATAATCAAATTATACGTCAATTTATAAGTCAAACATATTAGTTTGAAGAAAAAATCGATAAATATAAATACTTTAAAGTAATTTAATTCTTCATTAATCTTTTTAAAAAAGTTAACTGGATGTTATATTTAAGACTAGAGGTAGTATATGACATATTTACGTAATTTGATTAGTTTAATAAAATTAGTTAATTTGACATGTATTTTTCTAAAACAACCTAGGCATGTTTTTTAATTCTTTCATTCCCCCTCCTGCTTGATTATTGTTTTAGGAGAATCAATAGGGTAAATTAGGAAAACATTAACAAAAATAAAAAATAGATATTATATTTAAGACCAAGATCAACTCTTAAACTATGTTTTATATTAAAGCCCGGAGGAGTATAACTCGGAGTTTACAATCTTTTCCAAGAAACGCATATTTCAAGTTAGAAGGCAACGGCTTCAATTCAAGTATGAGATTTTGAAGCTCAAATGCACGGGGATATGATGTCTCTCAAGTTCAAATGAATTGCTCGATCTCAGCCTATTCAATAGAGATTGCACAAATTGTGGCGTCAAGCTCTCGGTTTTGGCATGCATAGGCTCCAATTTCCCAGATTGTGTGCTTGCCTCAATTGCAAATCCTTAACTTTAACAAGAACACGTTCTAACAATTCATACGGGTGTTCAAGAGTCCTATAAGCAAGCTGCACAACGTTGCTTGAAGGCTTAAGGGTGTTTATGCAAAGAGAAGAATGAAAAGATTTCGGCATCGCATTGATTGCAGACGTACACTTGCATTTACAAAATTAAACTTTCCAATTGTATGGAATTGTAAAAGACTTGAAATCTTGGCACTTAATAGGAATTTGAGGTTTGGATCAACATATTTTAGCAAAAATATTGCCACGAGATGAGCTTATACTATACCTTCTTTACAAAGTTAAATGAAGAAAAGTTTGGCAAATTAGAGAGTTCAATGAAAATTTATGGCCTCACAACAAATCAAGTTATTGAACTATTTGAGTAATTCTAGAAATCATATAGATATGACTGTGTTATTTTTAATATGTATAATTACCGCATATAAAAGTGGGAGTGGTGGATAAAGTGTTTGGGTGGTGAAAAACGGATTTAGTTAGAAGTGGTGGAAAAGAAATTTATATTCAAATTAAAATAGATATTTTTATGGACCAATAAATATAAATATTACTAGTATAAAAAGTGGTCTATATAAAGGGGAAGGGAGGAATAATTTTTTTTTATTTAAAAAAATTAGAGAAGTGAGTTTATAAAATTTTAATAAAGAGAAGTATGATAAAAGAGTAAAGAAAAATTAAGTAAAGGATAAGGTTTTTAAATAGTCTTCAACTTTATTTAATGATCCCAAATGTCCGTTAATGTTGTTATTGTGAGATTCTTAATAAAAGGTTAAGGTGTTAAAATAGCCATTAACTTATATCAAAAATTCAAAAGTAACTATAAACTTTTTTTGGATGTAAAATAACTAAAAAGTGATTTCTTAACATTAATTCATAAGTTTTGCTGTTGTTTGTATAAGTTAGAGCTCAAGTGGATTTTAATTATAAAATGACCACGGGTGACGTGGGTTTTCCCAACTCTACTATATGCATATGCGATTTTTCATTGCCTCCTAGTCTTCCTCTTAGTTCTCCTCCCTTAGAATTTTTTTTTGGTTGGTTAAATGATTGATTCAACATTTTTAAGGCCAATGATTCATGTAGAGGATTTTAGCTTTTAAAATTGGCGTGACAAGTTTTTTTCGCTTCATCATTCTTCCTAGAACAAAAAAGGGTGACTTCTGGAATATTAATCTATAAAATTTTTCTTTGACTTTTATAATTTTAACCCTCAAATTGATAAAGCACTCATAATACAATAATCAAGGAAAAACCTATGAATTAATGTTTAAGAAGTCACATTTTAATTACTTTTGCATTTAACAAAAGTTCATGGTTACTTTTACACTTTTGGTATAAGTTAATAGCTATTTTAACACCTTAATTTTTCATTAAAACACTCATAGTAATGGACGTTTGGAATTATTAATGTCATGATCATTTTTGCCCTCTTTTATAATATTTATAATTGCTTTTACTTCAAAAAATAGTTTATTGTTACTGTTGCACTTTTAAAAAAAGTTGAAGTTTATTTAAACACCTTAGCTTTAGCTCGTAATTAAAATCTTTTAACCCCATTCCTCTAAGATTTCTAAATCCAACTAAAAAATCACCCCCCCCAAATACCAAACAGCCCCTAATGTTGAATGAGGATGAATCTTTATTATAAGTTCAGTGTTTTTTTTTTTTTTGGTTTATTCTTTCTTTTCTAATGTAGTCCTTTTTTTACTTAATTGTTATGGAGGAATTTCGCCTGAACCTTATTTCTGTTCAGTGTGTTCAATTATTCCTAATGAGAAGAAACTAAATATAAAGTACTAAAAATAAGCCTACCTCTGTTACCTAGATAATCTGAAGGCATATTCACAGAAAGAACCAGAAGAATATACAAGAAAAACGATGAATGCATTATATTGTAGATAGAAGGCAAAACCCCCTTTCCTGAGTAAAATGATTTACATCATAATCACGTGAAAGAGAATGACAGAAAGAATTCATCAGAATAGCAATTAAAATGAGAAAGTACATAGTTAGTCATGCGACCACTTACAAAGCATCAGCCCACAAAAGAAAGTAAACAATCAGGTACTGAAACTGGTGCAATGCCTTTCCATAGTTTGCAAAGTTTGTCTTGAGGATATATTCAACATTAATGGGGTCTGTGGTGTAAACTTCATTCCCGCCTAAGCCAAGTAGCCTGTAAGTTTTGTGCTTTCCTGCAAGTTCTGTCATGTCGTCATGCAGCCTATGAAAATATAACATTTGGTGTAAAATAGTGCCAACAATAACATGATACTTTCTTCTTCCGAGACTGCAGAATTCTGCTTCTTCCATCTTTTCTTAGCACAAACACCACCCAAACTATGGCTATAAGAGCTGCAGTTAAATATATGGGATCCTTGTTCAAATTGTCCAGCAACATTATAAATTAAAAGAGAGAAAGAAATATAATACAGACCTTATTGATAGAATGAAGGATATATAGAGAACACAGGGCGTGCATGTTTTTATATATAGAGAGAATGCATAGAAGACACGATTGGATATGAATGAAGGATAAATTTTATTAGAAACCATCCAATGATGGTTATTTTTCTGTCAAATATGCATATCACTTTCTTTTTTTAGGTACCAGGGCGAATGCAGACAGTATATGGAAGATTATTTGGAGATGGTCCATCCCGGAGAAGATAAAATGCTTTATGTGGTTAGCTGTTCATGGAAGAACACACATTGCACAGTTGAGAACAAGGCGAGGCTTAGGGACAAATGCTGCATGCCCGCTTGGGTGTGAACAAGAAGAAGACTTGATGCACCTGTTAAGGGAATGCGCAAATGCTAAGGAGTGCTGGAAATTGGTGGCGCGACAAGACAGATGGGCAACTTTCTTCCCAATGCAGGGAACAAAGTGGATCAAATGGAATCTTACACATGATAGAGGGATGAGTTTTACAAGGAAGGTTCTATGGTCTACTCTGTTTGGCTATTGTAAGAATTTTGGGCGTACCTGGAATCCAATTGACTCGTTAAAGTACCCACACGAAACCGGAGTACTGATGCGGACCCCGATCACGTTACACAGCAAATACACCAAAGAGAGGAAGAGAAGAGAACATTCTTATGAGAAAATCTTTTAGAGGGAGAATTGTGTATTGTATCATCATTAGCCTTCTTCCTTAATCCCAAACCTTATATATATAGTGTACATATAGTTATATAGGAATAAATGCAACCCTTAAACGTATGGTTACATAGGAATAGATGTAACCTTTAAATCACAAAGAGTATCACTCTTTATAACCCGTATCTCTCCATGAAGCCCTTTTGAATTGGGCTTGAGCCCTAATCTATTAAGGGTGGACTAGTATATTCCAACAGCTATGTATGCTGGGATATCTGGGTTTCTCGGTGTAATAAATTGTTCCGGGATGATACTGTTAATGGGGGCATGAATATCAATCATAGCTTCTTTAAAGCATGCTCGGATCAAGATATTCTCAAGGCTACTACTCTTCAAAGGAAGGTGTTAGGTACTGGAAATGTTTCTTTGAATCAGGAAGCAGATTGCGTGCAGTTGGCAGTAGATGTTTCAGTCCTAGAAGGAGGAAGAAGCGGCTGTGGAGGATTATTCTGGGATCAACAAAATCGATGGCTTGGGGGATTTAGCTGTAAATTAACTAATGTTCCTCTGGTGGTTGCTGGGTTAATTGGGATCATTCATGATCTTAATCTCTGTTAGTCTAAAGGTTTTAGGAAAACTGTTTTGTATTATGATTGTATAGAAGCAATTAATTATTCTCTTAGAGGATGTGATAGGGATCATCCTTTCAAGGATGTAGTCGATGAGGTCAGGTTTATCATTCATAACTATTGCTGATCAGTTAGCAAAATATTTGCATAGGATGGTAGGAAATTTTTGTGTCATTGATCACCCTCCTCCGTTCATACAAGAGGGGGATGTTGATGAAGGATAGCACTAGTTGTTGTCTTCTTGTTATATCTCTCTTGAGAGTTTGAATATGAATTCCAGTTATTATTCAAAAAAGAAAAAAAGAAGGAAGGATATTGCTTATACTCGATTGGATTGTTGACAATGAAACCAGTAGCTATTATGACAGGATTCGCAGGAATACTCACGGTGAACTACAACTTTATCTGGAAGCTTCTTCACAAAGTGCTCTGCAGCATATCGCCAATCTGTAGGACTGATATGACGTGATTTTCAGGTCGTATAATATCATACAGAAAAATTATTTTCTCCCGGTAAAATTGAAGTAAAGGTGTTCCCTTGGGGACGAAATTGAATTTAGATTAATGATCTTTAAGTACTTTGAAACCTTGCATTAAGAAACTTAGAATATACTAACCACCGAAAAGAAAAACTTCAACATGCTCAAATGCTCAATCCAGTATTTTATGGCAAGCATCCTATGTAGTAAATAAAAGACTTGACCTATGGGATTCTTCCACTATGCAATGTCCCAAAGTAGCCAGAAATGCCATAAGGCTAAGAAAAGTACAAATCTTTCAAGAAACTGATGAACCATTAACAACTTACGGAAAAAGAAATGATAAAGCTAAGAGTTCGCGTAGTTGCATAATACGTCGCCATTAACCATAATTACAAGGTGTTCGGATACTGGCTTAGACCAGTGTAATTAGACTCGGACTGAAAACCGGTCATGGTCTAATTTTTAAAATAAATCTATTTTTTTTAATTTTTTCTTTAAAGTTTCATATTAATAATCCTAAAATCTTCAATTTTTCATTGGTTTAGCCCCGGGTTAACTCCTATTTAACTTCGGTCTTGTACTCAAGTAAAATCAGAAGTTCTCATTTATATAATGCACAAGAGCATATTTATATATAATTAGATCAATATGAAATCGTTTATACATTTTCTATGTTTCATCACAATCTTCTTGGCGGTGGACGATATTCCTGACAATGGGAGATATCGTCTTTGACTTGGAAGATGTTGTCTCTGACTTCTAACAGGTCTGACCCTTGATCCAGTGTCTCGGCCGGTTCAATGACCAGTCCAGATTTAATTACATTGGCTTAAACATGCCAATGGAGACATATTACTGTATTTACATTTTCATTTGAGGTTTAAAGCTGAATCTAGAGCTATTGCGACTCTAAAGCTAGAATGAAAAAGTAAATATAGAAATATGCCTTTCCTTAATTTTGGTATTGTGGCTGAATCTAGAGGCTAACTCTGAAACAAATTTACCTTTCAAAATTCAGCTTCAGAGCTTCACCACCATTCAGCCTCATAAGCCAATTGCTTGTGTTCATTGGCCTCAGGTGGCTAATGTGATAAAATTTACTAACTTCCCACATGGCTAGCTCATCTTCAGGCCAATGAACATATACAATTGAATTATGTTTCATCACATTACCATACAATACCAAATAATTTAAATATGTGCAATTTTTTTATACTATGAATCTGTATATTCTATTGTGGCTGGATAATGTTGAAGCTCTGAATCTCTCAGACTGAATTTTGAAAGGTGAATTTGCATCAAAGTTAGCATCTAAATTAAGAAAGATATGTTACTGTGTTTACTTGTTCATTCGAGTTTCAGAGTCATAATAGCTCTAGACATAGTTTTGAACCTCGAATAAAAGAGTAAATGCAGTAATATCTCTTTCCTTGATTTTGGAAAGAGTTTGGTAAAAGTCGAATGAAAAGTAAAATACAATAATAGTAAACTGAAAAATATGCAAGAATAAAAAATTGTTATGTTTTGAAACTTTCGGGGGGCAACATTGCTTCTCAATAAAAACTTCCGGAATAAATTTGCACCATAACCCCAATATATTAATCTTTGTTATATTCATACGCCATCTAAAAGGTCTTTCTGATAGAAAAATATATATCATAACCAGAAATTATAACAATTGTTTTACACAAAATATATCAGAAACTTCTTTCATATACGTTTGTTTTTATGACACCAAAAGAATGAACAGTATAAAGTAACTAGTTTCAACTTTCAGGGAAAAAAATTAACAAACTTGTTTCAACAAAAGAACCATGCCCAGAAAAAAGAAAAAAAAGAAAAAAGAAAAGAACAAGAGCACATCTTAAAGAAAAGTTATTTTCTTTGATAACATCATTCAAAATTGCAAATTCTGTTGAACATTTATCTAGATGATAAAGAACCAATTTTTCATCTCCTCCTCCTACCCTTGCCTCAATGATCTCGTATAATTGATCAAATATTTCAGTGCTACCCGAATTAATATATTATGAATCATTTTACACTTATTCCTTACCTAATTTTGATCTACTTTAGAAAAAAAATATTAACCTAATAAGAAACAGAGAAATCAAAATAAAATATTAAGCTATTCAAATATTAGATACCAGTATATTTTAAATTGCATACCTCAACTCTTACAATTTAAATTTAAAGCATATTGGTATGCAATATTTAATTAATGTCTCAAGTTCTTGTTTTGATTCCTCTTTTTTATGTTGATGTTTTTATTTCTTTTTCTACAAGATATAAAGTTATTTAAGAGAGTTAGTGTGCCTTCTTAATATGGTTCATAACATACTAATTATAGCATGTCCTAAAATATTTGATTAACCAAGTGATTTAAATGAGGGGTCAAGGAGATAAAAATTGTTTCTTTGTGATGAAGCCATGAAGTTAAATATTTAACAGAATTTACAAGTTTTATATCCGATATGAATGATGTGGTTAAAAGTAAGAATTTTTTTTCTTAAAAATGTGTTTTTATCTTATTTTTTTATATGATTTTTTGTATAAAAAAATTTGGTAAAACAAAAAACAAGTTAGTTACTCTATACCCCACACTTGGACTGGGCTTCAGGTAGTCTTGCCCTACCCAACCCTACTCATACGCATCACTAATAGTAAGTTCAAATCCTACTACCGATTAGAAAATTACTATATGTGATTGTTTTAGGAAAATAACAAATTAACAATAGAGCACGAAATCAAACAAACCTGTAAATATTCTTTATCTTCAAGCTTAAAGCTTGCGATTTGATTCCAATAGGAGGGAGAAAAAAAAAAGTAAAAACAAGAAGAAAAATTGTGGTTCCGGCGGAAGAGAAGAATCATGCGTCCAATGAACCAAACAATAAGAAATTTCTACATTTTGAAAGAAGATAACGGCACAACTTTAATAGACACATGAGGAAAGTTTTGAAACAGTGATAAAATTTGTTACCTAGTCATGGTAGATACATATCTTTGTTTATTTGTTTGTTTGTTTTTTTTTCTTTCCCTTTTGGCTAAACACAGGTATTTTCCTAGTCATGGCAGATACATTTCTTTGTTTATTTGTTTGTTTGTTTTTTTTCTTTCCCTTTTGGCTAAACATAGGTATTTTCTTGTTAGAAGCGATCCCTTTTGAGACACTATCAGATATTAAATATGAGTATCTCTCCCAATAAAAATTCAAATCTTGATTCTTTATATTGTGAGAGATTAGCCTCTTCTGTTAGACCCAACCCCTATTCATCAGTAGATATATTTCTATCTCTTGATGGACCAAGTCATAACTAAATGGGGCCTAAAGCTCTTATGGACCAAGTCACAAAAACTGAGAAGCCCAATACTTCAAGTGGAGTCCAGCTCCAAATCTACAACGGCATTGAACACACCATGTAAATCACAACAAAGTCCAGCACTCTAAGGATCTTGTTACATAAAGAATGTAGGGAGAATTACACTAAGGTCCCATGAAAGAAGAGAAATGAAAAAATGGTCCCAATAGATTGCAAAATGAAAAAATGGTCCCATGAAGTTGTTAATACAGACTCAGAATTGTTAACGAGTTGTCAATACAGGCTCCTGAAGTTATTAATGGGATCATTTTTTCATTTTGCAATATATAGGGACCATTTCTTCATTTTTTTACTTCCTTGGGACCTCATTGTAATTCTCCCAAGAATGTATGAGATTTAATTCCCTCTTAAATTAGTAATTTTATTACCCCTTGTTCTTAGGTTCAGCTGGCGAAGGAATCAGACACTCTCACCAATGGGAGAGGGTTCGATCCCATGGAAGTTCACTTAGTTGTTGTCCAATCGAAATGCTGGGGGAGGCAACTTGAAGTCCTGCCTTTAAATCGTAGGTGAGCCTAATCCTTTTCTTAACATTTATATACCAAAAAAAAATTAGTGATTTTATTTCAGGCAGTGTCATCATTTATATCCAAAACAAAGTCGAACGCTCCAACTATAAGAATATATTTATTTGTTTATAGGAATAATAATAACGTACCAAAGTGGAGTGAGGGTGGTTGAAGGAGAACGAGGAGATGGTAGCATACCAAATTGGATTAAAGAAGCAGATTGCAACGTTGCTAAATATATAAAAAACATAAAAATAGAATGAATAAATGGAGAGCAATTTTGAATATGATTTTTCTTGTCTTCCTCTGCATACTACACTTAGGCTTTGTTTGGTTCAACGAAGGTTAGATTAAGTGAGGTTTACTTAAGTTAGGTTAGAAGAGGTTATAATGTTGTTTGGTTCAACGAAGGTTAGGTTAAGTGAGGTTTATTTAAGTTAAGTTAGGTTAGGTTAGAGGAGGTTAAAATTCCCTTCTACATATTTTTCTTCTTCTTTTATAATGTATTTATTAATAATAATTATTTATATAAAATTATTATTTATAAAATAATTATTCGTGTAAGCATATAAATAATTATTTATAAAATTATTATTATTTGGAAAGTTCGTTGAATCAGGAGGTCAAGTTTTAAAGGGGAGGGCAGTGTTGGAATTTTAAAAAATTGTCATGGGCAATTTAATCACAATTGAACATAAATATTCTCTCACCTAGGAAAAACTCTAATTTTGGAGGGTTTACAACCTAGGTTAGGTTACCACTAAAAAACAAAAAAACATCCAACACCTAACCTAACCTTTTTCCAACCAAACACCACTTTTTTTACCCCCAACCTAGCCCAACCTAACCTAACTCCCAACCAAATAAAACCAACCCCACCCCAACCTAACCTAACCTCCAATCAAACAAAGCCTTAGAGTTGCATACAGAAATATGTATAATGTATTTGCTATCTGTTAATAATTGACAATGGAGTATCAATAATAATTTCATTATTATTAATATAAAAAACATAGCAAGTTGTAATTTTACAAAATATGAGGGGCTCAAGTCATATCTTAAAATATGAAAAAAATACTACGCCTAGTTAATAAAAAATAAAATTACTTACTACTATTTATAAAAGCATTATTTAAGAAAAAAAAAGTCCTGTTAAATTAATTTTGTCCTTCACCAATTTCATTATGAAATGATCCTTTTCTTTTTTAAATATGCAGTGGAATTGTGGATGTTATTAACTTCTACCTTTGTTCTTTTCTGAAAAGAAATTTCATACAACCATAAAATAAAACAAGACCAAAAATACAAACAAACCCGCTCCCATCCTAGATTCAATCAAAATTTTCAGCATCTTTGTTTAATAGTTTTAAGAGAAGAGATGGTGGGTATAAAGTTCAATCAAAGAAAAGAAGCACACCTCGTTAAGGGTTGTCTTAATCAAACAATTAACAATTAAGAACCTGTTTAAGTTGGTGTTTGATAAGTACGTTCACGTAAGTTGAGATAAAATTCTTCTCACATATTTACTTCATACACCATAAATTATATTGTAAAAGCTGTTTTTACCGCTAACTCAAACTGACACTAACTGTTTGTTTGTTTTTAGCATTTTAGAAGTTTTTTTTATGATTTATGAAGTAAGTACGTTAGAGAAGTTTTGTTTCAATTTATGGAAAAGTGTTTTTCTGGGTTTCCCAAACAAGCTTTTAAACCTTTGTAAGAATTGTGTGTTTGGAACAGCGATTATAAAAATGACTTTTTTCAATTTGACTTTTTGCAATAGTACTTTTAGTAAAAGTCAGATTGTGTAGTGTGATTTATGTTTAGATTGACAGTTGTATAAATAAATTTTGTAAAAGTAAAAATTGTTTGGATTGACTTAAGCACAAGTGACTTTTGTGATAATAGTAAGAGAAAGTGGATGGAAAAATATTTAAAAAATGAAGTAAATATTTAAAAATTATTTTAAAATATTAGGTGCTACTAGAAAAATATTTTAGAGTGGATGGAAATCAATAAATCAGTATTCTAATTTTTTGGGTGCTCTTTACTACTAAAAAAAGTATATTAAAGGTAAAATTGTAGTTAGTCCCCTAAGATTGCGTACAACTAAAAAAATATTTTAAAATAATTTTTGGAGCTGAAAAAGTATATTAAGGGTAAAATTGCAATCAGTCTGATAGCATACTGGGCACAATTGGAAAAATATTTTAAAGGGTTAAAAGCATCAAAAAATATTTTAAAGTAATTTTTGGAGCTGAAAAAAATATATTAAGAGTAAAATTACAATCAGTCTGATAACACATCAGATACAATCGAACAAAACTTGATTAAAAACAGAGAAGTTAATCTAAACATGACTGCTGATATATATTATGACAGAAATGAGATTTGCCATTCTTGTACTAATTTTCCTGTTATTTTTGTAAATGACGAGGGTGATAAAGAAAAGAACATAATTACTTAGGATCTGGACTATTCTCACAAGCCTGAGTGAAAAAAGCTCTAGATGAGAGCTTTTAACCAAATGAGCTTATGGGACCATAAGCCAAATCTGAAAATCACCCACCCAACACACTTATTTTTGTTTTTTCAATTGGCAATTGGGCTTCTGTCACTCAATCGAGCTTTTTGGGTCCAAAAGCCCACCCCAAATACACAATGAGATTATTGTGTAATTCCCTTAAATTTCTTTGAGAAATGATATTTTAATTGATTAAGTTGCAAATTTACCTTAAAAAGTTTTTACTTAAGAGTAATGTTGACTCAAAAGTTTTTTGGGTTCAACGCTGCCCAAAAAATGTTAAAATGGAGTAATGTTACTTCTTACCTTTAAAAATGTTAATGACCATCATTAATTTCTTAACAGGATGGAAAAACATTACTATGTTTTGAAATTTATGGGGTAACATTGAACCCAAATTTTTTTTAAGACAATATTATTCCTAAACAAAAATTTTCAGACAAATTTACACTTTAACCCAGTTATAATCAAGACATTACTTCTTCCTCTTCATACATATACATATATGCATGCTGCTTGCTAATTACAAGATTCAATCCTCTCAAACAATTTCGTTTTCAATTTTATTTCAATGTTTTAAATTATTTATAAATAAAAATAGTGGAGTAATTATTATTAATACTAGTACATTATTTTTTTTTGGGTGAAACTAGTACATTATATTTATATTACGTAGCAAAAAAAATTATGCATCAAATGTCCCACGTGACTTCTATTCACCTCTGTTATTATTTTAAAAAGACAGCTCCAAATTCTTCAACCAAAAAAAAAAAAAAAATTGGAACATAAAAATCTCCAAGGGGGTCGCCATTGAGGTTTAACGGAGGTTTCATCATCTTCTTCTGCGTGAAGGCGCATTCATTCCATTTCCTTCCTTCTTATCCTCTCTCCTCACAATGACGTTGGCACCTTCCTTTGCCAGCGTTCATGTCCACGCTTATCCCAACACTAGGAGAAATTGCCTTCTTCCTATCAGAAGAAAATCTCTTAGGAATCGTCGCCTTCTCTTTATCTCACCCTCCACCACTCTCTTCGCTTCACTTCCTACTACTACTACTTCTTCTTCTTTCAGTGTCAAGTCTGTTTCTAATTCAGTTCAATTTCACCCTTTACCGGACTCTATACTTGATGATTGCATTGAAGACCTCGAGAATTCACTTGCTTCTTTTGCTCCCGTGAACGGAGTTCATCAAATTGAGTCCCCGGAGTCGTCCTCGCGCATATTTATCCCCGAACCACCTTGGTTTTCATCGCTCTTTTTGAAAGGTTTGTACCCGGAAACTAGCCAAGAATTTAAGTTGGAGTTTAAGGAAATTGAGAGAAGGAAGTATAATTTGCTGAGGAGAAGGCAGATTAAAGCCGAGACGGAAGCGTGGGAGAGGATGGTGGAGGAGTATAGAGAGCTTGAAAAAGAAATGTGTGAGAAAAACTTGGCTCCTAATTTGCCGAAGGTGAAGAATTTGTTTTTAGGGTGGTTTGACCCGCTGAAGGAAGCTATAGAAGCTGAGCAGAAGTTGCAGAGGTCGAAGAAGAAGAAGGCTGCTTATGCACCACATATTGACTTGTTGCCTGCATCTAAAATGGCGGTTATTGTCATGCATAAGATGATGGGTTTAGTGATGCTGGAGCTTGAGGCGGGGTGTGTTCGTGTTGTCCAGGCTGCAGTTCAGATTGGCATGGCTATAGAACAAGAGGTAAATGATAAAAGTTCCGTTTAGCTTAATGAAATTTGAATGTTTTGAAATAATTATGAATATTGGGTAAATCCTTCTTCTCCCCAGTATTTTAAGCAGTTGAGTAAAGCTTATTTCCATGTATACTAGCACATGGATTGTTGTTTACTTAGTACTTGACCTTGTCCCGTCTGAGAATTCCGTAGTCTCCCCCAATGTGTGTCCCTCTCACTCGTCTCTCAACTACATTAGATGCACGAATTCCCTCCATACGATTTTCATTCAAGTGCATTTGATCACAAGGAATAAACCATGGGAGTTAAATCTCTACTCGAGCAACTGTACCTTGAAGAGTAGCAGGATTCAGAGGGCTTACTCGTCCCAGTTAGAATGCAACTTTCGACACATGGGGATATTACATATCTCTGTGCTGTTGCTAGCTTTTAGGCTACATTTGCTGGCATCATGTACATATTAGTCTTGTACTCTTGTTGGTGACTTTTTCTGCCAGAATTCTAAGCAGAAGATTCGGTGGTTCACGTATAGTATTTCTTAGCGCTAGCTTCCTTTGGTGCCAGTCAAGCCACAGGGCATTATTATTTATCCATCCTCTTTATTGTATGGTTTTCTGATCATGCATTGACAGCTAACACTGGTTTCTGTTTAGCTTATCCAATTATTGCATTTACTTGAAGCAATAACAACAACTTTGTTGATCCATGTTCATAAAAGATTTGACTTTTATATACTAAAGTCTCTATTTCAATCCATAGTGCCATTAGTCTTATATGGATTAGTGGCTTGTATTTGACTTTATACTCCCTCTGTCCCTTACTATAAGCTTCAAATAACCGATTTGCGTTAATCAGGAAAACTACTTAAATTAGTTGAAAGTAATAAGTATGTATTATTTTTTCAACTATGCCGCTATGTGTGAAGATGATAAGTGAGAAGAATAAATACAATCAATAAGGGGTAAAGTTGGAAAAAACGCAATAAATGTTTAGACAAACCGAAAATGAAACTTATATTTTGTGACACACCCATTCACAAACTTGAAGCTTATAATAAGGGATGGAGGGAGTACTTTAGATAGCTGTGTTTCACTAGTTTTGATCTGATAGTATGTTCTGGCCACTTCATTACAGAAAAATTGATGTTAAAAGATAAAATAATATTCATGAAATCAGAACTTAAAACCATAATATATATTTACAATTTCTCTTTGAAAATAGCACAAGCCTGTTCTTTAATAATGAGTCATTAAGTTCTGACATTGGTGGGTCATGGATACTTAGGTAGTACAAGATGCCTAAGTCCCACATTGAGTAGCATGAGATGTTCAATGGACCATTTAAGTTGGTTTTTTTTTCCTATTTCAATAGCTGTCTTTTGAGGGGGGATTGCTTATCCTCTTGAATAACTACATAAAGCATCCCATACTACTCCATGTGGAACTTAAGACGTCCCATTCTATATGGAACTTAGTTAGCCTATACTACCTCACCTGAGTGTCCATCAAATGGCCTCCCTGGAGAACCAACATCATAATGGCTACTATGTTAGAACCAACTATAGAGCTTCCTATTCTGCTTCATGTGGGATTTAGTAATCCCATATCATACTATTATACTATTTCCTCCCTCATCTCCATAGCATGTGTCTCTTTCTACTAATAGGGAAGGGACTGAGTTCTTTTTTGTTGAGGTTTTATTCCCGTTTCTTTTCATCACTTTTGGTTCGTTGTTCTTGTTGTAATGTGGTTTCATGGTGACTTTAGAAAAGGAGTACATCCTTTCTCAATGGGTTCTACTTATGTTAAAAATTAAGATATCTACTATAATTGTCTCAAATGTGTTGCAGGTTAGGATTCACAGATTTCTGGAGAAGACTAGAAGACACAATGGAAAGAACGCAGTAGCTGGTTCTGAGGATGGCCTTAATAATGATAAAGAGAAAATAAGGAAACGTATAAATGGTTTGATCAGAAGGAAAAGAATGAAAGAGGTGCAGTTGCTATTGAAGAAAGAAGAATTTAGTCCTTGGGGCCGTGATGCCCAGGCTAAGGTTTGTGTGCATGTATATGTGTAATTTCATCATTTTTTGTTAACACTGTAATTTACTTGGTGAACCTAATGAAACGTGCAGCTGGGATGCCGATTAATACAATTATTAATTGAGACAGCATATTTACATGCTCCAGCTGACCAGTCTGCTGATGCTCCGCCTGATATTCGACCAGCATTCAGTCATAGGATTAAAGCTATATCAAAATATCCAGGGTGAGGGTTCGCATCACTGCAAAAATGGTTTGCAAAGGATTGATTAAAGTTTTTTTGGAATAGTACTGTCTTATTTCGTATGTGATTCTGAATTCTGAATTGCTGTTTGGTAACTGTAGGCGAAAGGCTTTGAAGAGTTATGGTGTTATAGAGTGTGAACCCTTACTCCTGGCTGGGCTTGATAATTCTGTGAGTTGAAAAATTTTGTTTTTATTATTTTTATTTCATGTTTTCATACTGTGCCCATTTTAAGCTTAACTGCAGGGTTGTAATAAGCTTTTTCCTGAAAATAAACGAATGATAAACCCATTATTATCTTAACAACCTTTGTATTTTACATTCTTCTCATTCACCCTAACACTTCGCCTCCCCCCCTAAAAAAAAATAAAGCAGGGCAAAAAACACTGAACAATGGAAAAAATTGCTTATTTTGACATCTTAACCAAAGCCATGATTTCTTTTAAGCATGATTTTAAGGTATTTTAAACTCCTGATAATGCTAATAGTTACAGCATTAGCAGTATACACCATAAACAGTGGATACATAATTGCTTGTTTACTAATTAATGCCCTTGTTATTGTGCAGGCTAAGAATATGTTAATACCTTACATGCCAATGCTAATACCTCCTAAGAAGTGGAAAGGGTATGGCAAATATAATGGGTCATACTGTTGCATTTTATTTGAATAGTCTGCATTTGGTTAATCACCATAAAATCTAGGAATAATTTGGCAGCTAGTGAGGGTTGCAGATAGCTGCCCACATTTTTTTAAGGAAGCAAAAAAAAAAAAAAAAATCTCATTCTCTCACTCTCTCCATGATACTCTTTCTAGGTATGACAAAGGTGGCCACTTGTTTTTACCTTCTTATATCATGCGTACTCATGGATCTAGGAAGCAGCAAAATGTAATGAAGAGTGTTGAAGGGAAACAAATGCATAAAGTTTATGAGGTAATATATGTGAATTTCTGCTTTCCTTTTTCATTATCAAGGAAGGAATGAGCAGTACGCCATAAAATGGATATTCTAGTTAGAAAGGATGCATTATTGTATTGTTTGTACAATTCAGGATTGATGATCAGGAACTTGTTGAGTGCTGTAATGATCAAGTTTATTATTTGCTAATTTCTTCCTTATTGAAAAAAGGGCATAGTAGCTTCTTATTTGTTTTAGAATTTATTGTCTTCTGCATTTACGAGAGTGTTAAATTCTTTGTAAGTTCTTAATTTACCCTTCACTTGGCACGACTACTGTCATTCATATACTCATTATGCATTATTGCCTTTTCTTTTCTCATGCAAAGTTGTTCCTACGCATATTCCTATGTATCTCTGACATGATAAATTTTCAGGCCTTGGATACGCTCGGAGAAACCAAATGGCGAATAAATAAAAAATTACTTAGTGTTGTGGAGTCCATCTGGGCTGGAGGTGGTAACATTGCTGGCCTGGTTGATCGTAATAATGTAAGCACAAATTGATAAAGAACTTTTAGAGTTGCCAAATGGAACAATATAGGTTTTAGAAAAGAATGATCGTGTTAGTTTCTTCTTTTGTTTGTCTTTATTCTATTTACCCAATTCATTTGAAAATTATGCTACAAACCCTAATGAGAAAAAGGCTTTATGTTGTGGTCAAAGAGACGTTGGAGTTTTCGGGCCAAAAAGAGTTGTTGGAGCTTTATTTGAATAAATAAAATAAATTTTAGATATTATCAACTTATAGAAGGCAACATTTTGAATCATACAAAGTTACAAACCCCTTAACCAACTTAATTTTGTTATTGTTACTCCCATGTGAAGATGAATCTTTAATAAAGATATGGATGGGCCAAGACTAACTGTGGGATAAAATCACCTTGAATAATAGTAGCTGGCTTAGCACCCTACCAATTTTGGATTTTTCCGGGTCATTCTCTGATAAAATGTAATGGTATTTATGTTGTAATAAATTCTGGTCTCCTCCATCCCTATTTTTCTTAGAGCTTGAAATGTGATGAATTCTAAATGCCTATTTTTTCCCATGCATTCACCTGTTCCGCAAATTTCTCCTTTGACTCACAGGTTCCTGTACCAGAGAAGCCTTCTGTAGAGGATTTGAAACTAATTCAGGAATGGAGATGGAGTGCAAGGAAGGCAAGGAAAATTAATCTAGAGAGACATTCTCAAAGATGTGACATTGAACTTAAGCTCTCTGTAAGACTCTCCTCCCGTAGTAAAAAATCTTTCATGCCTTTAAACAGTTGAAAATTCCAATTTCAATTGTTACATCAATGTCCTCTGATCTTGCCTACATCTTGTGAAGAAGTTGACCAATGTAAACAAGCTTATAGTTGATTTCCCAATGTGTGTATGCGTTAAATTAGACCATGAGTTGCTTAATTTCACCTATATTTTTATAATCATATAATCTCTATTCCATGTTTCATTAGATGAGCAATAATTATATGAAAACAATCTGGAACAGGTGGCTCAAAGAATGAAAGACGAGGAAGGTTTTTATTATCCCCACAATCTTGACTTCCGTGGCAGAGCATATCCAATGCATCCTTATTTGAATCATTTAAGTTCTGATCTATGTAGAGGACTACTTGAATTTGCTGAAGGGCGGCCATTGGGGAAGTCTGGCCTACATTGGCTGAAGATACATTTAGCAACTTTGTATGCGGGTGGCATTGAAAAGATGTCTTATGATGGCCGCCTAGCATTTGTGGAGAATCATCTTCATGATATATTTGACTCTGCTGATTATCCTATTAATGGAAATCGTTGGTGGTTAACGGCTGAAGATCCTTTCCAGTTCCTTGCTGCTTGTATTAATCTATCTGAAGCTTTAAGAAGCTCATCACCACATTCTGTGATCTCACATCTGCCAATTCATCAGGTATAGGCTTTTGGGAGCCTTAAAAGCTGGGAAAAATGGATTGCGTAGCTTCTGCACATTTATTCTATAAGTAACAAAGTTAACTCCAAGTTCTATCTGTATTTGTAATTCAGGGATTTTGGTTTTTTGTGGTCTTATATTGCAAATATTTGCATTTTATGACTTTATTTGCAATTGAAATTTTTTACTTTATCTGGTATTTTCAAAATTTTTCTTCATTTACTATTTTCAAGAGAAGTCATTAATAATACAATTCTGATGGATTTTAGGATGGTTCCTGTAACGGCTTACAACACTATGCAGCTCTGGGGAGAAACCAAGTACGTTCACTTATATTTCACTAGTTGAACTAAATAAATTAGTTTCAGTTCTGTAAAGACTAAATTATTTGATAACACAATGATATTCTAATACCAATAGAAGGATGGTTAAGTTGATAAGATTGAGTGTAAAATTTTTGCTATTGCTAATTACTTTTAGCCACGCTTTTGTTTTTTGTTCACTTTACTTGTACCTTTTCAGCCAGAGGCTGCTGCGGTTAACTTGGTTGCTAGAGAAAAACCTGCTGATGTTTACTCAGAGATTGCAGTTAGGTATGTTAATTCTTTGTCAGCAACTTTTATGTTTTGCATCGAAATTTCCATTCCATGCTACATTATTTGAACTCAGGTTTGATTGCTAAATGTATTGTTTTTACACCTGCTTTGAATTTGTATATGTTTGAGGCCATCATTAGGATAGTCGCTTGTTTGTTTGCATCCCGTATTTCAATCACCTGCTTTGCTTGATTTCCCCTACACGTGAAAGAAGCTTTATGGCCCATCATCCATTGGCCATGCAGTTAATTGTTGTCCAAATAACTATGTATAATTGATATTATATTGTCACTTTAATTATATGTATTGGCATGTGTGCAGGGTTCATAATATTATGAGAAGGGACAGCAACAAAGACCCAGCTGCCTATCCAAAGGCTTTATTGGCAAAGCTTTTAATTGATCAGGTCAGTCCTCTTTTTAAAGGTTGAAAGTTGTGTTATATGATGAAATTATGCTCCAGAAGTTAGCAATAATCTCTTACTTTGAATTGTTGGAAGCTTTCAGGTTGATAGGAAACTGGTCAAACAGACTGTGATGACTTCAGTTTATGGCGTTACTTTTGTTGGGGCACGAGAGCAAATAAAAAGAAGATTGCAGGAAAAAGGTTTCATAACTGATGACAGAATGCTTTTTACTGCAGCCTGCTATGCTGCCAAAGTAAGAAACCCTATAAATATGGAAGGATTGGTTTGTTGCTATTAGAGATAGTTACAGCTATCTTGATAAGTTATTCTTATCTCTTCAATAATCATTTCCTTCTGGAATGTTTGGTTGAATGAAAAATTATTCTTTCTAAAAAGAAGAAAGAAATATAACTCCTTCAAATATTCTTTAAGACCTGAAATCTGGTAAACCCTTCCATGCTGAAGCTAAAATGGAGTCAACAAATCAAACACTTAATATTATTTAAGTTGAAAAAGTTGATTATCAAGTTAAGTCATATCAGGACTTCTGAACTGATTATCTTTTATTTTCTAAAGGTGACATTGGCTGCTCTTGGAGAAATATTTGAAGCTGCACGTGGCATTATGGGTTGGCTTGGTGATTGCGCAAAGGTATGCTCTTATCGCCTGTTAGACTTCATGTGATGCTGATATTGTTTTGGTCTTTCAGATTTGGAGTTTGTGGGGTTTGTGACTCTTTTCTGCAACTCCATTGTGTATAATTTTTATAGGTGATTGCTTCTGAAAATCAGCCTGTTTGTTGGACCACTCCTCTTGGTCTTCCAGTTATACAGCCATACTGTAAAACTGAACGTTATCAGGTGAGCTTTCTATGCACAGTTTTCCCCCCTATTGTTTTAAAAAGTTGCTTTGCTCAACAACGACAAAGGGTCAAACTAGTTTAGTAGTTGATTGATTATATACTTTCTTCTAGTTTTGTTGTACTATTCTGCTGTTTATTTTGAAACACCATGCTGATGATTCTCACCATGGGCTGCAGATCAGAACATCGCTTCAGGTTTTGGCTTTGCAGCGGGAGGGTAGTGCAGTAAGTAGCCACATTTCTTTTATTCCTTGTGTTTTTAACTTTGTGTGTCATTATTTCATTCCCCAAATATCTCTTGATTGCAGATAGATATCAGGAAACAAAGAACTGCCTTTCCTCCAAACTTTGTACATTCACTTGATGGTTCACACATGATGATGACTGCTCTTGCCTGCAGGGATGCCGGCTTACGTTTTGCAGGTTTGAAGACCTAACAATAGCAAAGAAATCATGTACATGATATGTGAAACTTCTATTTAAAAAATCATTTAATATTTGTCTCAGAAAAATGTGAACAGTTTCCTGCGCTTTGCTTGGATATGCTGCAGTTTTCTTTTGCCATTGTCGCATAATTGTTTCCAGAAAATATTGGGATAAAATTGGAATACACAGTAAATTGGTGAAAGATTTGCACTTTTTTTAAGTATTGTAGTTGCAGTTTAGTGTTGGTGGGTATCAATGCTGCCAGTGCATCTTTAATATTCATCATAGCAGTTCAGTCCCTTTTTAATCCAATGGCTCTATGAATATATTTACACTTTCTTGCCCTTTATGTTATTTTGTGAAAATTTAGTGGCACGTCTATAGAAGAAATGCCTTTTGTTTTACATGTATTTTGGTGCTCATATTTTTGTGAATCATGTGTTTGCAGGGGTTCACGATTCATTTTGGACACATGCATGTGATGTTGAGCAAATGAATAGAATTCTTCGAGAAAAATTTGTGGAGCTTTATAACATGCCAATACTTGAAAATGTAAGTTGTTGTTGTGGTATTATGATAAATTTAAATCCTTGATATAATTAAAATGTAGAAAAGCCGTACATAGTTTCCCCCCTCTCATATCAAGCATAAAAAAAGGCAAGTTTTGGAAACCTGGTTTTATCTTGTGTTATGGGGATGGTTAACTAAAAATCTCTGGTTTTTAAGGAAGATCCAAAGAAAAGTTTATCTTCACCAAAATTCTCAACAGAAGACCATAGTTGCGAACTAGGAGAAAACATTGACTTGCCCTGTATTTTTGGGATGAAAACTGTCAGGATTCGAATTCTGGACCCAGGTCAACTTGTTATTGATTTCTTTATTTCTTTTATAAGAGTTTTCCTTATAATGACAACAGTATGTATAGACTGCCTCCGCCTTCCCTTGAATGGGGCAGTACTTACCTTGTTCTACAAGAAACGTGGGTTTGTGACTCTCGTTCAAAGGCCGGCATAAAATGAGCCTTGCTTGATTCATAGCAGTTTTTTCCTTTTAGATGAACCAGAATGAGGAAAATTAACCTCATATTTCTTAATTTTTATTTTACAGTTGTTAGAAGGCTTCCAGACATCATACCCAGGATTGGATTTCCCTTCATTGCCGGAGAGAGGTGATTTTGACTTGCGCAATGTTCTTCACTCACCATACTTTTTCAACTGAGCCTCTTTCTTAAAGACTGAATCTCGGTCGAATCAATGTCTTCATTGCCTATGATGAAAAATCATTAAGGAACTTCTGAAACATAGTTTATCCTGTTTTGAAAGTTGGGATGATGACAACTGCCGAAAGTTGCTTCTCATAAAAGGGCAGGAAGTGAAGAAAATATGTGGCAACGGTCTTTTGGAAGAGTCTCTTATTGGTAGAATGTTGCTGATTTGTCAATCCTCATAGTTGAAGAAGATATACGTTTTTAACATACTGGGAAGGAAATTCTCCACGAGATTTTTAGTGCTGGCAATCTCCTTCACCTGGGTTTGAGATGCAGCATGCCTTCTGTACAGTGCGGAGGTAATTTTGATTATGCAAATTAAGCATTTTTGTTTTTATATTTGATTGTAATATAATGTATAAGTAGCTATTGCATCATATAGGAAGAAAGGCTCTTGCGGGTAGAAAGATGTTTTGATGTGTACATAGAATTCTTCATTTTACTGGTTTAATGGAAATTAAAATAGAGAATGAGTTGCAATAAGAGAGTTCATCCTTTGTTATCTCAGCTTTAGACTTGACTATAGCCGTCGCATATGCAGCAAAAGAACGCTTTGGTTTCATGGTGAAGGCTCTCTGCACAGAAACAGCTTTAATTTATTTATTTATTTTCAATGGTCAAAGCATAGAAGCAGTGGATATCACCGGAAAACAACTTGAGAAGCTGCTTTTTTCAAACAAGCCTATCCATGCTCAACGCCTTTCCAAACACATGCTTTCTGATCAACTGGGCTTTTGAGTCCCAGTTGGGTTTTTTTTTACCCCCGAACATTTTCCCAAACAAACCCTTATTCATAGAAACTTGATTGTATGAGATACTAAGTATATATTTGGGACAGTTTATTTTTGACTTATAAGTGTTTTTCACATAAGTCGAGACAAGACTACTTCTCTTACATACTTATTTCGTATGCTGTAAATCATGATTTAAAAACATTTATAAATTAAAATTAAACTATCTCAAACAAACACGGTGCCATCAAGAAAGAAAGAAGAGATTGCATAAGTGTTGCATAGTTTTTGCTTAAAAAAAGTGTTGCAGTAACGTTTTGGGACACACTCTAAATACATAACAGTGCATTAGGATTTTCTTGGAGACACAAAATTCATTTTCATTTGTCCCAAACGTCTCACTGTGCCCTCTGTCCCTCTCTGACTCTATCTATGCGTAATAATTACTGCCTCATGTTTTATACATGATATCCGATTAATTTTTAAAAAGATTAAAGAAGTTAAGTAAATTATTTTAAATTTTAGAGTATTTATATTTACTATTTTTTCTTCAAACTAATTTATATGACTTATAAACTTAAATATAATCTAATAATATATAACATATATTATGATTATGTAATTTATCTAACTTCCTTAATTTTTTTTAAAAAATCAACTGGATCTTATAATTCTATCCTTATCCTCCACAACTCAATATGAGTCAGCAATGAGTTATCCTATGTGGTAAAAACTTTAATAATATTGTGCTTACATGGCTGCCAACTCAACTCCCAAGTCTTTGGCATTCTCTCAGATTGGAGAAATACTTTCATACTCCAGAAGCGCTTTCTCATTTGTACTCTAACTAATTAAAATACAACAATTCATCTTAATTTAATCCTATATGGCAGATAAGTCATTTGAATAAATTTAAATTTTATGATTTTAAAAAAAACAATAACTCATGGGAGGACATCGTCTTGTTTTTTTAAATTATGAAGTTTATATTTTTAAAAATCATAAAATTTGAATTTCTCTGAATGACTCATCTACCATATAGTATTAAAATGAGATGAGTTGTAGTATTTTAATTAGACAGAGTATAGAGTACAGATGAGATGGCACACATAAAGTATATGCAAGTATTTCTCCTCAAATTGTACCTTTCTGCTTCCAGATCCGCCATTGATGACAGATTGGACCTTTTGTTCATCTCCATGAGAGTCAATTCTTGGCTTTGAGGAATGACGGCCGTAAGCTCCACCGGTTTTCTTCTCATCTCTGGCTTTGTTGAAGATAACGGTAAATCCTTCTACAGATAGAAGCTGGATCATTCAAACGTTGGTAAAGGACTTCCTTGCTCTTGCGGTTACACAAACAAACACATTCATCAAATCTAAATCCGAATTCAAAAAATTGAGAGAGGCCTATCAGTCTTACTGAAGCCATTGAAATGAAGGGGAAAGAGGTAGTACAGTAAGATTGAAAGAGGGAGCTTTAATGTAAGCATAGGCTTGTCCCCATTGCTCTTTGGTGGACAATTCAAAGAGAAATTATTGCGTGCTACAGGAGAAACACGCAGCATATGCTCTGTCCAATTAAAATGTGCCATGTTGATAAGTGTCAGCCTATGTGGCTAGTTGTTTCTTAATAATTTTAGGATTAATATAACATATGGTCTCTATAGTTTACTTTTATTTTGATTGTGGTCCCTCAAACTTTAAGTAAGATTTGCGTCTCTTAAGTTTACACCATCTAAAATTATTGGTCTCTGTAGTTTGAAAATGACTTAGGGTTAGACTAACAGTGTTAACTTAACACATGTGTTATTAACAGTGTTTAAATTATTTATGTGGCATGTTAATTGGACTAGCTGACCTAGTTGTTTTATTTTTATTTTAAAAAAAAGTCTTAGAACTTAAAACACACATGTGGTTAGAGCCGAGAAAACAGGCTAAGTCCGTTGGATCGACCCGTTTAGGCCCTGACCCAGCAAAGGCTAGGCTTATAAATTATAGCCTCTAAAAGAAGTCAAACCTAAAAGAGTCGGCCCGAGCATATATATATATATATATATATATTGCTTGGAAAGGGAAATCATGTTGCCTTATTGAATCTATATGTCACTTTGTCCTCATATTGTATAGAGTATGCTTTTTGAGTATAGTGTTTTGCCTAATTAAATCATATTGTAATTTTTGAGTATATTGTTTTGCCTATTTATAATAAAATCATATTGTATACGTTTTGTCTAATGAAGTATGATTTTTGATAAAGGTTGTGATTACTTGACTACTTGAGTTTACTACTCAAAGCAAAAAACAATTAAATGCCCTCGAAATTGATGATAGTGGGGAAGAAGACGAAAATGATAATCTTCATACTCATGTTGCTTAGAGGTTAGAGTGTTTGGCTTCTTGCCTTTTTATGCTGTGGCCTTTGTGTGAATTATTTATAGACATGATTTTACCTTTAATTATATATTACTAACTGTGTTTGTTTAATGCATGAGACGTGTTGTTTAAACCTTAATGTTAACAACATTTATGTATTAAATTAAAACTTTAATTGTTGTTATTTATTAATTATATCTCTCTGGGAAAAAATGTAGGAAAAATAGTTAAATGTTGTGAAAAGAACTTTCCAGCCCTGTGGGCCAGCCCTGGCCCGCATACTCTCAGGCCGAGCCTTGAAAAACTACAATTTTTCTGACCCCGAACCTAAAAAGATGGCCCTTTTAGGCCTTGATCCATCAAAGACCAACCTTGATTCCCAGCTCTTCACGTGGTCAAACAAGGGCAAAACATATGTAGAGTGAAGTTTGAACTCACCCAATGACAAAAGAGTTAAGGGGTAGATTCAATATTTTATGATCATGCCATTTCTGATGCCCCTCTTTTTCTTTTAAATTGCAGAGGTTTGATGCAAAATCCCTATGGTCCTCTTATTTTTTTAAATGGTATTCAGTATCTTAAAATATTTTTTCAGTACTACCTAAGATTCTAAAATATTTTTTCAATATCACTCAATATCCAAAAATGATTTGTTATCCACTTAGCACCATAACATATTTTTTCAGTATTAGTCACTATCTAATAGCCACCACACTCAAGTATTTTTTTTTTATATGTACTTAATATCCTAAACTAATTTTTAACGCATATAGCACCCAAAATATTTTCCCAATAATACTCAAATATCTTAAAGTAATTTTCGGTGCAATGTTTTAGGGTGCTGAATACACTAAAAATTAGCTTAAAATACTATATAATAATGAAAAAGAATGCTTTAGTGTGATGGGTGTTAGATACTGAGTGATATTGAAAAAATATGTTATGATGCTAAGTGGACCAAAAATCATTTTAGGATATTGAGTGATGTTGAAAAAATATTTCAGGGTATTGGATGGTACTGAAAATATATTTTAAGATACTGGATGCTATTTTTTCCAAAAAAAAAAAAGAGGTCATGAACATTTTGCATTAAAACAGTGCAGTTTAAAAGAAAAGCAGGAGCAGTGGACGCAACTAGTAAAGGAGAGAAGTTGTGTTCCTTCGCCGTTGGGTTGAATATTCCTAGTTAATTTTGGTAGTTAGTTGATCAAGGTCTCGATGACAAGTGAGTAGCATAATCATAATTTTTGGTTTAATCACCAAAAATTTCAAAAATTCAATAACAACTTCTAAGCATACAATGATAAGTTCCAAGTTTTAGTACAAAAAAATGATAATAGGATTATGCTATGCTAAGCTGGCAGTTTGTGTGTCACCTACTTCATTTTTTCTCAAAGTTAGATTTAAAACTTTCGGGGTAAATTTGCACCTAACAAAAATGAAGTGGATGACATATAGACTATCAACTCATCATATTTGGTCAACCAACATCCAAAATTAACTGGGATAATGATCAAGGCAAAATTACCCCTTAACTTAACCCTAGATTATATATTAATTTATAAGTCAAACAAATTAATTTGAAGAAAAATTATAACTATAATCACTTTAATGTAACTTAATTTACTTTTTTAGTCTCTCCTAAAAAAGGGAAAAGAAATAGTAGGGCCTTATTGTAATATCCCGATTTGTGATGAGGGCTAATGACTCCGATAATTATTGTAATTAGTGTAATTAAGCACTTTTGAAATTAATGTGATGTGATTTTGGTATACATGTGTGTGGTATTTAAGATCAAGGGTTGAGATTCTTTGACTATGGGTCGGAATCTTATGCTTTGCGATTGGATGAGCTCATGAAGGAATAAGTAGGATGGTGACAAGTGGCATTTGGGGAGCCATTGGATGTAGCACAAGAGGACAAAATAGCACTTTTTCCTCTCTCCTCTCTCTCCTATTCGGTGGAAGTGTGTATGGGAGGGGAAGGAAGGCTTGCTCATCACAATCATTTCATCTCTCATATTCTCTCTCCTCTTTCTCTATAGTTCCGGTGATTAAGGGGAAAAGGAAGAAGAAAAGGTGAGATTTTGATGCTTTGTTTGATCTCTAATGCCCTAAATCTCTTCTTTAAATATATGCATCTCATTGAGAGCTTCAACTTGGTGTTCTCAGAATCTTGAATAGTGGAGGCTTGTGTGTTGATCGAAATTTGGAAGTGGGAGAATCAAGATTCTGGATTTGGCAAAGTGAAGAGGTAGGCATTTAGTGCATTTTGAAGTATTATTTGTGATTTTTGGATAAGTTTAGTAAAATCTGGAAATTTGCCCTAGTTATGCCAAATGTTGAAAGTATGGATTTCATTGTATTTGATGTTGGAAATGATCTATTGTGAAGATATTGGAGTATTGAATTTAGTTTGGAATGTTGGGTATGTGTTAAGAGAAATTGGGATATTGTGTATCATAGAGACCTAAGTGCATGATTATGGTCAAAAAGGTTTTTGGGGAGTTTGAGAGGTTACCAATGTGTTCCTTAGTTAGTGCTAAGTGTGTATGAGCTTTTGGTAGAGTTTGGGAACCATTGGGTATGAATTTGACCATCTGGTATTTTTTGATGTTTTCTGGTGTCTGATGCACAACACTCGTGTAACCCCCTCACCGTAATGACATCCGGTTTATGAAATTTATGTGAAATAGAGACCAATAAAACAAAATAACAATTCATATTCCCTCATCCCAAGATGGGGTGTTTCAAAATCCGTTTCGAAACATAGTTAATCCTGGTCTCACATTCACAGGCGGATATAATTACTTGAGAAAAACAGAGTACATATTAAATATCAAAGTGCGGAAACCAAAATCCCGGCAAACCCCGGGTTACTTGCATACATAACTTGGGTTTACAGGTTTCCCAACAATGGGGATTACATAACCAAAATAGTCATTTACATAAAATGTACAAATTGCAATCCCAATCCAAAACTATGATAACCAACTACCACTTAGATCTCGGAGTGAGCCTAACTACTCCTGGTCGTCCGTTTCCCTTTCGAACCACTCGCCCTGTCTGAAAAGATTAATCATTTGGGAGGGTGAGATTCTAAAGAATCCCCGTAGTAACTACTATTTCATACCACATGCAATCACATAATATGTAAACACATCATCTCATATCAACAGCAACAAATTCACTCCACCCTCATCCCCTTTTACCGCCGGGAAGGCATACGACCTTCACCCGAACCGTTGTTAGCGACTCAGGGACTATTGGCGTGGCAGTGCATACAAATAGCCACACGGCTCACATATAGCCTTTCGGCTTTCACAAATGGCCCGTCGGCCTTCACAAATATCACACCCTAACCTCATCCCCTTTTACCGCCGGGAAGGCATACGACCTTCACCCGAACCGTTGTTAGCGACTCAGGGACTATTGGCTTAGCGGTGCTACCACAATATCACATAACGCATATATGACACCCTAACCTCATCCCCTTTTACCGCCGGGAAGGCATACGACCTTCACCCGAACCGTTGTTAGCGACTCAGGGACTATTGGTTTAGCGGTGCTTCCACACAAAGTTTTCACAAAACTTGCAGCATACAAAATCCCTTTAATCACAATGATATAGCACACATATCATACATCACATAAGGCATAAAGATAGAGTCACTACCTGTATCTTTCCTGACTGGCTCCGGCACCGTGGCCTCACGAGGGCGACAGATATCAAATCCTATATCAATTAGGGACAACCAATTAATCTCTTATCCATAGGTATATTTCAATAATTCTCTAAGTTGGTTATCATTTAGGACTCTTTAGGTGACATTTAGGGGCCTAAACATATGCCTAAAGGGTTGGAAAACACTACCTAAAAGACCCCTTACTCGAAGGCAAAACACTGATTTTTGGTCATCTCACTCGAGCACAGATGCTCTCACTCGAGCACATGTACGGACATCACTCGAGCACAAGTGCGAGTGAGACTGCGAGTGAGCTCCCGAGAGCATAAAGACACTTGCAGGAACTGGCTCACTCGAGCACGCTGACCCTCACTCGAGCACAAGGCCAAATACCTCACTCGAGCACACGCGAGAGAAAACCAGGAAGTGAGGACCCGAGAGCACCCAAAGCTCTCCAAGCATAGGATCACTCGAGCACAAAACCACACCCGCGAGCACACTCCCACCCGCGAGCACACTCCCACCAGAAGCACACCTCACACCCGCGAGCACACCTCACACCCGCGAGCACACACCTCTCACCCGCGAGCATACCCGCGAGCACACACCTCTCACCCGCGAGCACCTCACTCGCAAGTGAGAGCCTGAAAGCACAACTCCCTCCTGAAGCACAACCTCACTCGAGCATGACCCCCAGTGCTCGAGTGAGAAGGCTATGCTCGCGAGTGTCAGAGCACACTCGTGGCATCCACCAGCAAGTGAAGACCCGAAAGAAACCCTTCACTCTGAACTCCCACCTTCACTCGAGCAGACCATGCCTGCTCGAGCATGTTCTTCGCTCACTCGAGCACAAAGCGCTGTGCTCGAGCATCACCCAAAGAAACCCAGACGCACTCGAAGCAGGACAGGGAAAACTCTTCCATCACTCGAGCACGTTCTTCCTCTGCTCGAGTGATGCTCATGCGAGACCCAGAAATGCAGAAAACCAGAAAACACCAGATGGTCAAATTCACTCCCAAAGGTTCCCAAACTCTCCACAATGCTCACACACCTTAAGCACTAACTAGGGAACACTATGGCAACTTCATAAACACTCCAAAAACCAATTTGACCACAATCATCCACTAAGGTCTCTATGATACACATTATCCAAATTCCCTTGACCCATTTTTATCATTCCAAATTACATCAAATGCTTCTATACCTCCATAATACATCATTTCCAATCATAAATCACAATGAACTTCATATCTCCAAAAATAGGCATATTTAGGGCAAAATTCCAGATTTTACCAAACTTAACCAAAAATCATAAACAATACATCAAAATGCTCTAAATGCCTACCTCTTCTCTTTGCTCAATCCAGAATCTGGATTCTCAAACTCCCAAATTCGACCAATGTCCCAATCTACACCATTTAAGGCTCTACAATCATCACAATGTAACTCTCATTGAGATGATCAATATCAGAGA
The DNA here is from genome assembly GCA_963242795.1 of Inga leiocalycina. NCBI lineage: Eukaryota > Viridiplantae > Streptophyta > Magnoliopsida > Fabales > Fabaceae > Inga > Inga leiocalycina. The sequence continues at coordinate 19,637,127 of OY725327.1, read as the reverse complement.
AGAGGATTAGAGCAAAGGAGAAGCATAACTTACCAAGATCAAGCTTTTTCTTCTTCCTCTTCTTGCCTCAATGTCGCCGGAATTAGAGAGAAAGATGAGAGATGAGAGATGAGAGAGAAAATGATGATGAAGAAACACATACTCCCTCCCTTGCCCATGCCTCCAACCGAATAAGAGAGAGAAAATGAGGGAAAAGTGACATTTTGTCACTTAGTGCATCATCCTATGGCTTTCCACTTGCCACATGTCATCATCCATTCTCTTCCACAATGAACTCACCTCACCACAACACGCAGGATTCCGACCCACGGTCATAAAACCACAACCCTTGATCTTAAATACCACATGTATTTATTCTCAAAATTCACATTACATTAATCATCATTGTGCTTAATCAAGATAATTACAATAATTATCAGAATCATTAGCCCTAATTACAAATCGGGATATTACAATTCTCCTCCCGTTAAATAAATTTCGTCCTCGAAATTTGTTACATCCCTTGAGCCATAAACTCCGGATATCGCCTTCGCATATCTTCCTCCGTTTCCCAAGTTGCTTCCCGCTGAGTCATTCCCTTCCAGATCACTTTCACATAAGGAATACTCCGGTGTCTGAGCCGACGTTCTTCTCGTTCAATAATTTGCTCTGGCTCCACCGCATACGTGAAGTTATCTCGCAACTCCACATTCTCATACTCAACGACATGGGATGGATCCGGTTGATACTTCTTCAATTGGGAAACATGAAATACATCATGGAGTCTGCTCAAGCTCGGAGGTAGGGCTATACGATAAGCAACAGGCCCAATCCTATCAAGGATCTCAAAAGGACCTATATATCTCGGGCTCAACTTCTTTCGCTTTATAGCTCGCCCAATACCGGTGACAGGAGATACTCTAAGAAACACATGGTCACCGACCTCAAATTCTAGAGGCCTTCTCCTCTTGTCCGCATAGCTCTTCTGCCGACTCTGAGCTGCAAGAAGCCTCTTACGAATGATTCGAATCTGGGCTGAGGTTTGATCCACAAGATCCGGCCCATAGAGTTTCCTCTCGGACAACTCATTCCAACACAATGGCGATTGGCATTTTCTTCCATACAACGCTTCATACGGCGCCATCTGAATGCTCGCATGAAAGCTATTGTTGTAGGCAAACTCAGCAAGTGGAAGGAAACGGTCCCAACTCCCTTTGAAGTCAAGTACACATGCCCGCAACATATCCTCTAAGGTCTGAATAGTCCTCTCTGACTGACCGTCTGTCTGAGGATGATAGGCTGTACTGAATCTCAACTGAGTACCCAGTGCCTCATGCAACGCCTTCCAGAATCTCGAAGTGAAACGAGGATCTCGATCAGAGATGATATTCCTCGGTATGCCATGGAGCTTCACAATTTCACGAAGATAAATCTCCGCTAGTCTATCCGGAGAGTAACTAACATTGATCGGTAGGAAGTGCGCTGACTTCGTTAACCGGTCCACAATAATCCAGATCGCATCATAATTCCTGATCTTGGGCAATCCCGTAACAAAATCCATGGTCACGCTTTCCCATTTCCATTCCGGAATTTCAGGGCTTTGCAATAAACCAGGCGGTCTTTGGTGCTCAATCTTCACTTTCTGACATGTGAGACACCTCGCCACATACTTTGTCACATCACTCTTCATACCCTGCCACCAATACTCAGATTTCAAACCATGGTACATTTTGGTCATACCAGGATGAAGAGTATATTGGCTCTTATGCGCCTCATCTAAGATCTTCTGTCTCAACTCCGCCTTAAGTGGAACACAAATCCTATTCTGATAACGAATCAATCCGCTAGGCGACACATCATAGCCTTGAACTTCTCCACGCTCAATTCTGGCTAGGTTACCCTGTATCCAGTCATCTTGCCGCTGAGCCTCTTCAATCTCAGCTCTCAAATCACTTTCCCCTTGGGAAACATTAAAATGGGCACAGATGATCTGGTTTGCCAGGTTCATATCACGAAAATCAGCAACCAATTTCTCCTCGTGTATCATCATAGCTGCCACAACCACAGTTTTCCGACTAAGAGCATCAGCGACTACATTTGCCTTACCCGGATGATATTTTATTTCCAGGTTGTAGTCCTTAAGCAACTCCATCCAACGTCGTTGTCTCATATTCAACTCTTTCTGATCGTACAGATATTTGAGACTCTTGTGGTCGCAGTACAGTTCCACGGTCACACCATACAAATAATGCCTCCAAATCTTCAAGGCAAACACAATAGCCGCAAGCTCCAGATCATGAGTGGGATAGTTCAATTCATGAGGTCTGAGCTGTCGAGAGGCGTAGGCCACCACACGTCCCTGCTGCATAAGGACACACCCTAATCCCTGCCCACTGGCATCAGAGTACACAACATATGTCACACTGGGATCGGGCAAAATCAACACAGGTGCCGTAGTCAACCTCTCCTTCAGCTCCACAAAGCAATTTTCACATTTCTCATCCCACACATACGGCTGATCCTTTCTCGTGAGCTTGGTCATCGGCAATGCAATACGGGAGAAATTCTGAATGAATCTCCGATAATAACCAGCAAGACCCAGAAAACTGCGTACCTCGGCCACAGATTCTGGCCTCTTCCAGTTCAGTACTGCTTCCACTTTACTAGGATCCACAGCGACCCCACCTTGCGAGATAACATGGCCTAAGAATTTCACTTCTGATAGCCAAAACTCACATTTACTCAACTTAGCATAGAGTTGCTTCTCACGTAATATATTCAACACAATTCTCAAATGATGCTCATGTTCTTTTCTACTCTTAGAGTATATCAAAATATCGTCAATAAATACCACAACAAACTGATCTAGGTATTGCCGAAAGATACGGTTCATGTAATCCATGAAAACCGCAGGCGCATTTGTCAACCCAAATGGCATCACTAAGAACTCATAATGACCATATCTGGTCCGGAAAGCAGTCTTCGGAACATCTTCCGCTTTCACACGCAGCTGATGATACCCCGACCTTAGATCGATTTTCGAAAACACACATGAACCAGATAGTTGATCTAATAGGTCATCAATTCTCGGGAGAGGGTACTTATTCTTGACGGTAACTTTATTCAATTCTCGATAGTCGATACACAAACGAAGACTCCCGTCTTTCTTTTTCACAAATAAAACTGGAGCACCCCAAGGCGACACACTGGGTCTAATAAACCCTTTCTCGAGCAAATCCTCAATCTGCTTTTTCAATTCGGCCATTTCATTTGGAGCCATACGATATGGGGCTTTAGATATCGAACCCGCTCCAGGCACAATGTCAATCGGAAACTGAACTTCCCTTTCCGGAGGTAATCCACTTAAGTCGTCCGGAAAAACCTCAGGGAATTCATTCACTATGGGTATACTATTCAAAGTTTCACTGATTTCTCCTTGTACCGAGAAGAAAACCATATACCCCTGACAACCCTTTTTCAAATATCTCTCAGCCTTCGCCGTCGAAAGAAAATTCAAATCAACATTGCCATTCTCGACGTTTTGAGAAACTGGATATACAATCCTCTCGTTCCCACAATCTAATAACACGTTATTCGCTCTCAACCAATCAAAACCCAAAATGACTTCCAATTGGCAGAGCGGTAAACAAATTAGATCTACCACAGACTCATGACCCTCTACGGTTATTAAACAATTCAAACAGGCTTCTGTAGTTACAGCCTTTACACCCATCGGTGTTGACACAATCAATTCGAATGGCAACTTATGTACAATTAAACCCAGGCGCTTTACACAATCATGCGCAATAAATGAGTGACTTGCACCCGAGTCAAACAATACTTGCAATACAAATCCATTAAGAAGAACTGTACCTTGTATCAGCTCTGGGGATTTCCGGGCTTCCTCATGAGTCATAGCAAATACTCTGCCCTGAGTTTTCGGTCTCTGCTCCGCTTGCGGTCGTTGGCAATCTCTGGAAAGATGTCCGGTTCGCTTACAGTTAAAGCAAATCATCTCACCCTGACAGTTCTTACCATAATGTGACTGATTACAGCGAGGACATTTCCTCTCAGTCCCAAACCTCTGGGGTTCACGATCTCTGGGCTGGTAGGGCTTCTTACCACCACCCCTATACGAAGATGACGATCCCGAACCCTTCCGCTTCTGGGAAGCACCACCCTTGCTGGGTTCACTATAACCACCCGCAGTCTTAGCCGGATACAATTCTCTCAGATTGCTCTCTGTAATCCGACACTCTTCAACGGCCTTGTTAAACTTGGAGAACCGATGAGTGGCTATTCTCTTCCTCATGTCACGCCTTAAGCCCCGGATGAGTAGATCTGAACTCAACTCCTCATCATCCCTCTTTTGTAGATAAGAGGAGTATCGGGACAACCGGGTGAATCGGGACAAGTATTCATCAAATGACTCCGTGTCCCCTTGCTTGATTTGTAGGAACTCGGTCTCCTTTTCAAGCCTCACCGACTTGGGAAAGTATTTCTCATCGAAGTGCTGTTGAAACACTTCCCAGGTCAATGGTATATTCTTGCTCTTCAGCGACAGAGCTATGTTCCGCCACCAGCGGTCTGCATCACCCTCAAGTTTGTACACCGCCAGCTTGGCTTTCACTTCCGAGGGACATTCTAGAACCTCGAATATCTTCTCAAGACGGTTCAACCAGTCTTCCGCCGCCTGAGGATCAAATTTCCCTCTGAATACCGGAGGTAGGTGTTTACAAAACCTGGAGACCCAAAACTGAAGATCTCTTTCCTCATTGACCGATTTCCCATGCGGCCTTTGATTTTCTTCAGTACGAGGAGGCGATTCAAGCGATCGTGCTGACCCTTCAGCTGTATCTTCCAGTCTAGTCTCCTCTCGGGTTTCCCCTCGAGTACCTTCTTGAGTAGACTGGCCTCTACCCTCATTGTTCTTTGCTTTCTCGGCTCGAAGCTCTTCTCTAAGCTCCGTAATCATATCCCTCTGATCCTTTATCAAGCCCATCAACTCTTGCATAGGATCTGGTGGATTGTCATTGACCAACTCCACATCGGGATCTTCTTGTTGTACTCTGGGGCGACCTTTTGTTGTTCTTTTCATTCTACAAAGAACTCACCCCATTAATCCAACAATTATGGTATACACATCTCTACAGAGCTCATATATCCACAATTATAACTCAAAGATGTGTAAACGAACAAACATTCACTAAGGACACACTATGGGAGCTATCCTAGCAAACTCTACCCTTGCCAGGAACTGAGGCTCTGATACCAAAAATGTAACCCCCTCACCGTAATGACATCCGGTTTATGAAATTTATGTGAAATAGAGACCAATAAAACAAAATAACAATTCATATTCCCTCATCCCAAGATGGGGTGTTTCAAAATCCGTTTCGAAACATAGTTAATCCTGGTCTCACATTCACAGGCGGATATAATTACTTGAGAAAAACAGAGTACATATTAAATATCAAAGTGCGGAAACCAAAATCCCGGCAAACCCCGGGTTACTTGCATACATAACTTGGGTTTACAGGTTTCCCAACAATGGGGATTACATAACCAAAATAGTCATTTACATAAAATGTACAAATTGCAATCCCAATCCAAAACTATGATAACCAACTACCACTTAGATCTCGGAGTGAGCCTAACTACTCCTGGTCGTCCGTTTCCCTTTCGAACCACTCGCCCTGTCTGAAAAGATTAATCATTTGGGAGGGTGAGATTCTAAAGAATCCCCGTAGTAACTACTATTTCATACCACATGCAATCACATAATATGTAAACACATCATCTCATATCAACAGCAACAAATTCACTCCACCCTCATCCCCTTTTACCGCCGGGAAGGCATACGACCTTCACCCGAACCGTTGTTAGCGACTCAGGGACTATTGGCGTGGCAGTGCATACAAATAGCCACACGGCTCACATATAGCCTTTCGGCTTTCACAAATGGCCCGTCGGCCTTCACAAATATCACACCCTAACCTCATCCCCTTTTACCGCCGGGAAGGCATACGACCTTCACCCGAACCGTTGTTAGCGACTCAGGGACTATTGGCTTAGCGGTGCTACCACAATATCACATAACGCATATATGACACCCTAACCTCATCCCCTTTTACCGCCGGGAAGGCATACGACCTTCACCCGAACCGTTGTTAGCGACTCAGGGACTATTGGTTTAGCGGTGCTTCCACACAAAGTTTTCACAAAACTTGCAGCATACAAAATCCCTTTAATCACAATGATATAGCACACATATCATACATCACATAAGGCATAAAGATAGAGTCACTACCTGTATCTTTCCTGACTGGCTCCGGCACCGTGGCCTCACGAGGGCGACAGATATCAAATCCTATATCAATTAGGGACAACCAATTAATCTCTTATCCATAGGTATATTTCAATAATTCTCTAAGTTGGTTATCATTTAGGACTCTTTAGGTGACATTTAGGGGCCTAAACATATGCCTAAAGGGTTGGAAAACACTACCTAAAAGACCCCTTACTCGAAGGCAAAACACTGATTTTTGGTCATCTCACTCGAGCACAGATGCTCTCACTCGAGCACATGTACGGACATCACTCGAGCACAAGTGCGAGTGAGACTGCGAGTGAGCTCCCGAGAGCATAAAGACACTTGCAGGAACTGGCTCACTCGAGCACGCTGACCCTCACTCGAGCACAAGGCCAAATACCTCACTCGAGCACACGCGAGAGAAAACCAGGAAGTGAGGACCCGAGAGCACCCAAAGCTCTCCAAGCATAGGATCACTCGAGCACAAAACCACACCCGCGAGCACACTCCCACCCGCGAGCACACTCCCACCAGAAGCACACCTCACACCCGCGAGCACACCTCACACCCGCGAGCACACACCTCTCACCCGCGAGCATACCCGCGAGCACACACCTCTCACCCGCGAGCACCTCACTCGCAAGTGAGAGCCTGAAAGCACAACTCCCTCCTGAAGCACAACCTCACTCGAGCATGACCCCCAGTGCTCGAGTGAGAAGGCTATGCTCGCGAGTGTCAGAGCACACTCGTGGCATCCACCAGCAAGTGAAGACCCGAAAGAAACCCTTCACTCTGAACTCCCACCTTCACTCGAGCAGACCATGCCTGCTCGAGCATGTTCTTCGCTCACTCGAGCACAAAGCGCTGTGCTCGAGCATCACCCAAAGAAACCCAGACGCACTCGAAGCAGGACAGGGAAAACTCTTCCATCACTCGAGCACGTTCTTCCTCTGCTCGAGTGATGCTCATGCGAGACCCAGAAATGCAGAAAACCAGAAAACACCAGATGGTCAAATTCACTCCCAAAGGTTCCCAAACTCTCCACAATGCTCACACACCTTAAGCACTAACTAGGGAACACTATGGCAACTTCATAAACACTCCAAAAACCAATTTGACCACAATCATCCACTAAGGTCTCTATGATACACATTATCCAAATTCCCTTGACCCATTTTTATCATTCCAAATTACATCAAATGCTTCTATACCTCCATAATACATCATTTCCAATCATAAATCACAATGAACTTCATATCTCCAAAAATAGGCATATTTAGGGCAAAATTCCAGATTTTACCAAACTTAACCAAAAATCATAAACAATACATCAAAATGCTCTAAATGCCTACCTCTTCTCTTTGCTCAATCCAGAATCTGGATTCTCAAACTCCCAAATTCGACCAATGTCCCAATCTACACCATTTAAGGCTCTACAATCATCACAATGTAACTCTCATTGAGATGATCAATATCAGAGAAGAGGATTAGAGCAAAGGAGAAGCATAACTTACCAAGATCAAGCTTTTTCTTCTTCCTCTTCTTGCCTCAATGTCGCCGGAATTAGAGAGAAAGATGAGAGATGAGAGATGAGAGAGAAAATGATGATGAAGAAACACATACTCCCTCCCTTGCCCATGCCTCCAACCGAATAAGAGAGAGAAAATGAGGGAAAAGTGACATTTTGTCACTTAGTGCATCATCCTATGGCTTTCCACTTGCCACATGTCATCATCCATTCTCTTCCACAATGAACTCACCTCACCACAACACGCAGGATTCCGACCCACGGTCATAAAACCACAACCCTTGATCTTAAATACCACATGTATTTATTCTCAAAATTCACATTACATTAATCATCATTGTGCTTAATCAAGATAATTACAATAATTATCAGAATCATTAGCCCTAATTACAAATCGGGATATTACAACTCGAGCAGAGAAAGATCATGCTCGAGTGTTGTGTGCATTTTCCCTTCTCTGCTTTGAGTTTTGGTTGGGTTCTTTGAATGAGGCTCAAGTGCACTTCCTTGTTCTCGAGTGAGGGAAGATCATGCTCGAGTGAGCTTAGGTTTGCTCGAGTGATAGTGTGAATCCAGAGTTAGGGTTGCTCTCGGGTCTTCACTCGCTGGTTGATGCCAAGAGTGTGCTCTGACACTCGTAAGCATAGTCGTCTCACCCGAGTGTTGGGGATCATGCTCAAGTGAGATGGTGCCTCTGGTGTGGTTTGTACTCTCAGGTTGTCACTCGTGGTGTTGTACTTTCAGGGACTCGAGCATTATTAGGGTCATCACCCGAGTGCAAAGTTTGGTGCTCGAGTAATGTGAGCAGGTTCTGGTCGCTGTAGTTGCTCACTGTCAAACACTCGTGAGTGAGAGTCGTTCTCACCCGAGCACAAGTCTCTCATCACTCGAGTGAGGTCGTCTTCACTCGAGTGAGGCTGTCAGAAATCAGTGTTGTGCCTTTGAAAAAGGGGTCTTTGGGGTAGTTTCTTCCAACCCTTTAGGCATATGTTTAGGCCTCTAGTGGTCACCTAAAGAGTCTTAAATGATAACCAACCAAGTGTATTATGAAATTAAGAACTTGGAAAAGAGATTGATCAGTTGTCCCTAATTTGGTATAGAATTTGACATCTGTCACCCTCGTGAGACCACGGTACTGGAGCCAGTTCGGAAAGATACAGGTAGTGACTCTTGCTTTATACCTTATGTGATATATTGTATGTGTGCTATATCATTGTGATGTGATGATTTCGTATGCTGCAAGATATGTGAAATTGTGGAAGCACCGCTATACCAATAATCCCTGAGTCTCTAGCAATGGTTCGGGTAAGGGCTGTGTGCCTTCCCGGCGGTAAAAGAAGATGAGGTTAGGGTGTGATATATGTGATTATGTGAGCCGAAAGGCTAATTGTGAGCCGAAAGGTTATTTGTGAAGGCCGACGAGCCAATTGTGAAAGCCGAAAGGCTATATATGAGCCGTAAGGTTATTCGTATGCACTGCCACACCAATAGTCCCTGAGTCGATAACAACGGTTCGAGTTAGGACGGTGTGCCTTCCCGGCGGTAAAAGGGGATGAGGGTGGAGTGTGATTTGTGTTGCTGCTGTTATGAGGTGATTTGTTTATATGCTATGTGATGACGTGTGGTATAAATAATTTGTTACTACTGGGATTCTTTAGAATCTCACTCTTTCCAAATGACTAAACTTTTCAGACAGGGCGAGTGGCTCAAAAGGGAAGTGGATAACCAGGAGTAGTTAGTATTACTCTGAGACTTTAGTGGTAGTTGGTTATCTTTTTCTTGGTTTTGGGATTACCAAGTGTATATAAGATGTAAATGAATATTTTGGACATGTAATCCCCATTTTGGTAACCTTAAACCCATTATATGTATGTAGTAACCCAGGGTTTGCCGGGATTCTAATTTCCACACTCTGATATTTATTATGTGATTTGATTCTCAAGTACTTATATTCGCACGTGAATGTGAGACTAGGATTAATTACATTTTGAATTGATTTTTTTTATATACCCTATCCCGTGTTGAGGGATTATAAACTGTTGATTTCATTTTATTAGTCTTTACTTCACTTAAATTTCATAATCCGGATGTAATTACGGTGAGGGGGCCACACTTATAATAAGAACCATTGTAGTATTATTGATCAATTATGAGTATTAAATTTTTTTCATTTCATTTTTTAATGTTATTAGATTTTGGTGAGCCCCGAACACCTAATTCACTTAACATTTTATTAAAAGAAATTATAGGAGAATTACTATGAGGTTTGAAAAATCAAGCATAATTACTGAAATGCTCCGAGTACAAGGGAGTAGCATAATCCTATTATCAATTTTTTTGCACCGGAACTTGGGACTTATCATTGCATGCGCAAAAGTTGTTATTGAATTTTTGGGTGATTAAATGTTTTCTTGAACCTTATAGTAATTCTCCAGGAAGGAAGAATTAATATTAAGATGGAAATTAATTACATTAATTAATAGTAGTTGTTGAATGTTCTGATAGCTTAAAAAGACAGAATTGTCATATTAACTTACAAGGAGTGGATACAGTAAACAATTGCATGAGAAGGCTTCTTTGGCATGAAGTCATCAACTACTGGTGTGGTGATGATGAGTAGCTATGAATGATGATTAAGCGAAAGGGCCCAAAAAGGGTTAGTAATTAATTATTAGTTACCTTTTGCATTTTGGGTCTCCATGATTAGTTCCCTATTCAATGATTAAGACTTACAAATCGTGATATGTGTGACAAATTGTGATTGCTTTTCAGTTGCTTCCGAATTGTGATGAGAGAAATAGAGACAAGCTGACGGTGCTTGAGCTTCTTCTGCTTCTTGGTTCTTACTTCCCTTTTCAGCTTCCCCAAGGTGTTTTCCCAAGAAAGTGGGGTAAGAAGAAGAAGAAAGGAGGAAGAAGAAAGAAACCAAGTTTGATAAGCGGGTTTCGCAACAATCTTGCTTTGGGTTCCAATTCTTGAAACTGTACAGAAACCTCCAATAATTTTCATGTGATAAATTTCGATAATCTTGCCTTTAGTTCAAGATTTTTAAGCCCTTTAAACAATATGAACAGAAGATTCGAGTTGTGATATTGAGCTTCGTGTGCCTTCTCTCGTGGGATTATGGTTTTCTGCGAAGAACCAGGGGCTTGGTGGGGGCATACTTAGGGTTTACTGCCGCACATCTCACTTTGGTTGTGAGGTTCGCTCTCTTTGCATTCAGATCATGGCGTGCTGACGAATGTGGCTTCACTTTCATCATTGTTGTTGGGGGCCCTTTCTCGAGTTCTGTTGATCTTTTCCAGAGTTCTGAGAGGATCAAAGGCAAAAACAAAAATCTACTCTGTTGATTCATCACATAAGTCCTTCTTCTGTAGATATATTCATACGGCACAAAATCGGGAACTTCCTTCTGGAAAAGCCAATCTGATTCATCATGAGTTCCGGCGTCACTGGTAGCTTCTTCCGAAAGGGAAAAATCCTATTTCATATTGCTGAGAATGGTTGCTCTTTTGACTTGGATTGTGATGAAACCACGCTTGTTGAGGAAATCATGCGACGTATTAAGTCTCTATCTAGGATCTCTTTTGATGATCAAGTTGTCCTCTACTTGGATATGAAGCTTAAGTCACAGAGACAGCTTTCTGCATATAAGCTTCCATGTGATGAGGGAGAGGTGTTCATTTTCAATAAAACAAGACTTCAGAAAAACTCATTGCCTCCTCCACCAGAGCAAGTTGATATTCCCCATTTTGCTGGGCCTACATCACCATCCTCATCTCATAATCCCTACTCACTGGATGATGCTTTGAAGGCCCTACCTTCATATGAGCGGCTATTCAGACATTCAATAATGAAATATGAGCACTGTGAGAGACTTCTGAAAGAACTGATGGTTCAAGAGAGAGCAGTGGAGTTTGCAAGGGGTGGTTTGGATCGGTACTATAGGCTGATCAACCAAAACTATGGGGACTTCATGAAACATTATAAGTGACAAAACCAGAATCATTCTGATCTTTTGTTGAATTTTGAGAGGAATGTCGAAAAACTAAAATCCACTAAACTAACCAATGCTTGATGGATTTTATGAAGGAAGAGAACCTAAGGAAGTCAGTGGAGATTTGTACCAACTCCCACAAGCAGTTTGAGAATAAGGTTTCACAGTTTGAGCATACATTCAGTGAAGTGAAGCATAGGGTTGAGGAATTCTTGTCTGTCAAAGCTTCCTTGTCCATCAAGAAACTAGAACAAACAATTGAAGAACACCAGAAATATATAGATGAGAAAAAGAGTATCATGCAATCTCTCAGGTTAGTTTTGGTTTATGTTGTCCAACTTTATGATTGTGTGCTCACTATTTGCCACACTTCATCAGATAGAGAAAAGTACATGTATTCTGACTGCTTGTCTGTAATTGCCAATCTTTCAAATTAACTTTGGGTAGTGGGGTCAATTTTCATTGCAAATAATTGTTTTAATTGACGTTTTTCCCAAGAGACATTAGTTTATTTTTTTTAATGCTCTTGTTCTCATGGTTCTGCCTGTGAATCAGATCTATAATCCTTTCTTGCAAAGTTCCTCAACCACTTCTTGGTCATTGCAATGCTTGTTTGGTTAAAAATGCTCTTTTAAATTTTGGAACTAAACACTTGCCAGTTCACCTGAAGTGAAGTAGTATAGAATAATAATGCTTCTGTCTGGACATCACCTATCTTCACATAATGACTTCTGTATCTTAATTATTTTTTATATTCTATATTTTACTCTAATCTTCTGAGCATGAATAAACTTAATAAACTGCTTATTTGTAGGGATTTTTGCAGCAAAGATGTTAACACTATAAAGAAATTGGCGGATGATTGTCTGTCCTGTCAGCTGTGTTTGTCACTTCGTCCTCATGATGTAGTTTCAGCCTTGGATCCCATGTACAATGTTCATGGCAAGGATCACTTGCCTAGGATGCAAACTTATGATCATGCCATTTCGAAGCTACTTGAATTTTGCAAGGAGAGGAAGAATAAAATGAACATGTTTGTACACAATTTCATGCAAAACATAACATGTGGTTCTTATCTCATCAAAGATCATAAGCCACAGTTTCCTGTCTTCAAAGAGGCAATAACATATCAGGATGATTTATTTGAGGACTTAAAATTGTTCTATGGTATTGGCCCTGCATACAGAGCTTGCTTTGCCAAAGTAGTGAGACGGAAGGCTTCTATGAAGCTTTACATGGGCATGGCTGAAAAGCTCGCCAAAAAGCGGGAGGTTGAGATGCAGAGACGGGAGGAGTTTCTTAGGACACACTTTTCATGCATACCTGAGGGTGTATTAAACTCTATGGGATTGCTTGACTTCCCTAACCAATGTGATGTTAATGTAGCTCCATTTGATGTAGGTTTACTTAATATTGACACAGCAGATGTGGACCGTTATGCTCTTGAGTGTCTAGCTGAAGTTTCATCTGCTTTGTCTACTAATAGCTCTCACCCAACTAAGGCTAAAGACATTGCTTCAGGATCTTGTACAAGATATTATTCTGAGCCTAAGGACTCTCCTGATGCACTGAGTTGGTTGAAATTTCTGGAACTAGCAGAATGGAAGTTGAGAATGTTAAACTAAAAGCTGAGCTTGCTTCTAGAATAGCCTTACTTTGTTCTCTTTGTCCTGAGGTAGAGTATGAGTCCTTGGACAATAATAACTGACAAGGTGGATGGTATTCTGAAGACTGCTGCAGAGAAGACAGCTGAAGCCTTACAATTGAAAGATGAATATATCAAAAATACTGAAACCATGCCTAGGATGAAGCAGATGCAATGTGTCTCATGTGAGACACGCATTCGAGAATAGGAGGATGAAATGAATCAGGTCAAAGCCATATACAATAAGCATCAACAGGGGTGTCCTCATGCTCCTGACGGTTCTAGGCTTGTTTCATGTAAAGTAGGTTTTTGAAAGTTTGTGATACAGACATGAAACAATCTTTTTGAAGACTGCATATAGATTTGGTTTTAAGCATTGTCTTTTAAAAAATTCCAAATTTTAAACAGAGCTGATATCCATTTGTGGCTGGAAAATCAACTGATGGGAAAATATTTCTGCTTGTGTTTTTGTTCAAGGCAAACAAAGAATAGATTTCTTTTGGTCACCTGGAAGTTCATGAGATTGCTGTCTTTGTCCTCAATACATCTGGGCACTATCAGGCAATCTCAAGGGACTACCCATACTATTACTTATCTACTGAATGTGTGGCCATGTTTGCAGACCACCTTCCTCGCCGACCCAACTACATTGTCAGACAGATTTTTCATATTGAACACCAAGTTGTGGAGGCCATGCCTCTGATTTCGACTCAACCTGAGCATACTAGGGTGGATCAACCGATCCCTGACACGGGAACCAATCGGTTGAGCTCAAATTCAGGATCAGCTTCAATCCCATATGGTCTCCCCATAGGCTGTGACTATTTCATGGTGACAGTTGTAACGCCTCAAATTTTGATTAAGGACTAATGATGATTATCGAGAATGTAATTGTGAATTAAAGTTAATTGAGGCATGAATTGTTATTGGAAATGCCTAACACTCTATATTTTAGCATAATTATGTGGAAAAATAATTATTCGGACTAAGACATGGGTAAAGGGCACATGAAGTTGAGGAGAATGATTTAATTATAGGTTATGTGGCAATTTAAATAAATATACCATAATTAGTGCAAATATTAGAAAGAATGGAAAACTATTGGCTTAGTAATTAATTGAGAAATTAATTACTAACTAAGGAGAAATGAGAAGTGTAACTAAATGACTAATGGACTAATTAGTGTAACTATATGGTTTCTTATTTGGTGAGAAATGAGGAAAGTTGAACAAGTGATATGATAATATGATGATAGTTGTTGAGAAAAGTAAAATAAGGAATTTTAAAACAAAATTCTCTCTCTTTCCTCCCTTGTATTCGGCTGAATGGGTATGAGCAAGGGAAGATCATCATGTTCTCATCTTCTTCACACTTCCATTTCACTCATCTCTCTTTCTCTCTCTCTCTGTGGGCAGCCATTAAAGGAAGGAAAGAAGAAGAAGCTCTTGGTTTAGGTAAGTATTTTGACCCTTCTAACGACCTCCTATGCCAAAACCCTCTTCTATAAAGTTGTTCTTCTTGTTGAGGGCTTCAATTTCATGATTTTAGATTTTCCATTTGGTAGTGTTTGAGCACACAAGGAAATCTAGAGTTTGAAGAATCAAAGAACTCCTTTGGAGAAAGTTGAAGAGGTGAGTGAGTTGAGCATTTTGATATAAGTTTTGTGGTCATTTAGTTAAGTTGGAATTTCTGGGAATTTAGCCCTATTTTCGAAAATTAGGGTCTTGTGGTGTTTGAGTTGTTGCTGTCATGGATATGATGTATTGAGATGTATCTTGGATAGATAGAATTTGATTGAAGCTTAAATGCCAAGTTTGACAATTTTGGGGGTTTTTTGGATATATGCCAAGAACAGAACATATAGATGGAATGAGAATTTGGTTGTTTTGATGTTTTCATTGTATTCCTCGTGGAAAATTGTGTGGGAGTAGTGTTGGATGTGAATTTTGAACCATTCAAAACTTAGGTTGAAAAGTTGCAAATTTGGGTAGTGAAAAACTCTGTGCTGGCAGTGGTATTGCATGGACGTTGTGAAATAGCAAAAGGTGTTGGAAAATTTAGAAACATTCCCGACTTAAATTTTACATGCCAAGCTTCAAAATGGACATATAATTTCGACTTGTGAGCTAGGAGTTATGACTGTCCAAAGTTTGATGTTAAATCTGAGATCAATTCTGGAGTAGTATGGACATTTCTTGAATTTTGTATTTTTGTGGTTATGGACAGCCTTGATTCATATTTTTCCTATGTATAAGACTTAAATATATTTCAATAGAATTTGGGATCACCTCATTTCGATTTTTCTAGAATTAGTTATAATTTTTCGAAGCTGAAACACAAAAGTCTAATTTTTCCAATTTTTGCCTAAACTTTCAGCCAGCACTGTTCTGAGGGGTAGGACCTGAATTTTCATGAAATATATGGTTCCATTGAAGTAAGTGGACAAAAATATGTGGGGTTACAGTTGCACACTTTTTCGATAGAGGCCGAAAACGCCACTGAAATCCCTAAATATGAGCTGTCAAGGGTATTTTCATAATTTTACTATGAATTTGATGATTTCGAGCCCGGAAATGGATTCCTTGGGCCAAAATAAGTCAGAATAGCCTTGGTCAAAATTTTGGGAAAATGCGTCATCGGGCCGGGTATGGCGGGGCCAGGTGGGGTCCCGGGGCATTTTGGTAAATTTTCACCATAGGCTAATATAACCATAAGAAGCACTATGAAAGAGTTTAAAATGATACTTGGATAAGTTATGACCTATTTCTTGTACATTTAATATTTTAGGATCAAGTCAGAAGCCGGAAGTGGCACGTTTTACGAGGCACACTAAAAAGGTGGTCTTTGAGATTGTACTTTCCAGCACTTTAGGCATTTGTTTGGGCTTCTAGTAGCCACTTAAGGGACTTTAATGATAACCAAAACTAAATGTTTTGAAGTCATTTGAGTATTAGATTAAGTGATAACGCGTTGTCCTTAATTATGACTATAGGATTCGATATTTGCCCAGAACGTAGAAGGCCTACGCCTGATCAATGATGGAAAGAACAAGGTAGTAACACTTTATCCTATATCATATTTTATGCATTGCTTGCATGTATTTATCATTGAATGATTTAGATAGTTATTTACCCTTTGAAATTTGCACTCCCCTCTATTGTTAACAATGTTTTAAAGGTTGCAGTGATTATTAAACAGTAGTACATGATTCAATAATGGGATTATTGTCTGATATGTTCCTTCCCGTCTTTAATATGAGATATATTTACCTAATTTGATAAGATTAAAGAAGTTAGTTAAGTTATTTAGTATGATATTTATTTTCTTAAACACCATAATTATCTTCCTTAATTCATCTATTTCCTCTCCTCTTTGATCATTATTGAAGAAGCATTAATAGGGGTGAATTAGGAAAAGATTGACAAATATGAAAAATATGTTTTATATTAAACACCAAAATTAACTCCATAAATATATCTTAAATTAAGGATCGGATAGAGTAGTTGATTAGACTATTTTATTAGAGTAATAAATCTACTTTATTAGAACATAATCTCTCATCAGAGCAATTTAAACTTTAAACTAAGGGAAAAAGACACATAAAGACCACTTAAAATAGTAAAAGATGGAGAAGTGCTTCCAATTTCAATTTTCAACATCGCTACGAGATGCTATGTCTTTTTAAAATTGAAAGAAAATGACAAAAATGCCCTCATACTTCTTTCAACCTTCCCAGTTCCCACCTCATTCGTTCAATTTTCTGACATTTTATCATTGCTAGAATTTTGACATTTCGCCATGAACGACACTACTGGTGAAAACGAAGTCTAGAATTGATAACAAATACAGAAATGACAACCATACATTTAAAAATGACCGAAAATGAGAAAACAAACATAAATTAATTCTTAGAATTGATATGGGTTAACTAGATTTAGATTTGAAAATAATAATTCTGAATATAGAAATAATAACTATCCATTTCAAAATGATAATTTAATGGATATGAGTTTACCAAATTCTGATATGAAAATAACTACTTCAGATATGAAAATGACAACTATACTTTTAAAAATAAATACTTGAGAAAATGAGAAAGTAAGCATAAATTAATTCCTAAAATTGATATGGGTTGATTATGGTTGGATTTGAAAATAACAACTCTAGATATGGAAATGACAACTATCCATTAAAAAATGACCACTTGTAAAATTGAAAAGGCATGCATGGATTAATTTCTAGACTCTATATGGGTTTACTAAGTTTGAATTTGAAAATAACAAATTTGGATGTGAAAATGACAACTATTTATTTAAAAATGATCAATTATTCTCGATGGAGCTTCGACGCCAACGGCTGGCCAACCAGCCACCAGAGCTCCGACGAGGTATGTCGTCGCCCACTGTCTAGTGGTGGTCAGTGGCCACTGGCAACCGTCCGCTAGCCGACGGCAATCAATGGTCACCAGCAGGTGTAGGGGTTGCTTTTTTAAAAAAAAAATCTGAGGGGCATTTGTGTTATTTTCTTTTAATTTCAAAAAGGGTATATATAATTTTTGGTCCCTGAAGTTTGACCCGATTTTGATTTTAGTCCCTCAAATTTACTCTTTTTATAACTATTCCTCCCTTAAGTTTGAAAATTACTTAGTTTTGATCCGTTTCGGTCTGGGTTTCATAACCTGGTCACCAAATTCTTTTCAAACTTGAGGGACCAAAACCAAAATCGAGTTAAACTTCGGAGATTAAAACCACTGATTTCAAATTTGAAGGATCAAAACTAAAATCGGGTCAAACCTTAATGACAAAAAATTATATTAACCCTTTCAAAAAAAAAAAACAAATAGAACACTAACATGTTATAAGGGTTCTTAAAATTGGAAGAACCTCTATGTCATTTTCTATTTATATATCTTTTGCCCTTAAACAAAGTCGAGCAAGTGCGAAGCCGACTCTTGTGTTGCCTACGTTTATTTTTCTGCCTTCCTTAGCGACGTTGAAAATTTAATAGTTGGGCTTTTAATTCCCTAGTCTATGGCATTGACTTTTACCTATGAAAACATTCCATCTTAGGGCTTTGGATCACCTCCTAGAGTTTACCCAATTAAAAATTATACATCGTTATATCTTTGGTTAGTCTGTTAGATTGTGATTGTTTTCACTTTTCATAAATCAGTTAATTAATATACTTGCAAATTACTTGCCTAAATCAAAAAGATAGTTGGAAATAATTGAAGACAATAAATGTGTATAAAATGTAATTTTCAAATAAATCCATAATATAAATCACACCTAGAAAAATTCCTTGATCCATAATATAAATAACTCAAAGTAATTAGAAAGTAATTAATGCTTTTAGTCAATTTCGCATATGTAATTATTACTTAAATGTGACTCTTTATATTACTTTCTCTCTTTCAAAACCTTATTTATCATGGGTAAAGTTGAAAAAAATTTCAATTTAAGATATTGAATGAGTTAATTATCATTTTTTGATTACAATAAATTAGTTGAAATAACTTATATTGTGGATCGGAGAGAGTAACTTATAAGAAGGATCAACCCCCTCTAAAAAATTGTAACTTACTCCCTCTGCTCCGATATATAAAATCCCATTTTTCAAATTTGCTTGTTATTTTTTAAAAGGCCCCTTTTGAGTTGGTCTTGATAATAATTACGCTTTTACCTATTTTGCTCTCAATTACTCTTACATCATTTATTCTCCATACATTATCATTCATCATTTTCTCATTATTACTCTCTCTCTTACTCATCCATAAATAAGGGCATTGTTGGGAAAAAATCATATTGGGAAAATATCATTAAGGACCCAACCAAAAAAAATATCAGAAAAATCACATTGACATATAAAAGAACTACTATTGACAACTTATAGGACTTCTAATATTATTTTTCACGGTTTAGACCTTAATGATATTTTCCCAATTATATATCCTACATATTTATCATATTTAATTAATTTTAATTGTTTTCTAGAATTCCATAATCCGGTTAAAAAGACTTCATATATGGAGCCTGAAGGAGCATATTTAAAACCGGGGTATCAATTAGCATGACCTGAAAAGGCCGAGTGGATGAATTGGAACGACAATCTCAGATTTGAAAGTAAAATGTTTGGAATGGAAAGAAGGCCTTGGATAAATATCTCCGTCCCTGTACCGTTAATTAAATAGGATGAATTACTCAAGTGAAAATCAGCACATAATAAGATTTAAGTCAAGAAGCCACCCAACGATTCTAAGTATCGCAAATATTAGATGACACGTGATCGTGATTTAATTACAAACGGACAGCCTTACACAAGATGACGAGCAAGGGTAGTGGAAAAAATAGAGCTGAGCACCTACTTGACAAATTTTTACAGGGAATCACCAGGATTCTTCATTAAAACGTGTTTTCCAAATTCTAGTAATTCCCAAGGGAGACGTTAAACTAGCACATACCATAATTGCCCTTTTCGAAAAGCAAACTGGACAAAACTTATCTAGCTTGACTTCAATCACTGTCATCTTCTGATATATTAAACAAGAATTTAGGAAGAGACGCTATTCGAGGGAGATGGAGAAGCAAATCTCCAAAAGAGTCTTTCCTGGACATACCTGGAGCTTGCTTGCCCCCCCCAGAAACATCCTTTGCGTCCTCTTCAGCAACACTGGCATCAGTTCTATTTTTGTTGTCTTGCATTAATTCGAGATTATGACTCAGATTAGGATTTTCATCAGGTTCTACAGCAGTACATCCCTCGGTATTAAGCGTATTCTGCTCAGTCGCAGGATCCTGCAGAAGGCAACAGAGAGAATTGACCCTAGACATGAGTGATTTTTCATCAGACGTTGCTGCAACCTGATTGTCACTGAGTAGGTACTGTGAAATGTCCTCCAGCATCTCCCGTAACTCTGCTCCACCAGAAGGTGGATTCCCAGAGTTTATTTGTTCTGAAATACAATGCTCAATGTGGCTCATAAAATCACTCATGGACATTGAAGGACAGAGGCCGGGCACTTTTATCTTATCCCAATTTCTTGGACCCTTTGACTCGGTTTCAGAACATCCACTACCTTCAATTAAGACAGTCCACAACCAAAATGTAAGAGATGAATAAATTGATTCATACTAAAAGCAAATGTAAAACAATAAATAGCAATAAATATAACAAATTTTTTTTTCTCTCTCTAATGGAAAATGATCAGACAGACGAAAAAATGAATAAGAATGCTCGCCAGAGAAGTCAAATAAGAGCCAAATTCCTAATGTACCTGAACTGGGGGAAGGTGCTTCTCGGGACCGGCTCTCCAAAGTTACGCAAGAAGGATCACTGATTTCAATATTAAATGATGATGACTGGGAAGCATAAGGTGATCCTATGCCCTGCACACAAGATAAGGCAGATGCCTTATCATTGACTTGATCAAGACAATGATCCTTGGATTCATCCGGCTCCACAAAAGTAGGTGGTCGTGTATCAAAATACGGTGAATCCAAACTTATTGCTGGCTGCTGGCTCAGGAAATTAAGTCGTGCATCACACTGGACAAGCTTCTCAAAATGCTTGTTCAGCAGTCCTTGTGGGACTTGCAGAAAATGCTGCCTACAGAACAAAAGAGTGTTCCCAAAACATCTCAAACCCTGTATATATATAAGAAGGTGGGACCAAGCATGCAGGACAATCCTAAATTCCTACTGCAAATTGAAATGAAGTGTCTGACGAAATATTTTACAAGACAGACCACTACTGACCAGAAATGCTGTCAAATTTAGAGTCATGAAAACAATATAAATGACGACAGGAGAGCGGTAAAGCCAACATGCTTTGTCAAATGGCATTTTAAAGTTTAAACTCTCCTCTATCTCTGGTCAAACAGCATTAGTTTCTATTGGTAATCAGACTTTGAGCTTAGAGAATGGTTCTATTGAATGTCAGAATGTCAGCAAGGTAATTAAACCCGGACCGGTCAGTGAACCGGTCGGGGTACTGGGTCAAGGGTCAATGGGTCAAACCGAAGTCAAACCGGAGCTAAACCGAGACTAAACCGGTGAGAAATGAAATATTTTAGGCTTATAGTATGAAATTCTAAAGAACAAAATTTTTTTTAAAAAAAAATTAAAAAATTTGACCCAGACCCGTTTAGAGGCCGGGTCACTGGTTTCCAGTCCGGTCCGGGTTAAATAACCCTGAATGTCAGTTAAATGCTACAACTATCTTTCTCAAATCATAATATCCTTTCATAAAGTATCAATTTTTCATATGGGATCAATTCCTGACAGCTAATTCAACGACCACGAAACAGATGACAACATTGTTGGGGGAAAAAGACCTGTATTTGCTAGCTTGTCCATCAGTAAAATCTGCTGTGGCTTGCCATAGTGTATGCTTTCGAGGCTGTGGATTAGTCTCCTTGAAGAAAAGAGGCTGCCGAGCCAGCTGAAAATAACTCCAAAGTTCAAACCATGACTCAGAATGATACCAGTTTTCAAAGAGCTGTGTGAGGGCAAACTATAGAGAGGAAAATAGTGCAAGTCAATTACCACTACAGTCAATATACTGGGTCCATTGTCAGGAAAATTTGCATTAAGTGCCATAATATCTGACCATTGAATTTCTATCTTGCTCTTGAGGCCACCTTCAAGAACTTCCCAAACAAGCTTATGCTTAGCAAAGTAACATTTTGCTACCAAGTCACCCTCGTACTTAGATTTATACTGCAAGAAAAAATAGCTTTCAGCCATGCTGAATTCAATAACTCATTCTTCCAAATAAGTAGTAACTTGAGTATACCTCCCAAGAACCAATTCTTAAAAGTGAAGCTGGAAAATTTGAAGCCTTAAGCTTGTCACCAGCACCTGATGTGTTAGCACCTCTGCTCTCCTTCTTCACCTCAGAGCTTAAGTGTTTATCTTCTGTGTTTGCAGGAGTAATACTCCCTTGAGAAAGCTTCATTTGAATCAAATCCAACAGTGAGGGACTCTTCCTCAGACGCAACCCTAAGGGGCTAGGCTCATCAAGTATATTGTATTGCAAAGGAGGACTGGACGTATCTGTTGAGGTACTCCATTGCTAACCAATTGGATAGACAATGCAAGAAATGAAAATGTTAAAGACAGAACATCTTAAACTTATCGATTATGACATAGTCACATAGGAAAACAAAGCCAAAACTGAATGAATGGATGAAAACAACTTTCAACTGGGTTAGAAATATATGGGAATAATCTATAATCTCCACTTATATATTCAATGGACCTCTGAATCTGATGGCGAAGTCTTAACTATAAACACTAGTCTGTATTTAACGTCAGATGTGGCAAAAGCATCAGCCGTGCATACTGGTATGCACAGCACTATGTGAGTAAAAATGTATAATATATGTATATAAAATTACATAAAAATTGTTTCACATTTTACAAAATTACATTATTAACGTCAGCCAATCTTATCCAATAGATAAATATTATGGAAATAATAGATCAAATACCACGTGATAACTAAACATTTAGGAGAAGTAGCGTCCAGGTGTCATACACTAAAGAATGGATATCTAAAACAGGTATATCAACCCTCCCATCACAATCGCTACCATTTACAATTTGGAATTTGCGATTCCTGACTATAATGTGGAAAAAAAATAAGTCGAATCCAGTTATATATATGTCACCAATGATGAGCTTGGAATGCATTGATTAAGAAAATACTGCTAACAGATGACTTTATTTAACTAGTTTTCTTTTTTAATTGAAACAATATGGCTAGCAAGTGCAAAGACAACAAGTGTACAAGCAAAAGAGTTAAATACTAAAGACACAAAACCGCATTTTCAATGAACCTTATAACACCACTTGTCTGCGGAGGACGAGGGTTAGACAAGAATCCTGAATTCCACCTCTTTACACTCTCAAAATCCTAAACTACATCCAAGAATGACCCTTAACAACATACTTCATCATCCAGATCTTGATCAGAATTGCAAAGCACTTCCTCCAGTAACCAAACAACCCCCAACTAACAGATTACATACCTCTTGCGAATCCACGGAAAGCTTACAGCGCTTGTTCAGAGGTCCATGCTCTTCTTCCAGGGGATCCTCGATCTCCAACTTCACCGGCACCTTGTCACAAACAGCCGGTTTCTTTTCAAGCTCCGAACAGAGATTCCCAGACTTCATCAGCTGAACCATCAACTTTCCGGCCAGCAACTTTCGAGAGAACAAAAAAATGCAACGATTCAAATAAATACGAAATCCGGAGCAAGATCCAAAGGAGGGAGTTGTGATCGAGAAGACGGATATTTCGAAAACCCTAGAAGGAAGGCTCCTTGAGGAAAAATCGCCAGATGAAGGGGAGCTGTGAATTTAGAAAGACGGCTTAGAGCTTATAACCGTATGCACGTGAAGAATCCGCGCGTGCTACTCTGACCGAGGCGTGTAAATGAATTGACTAAAACACCCTTAAGCAGGTAGGTTAAAAATAGGTGGAGACTGGAGAACATGAATTGAACTTGGCTGGTTTTGTCTTTTCAGCGCCGGCTCTTTGAACAGTATCCTGGAAAGCTTTGGATATAATGTGGGACCCTCATTTCGCTTTACATGACGGCGGGGTTGATTGCGCGAAAAACGTGGAGGAAGCTACCGCGTTTGCTTAACAGATATGATTGATCATTGTTCCACGTCACTTTCGCCGCCCCCAAACCGTAACAACTATTTTAAAGGAATTTCGATTTGAAGTTCACTATTATTAATATCAGGTAGATTTTGTAGAATTTGGGTCCTCATTATTTGTTTCAGTCATGTAATTTTAAATATCAACATAAATTGCCCCATTACTATCATTATATTCATAAGCGAGGAATATTGCCCCCTCTATCCTTTATTATAATAAGTTATAAATAACTGATTTGTGTTAATAAAAAACAATTAAAATTAAAATTAATCAAAGGCAATGTATATATATTATTTTTCCAACCATACTTTTGTAGCCTTGTGTACAAAGAGAATAAGTAAGAGTGAATTAATTCAATAAATACAATCAACGGATAAAATTCGGAAAACACAATAAATATTCAGACAATTATAAAATGAAGTTTATATTTTGGACAAGCATATTCACAAATTTAAAACTTCTAATAAAAGATGAAAGGAGTAGAATCCTAGCTTCAATGAGAAGTGGAGAGAATCCAAGTCCTTGTTTGGAAGGTATCATGTAGAGATTGTGTGTCTTGAAAAGCGGGCCAAAGAGAAGTGGATAATTAAAGCAAAACAACTTGTCACAAAATTGTACAGGAGTCACTGATGACAGTGAGAGATCAGTTACGGATTAGAATTCTGAGAGCCGAAGATGATCCTGATGACTTGAAGACTTTCAGCGGACTCACACACGTAGCAAGTGAGAAACAAAATTTGGCCAGATTTTATAAAGTAACTGAGCTGAAATGGTGGTAAAAGATGACAACATACAGTTCTGGTGGGATGACTGAACTGATTTAAAAGATTCGGTGAATTCAAATACAGGATGGAATAGGAATGTGCTTAACCTGGTGATCTTAAGACTTGAAGGAAGCAAAATTGGTTTTGTGGATCACTGATACCAAATCAATGTGGGAGAAAAAGCTGGAATGACATGAAACAGTTGAGTCTTATATTAAAAACCAGAGGAAATATTTTACACATACTTAAAGATATTACTTGAAAGTTGAACATAAACGCGTACAGATAAACCAAACTCTTGTGAAACATACTACGTGCGGCCGGTACAAAGCAATAGAAGTAGAGTGGAAGATGCAAATGATATATAATTAATAGAAATAACAATAGATTTATGGTACAGGAGGATGTACTTAAGTCGCCAAACTACCTGACTTCATTTGAAAAATAAGACAACAAGCTATCCTCTTCACGTACAGTGGATTGGGAATGCCAAGAAGCACTCAGGCTTTGACAAGGAGTAGCAAACACAGCCTAAGCCTCTATTTAGCCAGTCTGTTTACTTTCAGATATGGCAAGGCTCCAATTACATTGTCATAGTCACTCCTGCTGACTTCATACTGTGAATGACCAAAAACATAAGAGTTAGACAGCACAGGAAGCGGTATATCTCAGATATTTCACCCACTCAAACTGCTTCCAGCCACAAAAACGACAACTTCTATGAGATGCAGAACTTTTTATCCAAATCAAAGAGTTTCTCACAAAGTAGTAGTTCTGTTTTACTTTCAAGACAGTGAGCTGAGCTTTTTATCAAGTTCAGCCAGTGCACAAGGCTCTATATGACCTTGTTATGATGCATGCGTATACTACAATCTTTCCATATTGATTATAGCAGGAATTTAAATAGTTGAGGTTTGTTTATTTTGTAGAAATCCACACAGAGGTTGAATCTTTTTAAATTAAGAGAATGATTCAGTTATGATTTACTGAAACAAAACGATATATGATACCAATTGACTACAGAAGCCCAAAAGAAATGAGTTCTAAACACCCATATGAACAGGAATGAGCCTCCTATACCCAAGCATACCAACTTATATAGCCCCCTTTTCGATTCAGATTTTCAAATGAGCAGATGAGGTTACACTAGCTAACCTGAGAAATCCACAATCAAGTCTCTTTGCAATAAACAGGAAATTCCATTCTTAATATGAACTTGATAAAAATAAAAAATAACAATTTAAGCTCACCCAAAAAATAAGAAAAAGGAACCCCAAGCGTTTTGTTTAATTGATCGGATTTTATTGCAGATCATCTGCGGTTGCAACTAAAACATTCAGTTTTTTGTTGTATATTTTAAATATAAATATTACTTTCTTTCTCTCCATATAAGGAGAAAAAGACACATCCTAGTTTTCAAATTATCTGCCCTCTAGAAAAGCCAATCACTTGTTAATTGTAAAAAGTGAAGAGGATAGGGTAACTCGAGACAGCTTTCAAAGTAATAATAACAGCTTTTTTATCAAAATTACTACAGATAATGGATTAAAGTTGCCTTTAGGCATCAACAAATCAACACTAAAATAAATAAATAAATCAATAGCCCTAGATGAGAGAAGCTTTCAACAACCAATGTGGAAATAACAACGATGACAACGATGACCAACCTTATCCCATTAGGCGGAATCGGCTACATGGATTGCACTACGAACCAATGTGGAAACAATGAAGGTAACAAAATAACACCCCCAAAATAAACAAGAAACAAAGCCATAAAGCGAGCACAGATGTGAATCATTAAAAATGAAGCCAATCAAAGTTGAAGAACAACTACTAATGATTGTTGGCTCAATAGCACTAGTTTCAGGGCTGTAAGATCCAAGCCCAAATTCCAATCTTATTGAAATCACCAAAAAGAGTTGAAGAAATAGAGCGCATAGTCTAAAAAACTAAATGGAATGTATCGCTACCTATACTGCATTCTGCATCTTTAAAGTTCCTTGCTAGATAAAGCTGAAATTCCGTAGTAATGCCTTTTATGTTATACTACCACTCTGTACCTAATTATAAGTCACCGGTTCCCCATTCTCTCTCGCAAACCAAGTAAAACATTAAATGAATAAATTTTTTCATATTTGGCCTTATTTATAAAATGGTGCACATATTTTCTCACATCCTTTTAACTCCATACATTTACACCTCTTTCTCTCTCTTTTCACTTTCCTATGTGCCTAACCAATATTGAATAGGAGTAAAATTGACAAAACCTCGTTTATTACCCTAAAAGTGACTTATATTTTGAGCAAAACTTTTTGAGTACAAGTGACTTATAAAAAGGTATGGTAAGTTTATGCGAACGTCAGACCTTTCGTAACAAAAATGAATTTTTCACAATCAAAAGAAGCATTTCCGTTCAGCAATTGTTGTCAATGAAAAGAATCGCACTTACTCGCCCTTATAAGAAAAATCGGCAACATTCAAAAAAATCAACATGTTTATGTAATAACAGAAATAGTTAAATATATCTCACCATTTTGGAGAGTCGTAATTTTCTCTTTGTGTTCTTCTTGGCCAGTAAATGCTGCTTTCCAGCCCTCCTGCGCACTATTTTTCCTCGACCTGTAACTCGGAATCGCTTTGCTGATGCCTATTAAAGAAATTCAGAAAAAATTCAAAGAATGGAAACATTTCAAATTCCCGATATTCCAAGGAAAACAGAGGCCAAGGCGTAATATCTATTTAATTTGATTGCCTTACAATATGAAACGAAACAAGTGACAGCCGGAAATCCTATTTTACAATATGAAGCAGCCACAAACACACAGAGGAAGTAACCTTGTGAGTTTTCATTTTGTAGCCTTTAGCAGATACCACGGTGAGATGACGAATTCTTTGAGGAAGAGGCGAGACGGTGCACAGCTTTAGGGGAAGAATTGGGTCACACCCAGAAATGCTACTCAACGAGCTCAATTTCGTCTTGTTGAACGGAGCAAAGTGAACTGAGCTGAAACAGACACGAGAGGAAGAATAGCTTGTCGGAGGACACCTGAAACCAAACGACACCATCGTCGCCGCCGTCGCAAGCGCCATTATTATGGCTGTTCTTCTTGGTAAAGGCACTGCAACGTCTTGGTCTTGGAGTCACAACTAGTGGTTGTGGATAAAGGCGGGGTTATGGTTTGTGGTGGTGAGTGGTCACGGTACGGCTATCCCTTACGCGGCGGGCTGGGTCATAAACCTCGCTGAAAAAATGCTTCGGAAAATTGTATTTAGGTATCAGAAAAAAAAAAACGATAAAAGAACTTTAAAATCTTAAAATTATATTTAAGTCTAAAGACGTTCATTGAAAAATCTATGAGCATATATATTAACAAGTCTATAGACGTTTATTAATAAATTTATCAGTATTTGACAATTGACATTTATTATAAAAAAATCTTATAAAATTAAATATAATTTTAAAATTTCAAGAGATCATTCTATCCATTTTTTTTATATATGACCTAAATGTAATTTTGGAAAATACTTTGTGGACAAAAGTTTTCTTAAACAAAATAATGCTTAAATTAATACTTCTAGGATAAAATTATACTACAAAACACTTTAAAGACCTTTTTCCTTTTTGGCCAGTAAATACGTTAGAGACTAGAGTGCTGGACAAACTTGAAAATACATTTTACTCCTATGCTGAATGAATATTGGACGTACTTAAGAATCTACTTTAGAGTAGTAGATGCACATTAACCCTTTTTTAATACACATCGTAGTGTTGGAATCCTTAGTGGAAGAAATATCACATGATGTCCACGAGTGGTTTCAACTCCTAGCTGATCCTTAATTAGTTCTTTCTTAGACTTGTTAAAAAACATAAATAAATGCAGCAAAGACTCAACAGAATTGATGGGCAATGTCGAAAAAGTTCCGTGCACAATTTCCCCGTTATCATACCATCATCAAGCGCTAAGACAAATGTGGAGTTTTGATTTAAGAAAAAAAATAAATAAATACCACTTAAATTTTAAAATCTCAAATCAATGATTTTTCAAAATTATAAGTTATCAATTGCTATACTCTGTGTTAATCTTATCATTCTTATTATCAATAAACCAATTTATGATTTTAAAATTCAAATAGTATTATTTTGCCCTTTTCTCTTTTGATTATTCCTGTTGAGTCTTTTTATCTCAAAAACCAATACATCAACCACGAGGCCGGGACAATTTTTCACTATTTTTATTCCTTATAAACAGTATTGGTATTGCATAAATTATAGGGAAAGTCCCTATAAAATGCCACCGAAATCCCGAAAACCCGAATCAGTACAGAGAATTTGAAAATTTCGGTTCAGTGCTGTGTCAGTTTGGATAAACAGTAACGGGTATACAAAAAAACGATTTTGCCCTTCAGCCTTCTCTCTCGTCACTACAGAATAACAACTCGAAACTCTTAATCAACAATTCCTGATTCTTAATTAACAACTCCAGTTTCTTTTTTTTTTCACAATAACAACACCGGTGTTGTTATTAACAACACCATATTCTACATTAATAACTCCTATTTCTTGTTTCACAACTTCATAATTTAAGTTTCAGGGCCAATAACAACATCTCTTTCTTTATTAATAACACCATATTTTATATTAACAGCACTATATTTTTGAGATACGAATATGTGAAAGAATAAAATGGAGCTATTAATCAAGAATCAGGAGTTATTAATTAAAAGTCTCAAGTTGTTATTCTAAAGTGGCGAAAGGGAGGGCTGAAGGACAAAATCGTCTTTTCGCATACCCATCACTGTTCATCCGTACTGACACAGCATTGAACCAAAATTTTCAAATTTGCTGCACTGATTTGGGATTTCGGTGGTATTTTATAGGGATTTTCCCTAAATTATATGTACTCCTATAAAAATTTTATTAATGATTTTTTACAAAAAAAAAAAGTAAAAAAATATTAAAATGTCACAATATTTATAAATTACAAATATAATTTATTTTGAACTCCGTAAATATACAAAATTCATTCTAATAAAATATATTGTAATTATCAGTTTAATGATTAATCTAATTAAAAAAACCTAAATATTTAACGTTATATGATTAAGATACTTTCTTCTAATCAAATCAAAATATGTGGGTAAATCTGTGTTTGGTATACCATTTGTACGTCCAAAACTGAAGTTATGACCCAGAAAAGCTAGTTGAGTGTCAAATATCATGTTTTGATTACCATTACATTTTCAACCAAAACTTAAAGTTAAATCAAAGCTACTTCTTGGCCAGCAAAATCCACATAATTCAACTTCTCTATATATTGTAGAAGTGAGAAAAAAGAATATCAAAACCTATTTCCATGCAAATGATAAATGAACTGAACATTGCAGCAGAGTCATACGGCATACGTTTCATTTCCATCCAATCAATGTATACAAGAAAAATACCTTTTTTTTTTCATGGAAAACTTACCCTGGCGTTATACAACAGATTCCAATCAGAGAACTATAAGCCATTAAGGATTAGAAATTTAGGCATTATTGTTTTGTCAATATGGCTACTGCTTCCCACTCCAAACCACATATCACATCCTGCAAAGCGATTTATTAAAATCGTCAGTAAAGAACTTTCTACCTTCTGCTTCTTCTAGGTTGTTTGCTACAGAAGTGACATTTTCTCCAGATAAATAGAGTGATAGAGATAAAGATGCTTCCATGGAACGAATATTTTTAAGCTAAAAACATGTTTGGTAAGTAGGAAGATATTGGAAATGTTTTTCACATTTTGGGCAATGGGAGCTCGGTGTGACAATCAAGAATGGATTAAAAAAAGAACCAATATCCCTCACAAACTGAAATTGAATCTCCAAGGACTACGAGCAAACAGCATAACAAGTGCCTTGGCATCATTTTAATAGAAAGCTAATATTTTTTAAAAGAAATGTCATTTAAATATCGTTTTAAAATAATAACAATTTAAATATTTTAAATAATTAAGGTTATCATGTATATAATAATTCTTGCCGTCCAATTTACAATTCCCAAGGGAAATGGCCTTCCTTTGGCCATCTTGATGGAAATCCCCTTCCTATATTTGATCGATAGAAGTGAGCTTTCTGATGAAAGAACTATTATTGCCTATCAAACATACTATGAAGAATTTTCTATCCCCTCTCTTTTCTGAAACCATTTTTCCTCATGCCAAACATGACATTAGTTATTCCATCATTTCCATTAGATTAACCATTTAGTAAAAAACAGAAAAAGGATGCTCAATCGAATCCATCAAAGATCCATATTGTGCAAACCATACAGCTGCCTTCACTTACTGATGGATTATGTCGGTCAATATCAAAGCAATTAATTGAACAGGGTTCTGCTAGCAGCTCCTGAGGTTCCTCACCTATGCAAATGTAAATAAACAACAGATATGCGACACATCAATCCCAGTTTAAGTTTCAACCAGTTTCTTTGTAATATAAAGCGCCCCTACTCCATGAATATAACAAGGTAAAGCATTTGGGTTCCTGATCAATTGGCATTCCAACAAAATGCAACTAATAGACATACCTTGTTCAATGACGGCAAGGATTCCATCCTCTGAGCAGATCATGGCAGGTAAAATCCGGGTGGATGACATATTAGATTTTGTGCTACGATCATACTGGACCTCCCAAACCTCACTTTCAGATACTGATGGGACTTCGTTGTTGCCGGCTGCTGTCCCTCCCCTTGAAAGAATAATAGGCTGTTGCTGCCACCTGAGATCCCAGGCAAAAAGTGTACCTAAGGAACCACCTGCCTGAAAAAGATTACAATTCCATGAATGTTAGAACTCAGAAGCAATGACCCAAAAAAGCAGTGGGCTTTTTCAAACAGTAAATTACTTTGAATAGCATCTGAGGTTTAAATTTATTACTAGCATGCTGTGAAATTAAAGCAATAGTTCACAAAAAATCTCGCTAAGGTCCAAAACTTTGTGCTTTGTAAAATGGTAAATGGAGCAAGTTAGATTATCTTAGAGACATAGAATCATGCTGTAACTGGCATGGCACAATATCACACTTGCAATAGAAAACTTACCAGGTTATTGCCCTTTTAACAGAAATGAGTGTCTGTAAAATAATACATACATATATACATATTTAAATACTGAAGAATGAAAATAACCGCCAACATAAAACAGCAAGGTCCTTTTAAGGAATAATAACATTAACAAGGACAATGAAACTGAGGGGGAGTGGAGACTGAAAACTAAATTAATGATCCTCCCTGCTCCAATATAAGCAACAAGGTCATTCAGAAATAAAAATTAGCGGCTCACATTGGTCATCATAAGATAACTTAATAAGAAATAAGGAAAAAGGGGTAACCATCTTACTAGACAAGTGTGCTTTCGTGATGG
Source organism: Inga leiocalycina (assembly GCA_963242795.1). Lineage (NCBI taxonomy): Eukaryota > Viridiplantae > Streptophyta > Magnoliopsida > Fabales > Fabaceae > Inga > Inga leiocalycina. Next base: position 19,604,832 of record OY725327.1, on the reverse strand, counting down.
ATGGATGTCAATAGAGTGCACAATCCCAGCGGTCATTTTTTGATCCCTGCAACATTATCATCTGGTGAAAATCTTAGCGGACGTCAGTTTACAATGGTGAAGTTTTGACAGATACAAAACGCTTATATTTGTAATAATAGGTATATCATACCAAACGCGCTTGACCAAATTCAGATTTGTTGATATTTCTTAGTACATCACACCACAATAATTAAGCCTTCAACTTCCTACAACCTCACCAAAATCACCATTAACCACGCCAAGAAGCTTTACTAGTATATCTCTAGAATCTAACTGTTATTCAAGAACAGAAGCAATATACAGAGGAGTGGTACTTTTAATCACTGAAACGGGAATGTGGCTCATCATAATTATAATTGCTTGCTTACAGATGCTCCTTTTATTTTATTGTATACATACAACAGCAAGACTATCAAATGATTCAAAGGAAAAGTAGGATATGACCCTCTAAGGAAAATGCCAGTAGGCCACTGCAAAATTTGCTCACCAGTTACCCTTAAACTGCGAAACCGGTCCGCCGGGTTTTCTCTGATCCCACCAATGAAGACTGAATCCATATCCACCGGTAGCAAACTCCACCGGTGATGCCCACTTAGCTGTCGTGTAGGACACCAGACCACTGCTATCAAAAACCCGACGATAACTTAAATTTGAATTACCAACAGTGACCAAATTGACCCTCCCGTCTTCCGCAACACTCACACACTCCACCCCGCCATCCATAAGATCAATTGATGAAATCGATCCCGGATGCAGTTCATTCTTCGGCACTGAAACTTCAGATTCCAAAGACGCGTCAGTGGAATTAGAGAACAGGAAGTGAAGAGAACCAGCATAAGTTGAGGCAGCAATGACGGTCTTCTGAAGGCACTGTGAGGTTTTGAGGGAGGAAACTCTGGAAGGTGAAACCCATGAAGAATGAGGTTCTAAGGATGCTGGATTTGGTTTAAAAGAGTGAATTTCGATGGAAGAAGCATCAGAATCGGAATCAAACGAAGCAAGAACCGCAAACCGATCGAATGGAGATAGAGGTGGCAGCCAACGAACAGCGTCAACGTATTTATATTGGGCAAGCCTCTGGATTTCTGGACGATCCGAGAGTGCTGTCATCGCCATTGCTAGGTTTTAGAGGGTTTTTGCTGCAGTAGAGTGAGAGACAACGGTCTGAATGAGAAGGGCAGAGAGGAGGACGAGAGTGGAATTGTCGAATTTGATTTTATTTACTCAAAAGTCCCTGAATAAGAGGAAATGACATATGAGTCCGTCTGATTCACAAATGCTAGATGTTTTGTGGTAGTTGTGTATCACTTTTATGTTGTATTTTCATTTGGTGCTCTGGTTTATTTAGAACATAAGCTGATTGTAATACATGTGAATCAAACTTGAATTATGAATGATATTCCTATTTATTCTTTACCATGAAAGTGAGCTGCTTCTCAGAGATTGAGCAGGGGTGGTAAACGAAAAACAAAACAGAATTTAAAGATACAGACACACTTGCAAAAATCAAAACCATTCCAAAGAATTTAATGAAGAATAATAATATATATATCTTTAGAGACTAGGCAGGAGTGATAAAAAAAAAAAAGAAATTAAAGACACAGACACACTTACAAAAATCAAAACCATTCCAAAGAATTTAATGAAGAATAATACAGTGGGTTTGGCAAGAGATAACCCAGGTTGTGAAAAGAGATGAAAATTAATATAGTGTACGCCTTTAATATGTACGTTTGATCTAATTTTGTAATTTACTACATAATTGACTAATGTTATAATTTTATAATTTTTACATCTATTTTTTTATATTACATAATTGAAAATATTATAATTTAAAAATTTTTGGACAAATTTATTTCATTTATTGTAATTATTATGTAATTTAATGTCAAATAATACTTAAAATATAATCTTATCCTTTATATGTAATTATCATACAAGTTAATGTCCTTTTTAGTCATTTGATCATGAAAAAAGCTATTCTGAAAAAATCATCCAAACACTCTCATTTTATCAAAATCACTTTTTCTCATAATCTATTTTCCTACAATCTATTCTCCAAAAGCTATTCTTTCCAGAATCTATTCTCCAAAAGCTAATAAGAACACACCCTAAATAAGAATACTCTTCCACTCGCCAACATCCGGCTCCTACATGGCTTGTCTCACAGATCACTGTTCATAAGCACCTACTCGGCTACAAAAAAGTATCAGCTCCTCCAATTTGTTTCAACCAGCTACAAAAAGATGTGGGCCACTGTGCGTCAGATGAAGTACAAGACCTGTTCAAATTTCAGTCAACGCAATCAAAAAATTCAAACCTCCCGCCCTTCTTTACCTTTACTTCTGTACGTCTTTTACTTCCATCGAATCATACGCCTTGAGCATCTTTTTTTAAGCGCTGAAAAACCAGGTGCTCCGTTCCTCAATCTAGCCTTCCATTTCTGAATTTGCCCATGGCCGTGGAAGGAACAACGCTGCAACACCACAAAGACCTTGAGTCTCTGTTTCGGTGGTTTCTCCAATCTAAAACGAGATGACTCACCCCTCAACGTGCTGCATCAATTCCACCGCCCGGTAATTATTTATTCGAATGTTCACACATTCCTTTATTTATAGAGGGACAACAACTAAAGGAATTCTCAGGCACGGCTCTGTTAACATCCCCTCTGTTTTTTGGCTCTGCATTTAGGTGTTTTTGCCCATAGAAGTTGACGGTCGTGCCGCGTGTCTTCAGAGCTTGCTTGAAGGCCTGTCTGAAGAAATTAAATAAGGTGGAAAAGATCATAACCGTCCAACATATTTTATCTTGCTTCAAGATCTCTAACTTGGAACAGATCGGTACACCTGGGTTTAACCAGCGTTTAGAGTCAAATGTTCGTATCTGCTGACCCATTTAAAAACAGAGATCTCTTTGGCGAATGAGTTCAACTGATGGATTCATTGCATGTGAGATGCATTACTATTTATAATTTTTTATATTCTTCAATTTTTTCCATAATGTAAAGTATTCAAAGCCACTGCTGTCTACATTTTGTGAGTTAGTGATTGCTTCGTCTTTTTACAACTCATTGTTTATAGGACCCGCAAGATAGCTGTCCTGGAAAAAAAACCATTCATAGAGCAACTTGGTCCTATGTTTGGTGAGGACCGATGGTACAAAAGCTTGAGTTTTTTGGTGTTGCAGAGTGGGGGAGGCAGTCAGGTAAAACTGTACATGAATCTCCAACCTACCACCCATGTCCACTTCAGAAATTGACATCTAACGAAACATTGTTTAGCTATCAGAGAGAGAGGACCAGAGGATATCCATTCTGCATATTTTTGTTGTGCCTCATCCACATAATGCTTCTCTTTCTATACCGTGAGGAGGTGCATGTTCTGCTTACAGTGTGTTTGCTAAGCAATTTCAAGAAAGCAGTTCAGTGTGCTTTACCTGTTGTATCAAGAATGTTATCACTATGTTTCGACCTACTGTTAGTATCCACACACACCTCTGTGTTTGTCCATCGTTTTATAAGTTCTTACTTTGTAGTTTACACAGTTTGATATTAATTTGCATGTGGAAGTTGTGAGTGGACAGAACCTTCATGTGCGCTATCCTTACATATAATCGTTGGTGCTTTGGTTCCTCTTTGCCCAATGGTTAAATCTTAGTCAACTGGGTTTCCATTTTCCTTTTAGTCTCTACCTGGTGCATATATTGATGTGTATGCACTACGACCGTTTTTGTGCATATGACAGTATGGCTATTTGTATAGTTATTAACTTTTGGCATGTTTTGATCCAGTTTTTTCATTCTCATGGATAATTTATACATTTACTTTTTTTTTGTGGTTAATATTTTAACTACTTTCATGAAACATCCTTACTTTGATGTGTTGCTTTGAGATGCTTGAATTGATTTGTGTTCCACCTTTTCCTTAATTTCTCTTAGTATGTAAGCTGGGCTCACACTACCCTTTCGGTTTGTACCTAATGGCATAGCTAAAAGAAGTATATCTGGGACTTTGTTATATTGATTTGATAATTCAAATCACGTTTTTCAATTTGCATGTTCCTTTTGCGTCTTTTAATGTAGTCTAATCATAAAATATATTTATGACCCATTCACCTTTTAAGGTTTTTCTGGTGCAGATATGCTGCAAATGACTAGCCTATCTCCTTTAAATCATTAACATTTGTGTTATTATACTTTAAAAAGAGGGACCATACTGATTCAGTCAAATCTTACCCTTTTTGGTAAAGATACTTTTCCATGTTCTGGATTTCTGCATAATGCAGTTTTATATACGTTATACCTATGTTAGACACAAAACGAAGCTATAATATATTTCATTGTAAAATTACAAAATACATCTCAAACTTCCAATTTGTTTGAAGGAGTTTATTTCATTTTCTCCCTTTTGATTGTAGTCAAACTTCCAAATTATTTTATTCCAATTCAACCAAAGCAGTTTTAATATCCACCTTGTCATGAACGTCAAATATTTGCTCAATAGACAACGTAGCAAATTGCATGTTTCCTTTTTCTAGCTGTATTATGAACCTGAGTTTTTGAGAGGGTTTCACTTTAATGAGTCTATTAAAAAGCATGCTCCTGTCCTTTTTTAGCAACTGCTTGATATCAACACAGTCTGACGTTGATTTTTGGAAGCATCCCAGAATTTGTCCTGTCATATTCATCTTTGACTTGCTTTTGTTCTTTGTGTTTAAGTGAATCCTTAATTGAAATCGTCCTCTTACCTTCATGTCGCTGTAGCCCTTTCCAAAATTTCCAACTTTATGATGTGACTAATGTGACTTTTGTCTGTTGACAATACAGGGCAGTCACTTGGTCATGTTGGGTTACATCTATCAAAACATGAATTCACACATGGTCAATTATATGTTGTACTATCTAGAGTTAAGAGTATGGATGGATTGAAAATATATCTGCCCACTAATGATGAAAATACGTGTAGGGCTACAAAAAATGTTGTCTATAAGAAGGTGTTTAGGAATTTGGCTGTCTGATTTGTGTTGTCCCATTTTTATGACAATGTTCTCTATCACATACTTTAATTTAGTACTTTACATGTGATTCATGTATGGGTAATGTCATGGAATCTGTTGTATGTAATTGTATTGTAAGTGTTGACAAATGTAGTTGTATTTGAGTAATATATTGTCTCCTGTTAATTAGGTTGGTAGGTTTTTTTGTTGATGCTATTAATGTACTGCTCCCTGCGCATCGCGCGGGGGAGTTAGTGCTAATTTTAAAAGAAATGAAAATAGTTTTACCAAAAACAAAAAAGAGAAAATGAAAATATCAAAATAGAGATGAAGTTGGAAATTTAGATAGAAGGGAGTTTTAAAGGTGGGCCCAAAAAAGTAAGAAGTGAGTGTTTGTCTTTTTGAAACATGTTTAGTATGTTGTTGACATAAAAAGAAGGGAAATTTCTAAAAGAATACTTTGAAATATAAAAAAGGATAAATCAAAGTTCTGAAATTGTAAAATCTCATGTCAATGTTGTGATAGCATAGTGGAAAAATATGGAATTATAAAATCTCAGTGAAAAAACACATTTGTCCTTCAACTCTCCCTCTTTTTCAGCTCGAAATAACAACACCGGATTCTACATTAACAACTACTCTCATTTCTTCTTTCAGAATAACAACATTAGTCTCTTTATTGATAACACTGGATTGTATATTAACAACTCAACTTTCTTGTTTCACAATAACAACATCGGTCTGTATATTAACAACATCGTATTATACGTAAACAACTTGACTTTTTTATTTCACAACTTCATGATTTAAGTTTCAGGACCAATAACAACAGCTCTTTCTTTATTAACAACACCATATTTTACATTAACAGCATCATCTTTGAGAATTTAAGTTTCAGGCCAATAATAACACTGACCTCTTTATTAAAAACACTGTATTCTATATTAACAACTCGGTTTTCTTGTTTCACAACTTCATAATTTAAGTTTCAGAGCTAATAATAATACATTTCTCTTTATTAACAACACAATACTTTACATTAATAACACCATATTTGAGAATTTAAGTTTCAGGTTTCAGGGCTAATAACAACATCAACTTCTTTATTAACAACACCATATTTTACATTAACAACACCATATTTAAGAATTTAAGTTTTAGGACCAATAACAACATCAGCCTCTTTATTAACAACACCATATTTGGAATACGAAGTTATGAAAGAATAAAGCAGAGTTGTTAATGTAGAATGCGATATTGTTAATAAAGAGGCCGGTGTTGTTATTCCGAGTTGAGAGAAAGGGAGAGCTGAAGGACATGAGCGCCTTTTCGTTGAAATTTTATAATCCCAGATTCCTCCACTATACTGATACAACACTGACATGAGATTTTACAATTTCAGAGCTCTAATTTATCCTTTCCTATTTTCCAACGTCTTTTTCTAAAATTTTCCCTAAAAAGAAGCTACTCTAACAACTTGTATATAGGATTAACCCTATCATGTACTAACTAATAACAGAGAACCAATGAGGATGAAATTACTATATTTTTTTTATATATAATCAACCACTATATCCGATTCGGGGTATATAACTGCTCCTCCACCTCAAGTATCTCCTTAAGAACTCAAACTCAAAATCTAAAGAAATCCATCGTTAGACCAACTTTATATTAATAATATGAAATTATTGTTCACTTCCATTAGGTGTTCTTTCATGAAAACTATTAGAATTTGAAAGATTAGAGTAGGAAGGAAACAAGAGCCTCTTAATACTTATTGAATCCTTAATAATTAATTCTTGATACAAGCAACTGAGCAAGAGCCTTTATATAGGCAAACCTAGACTAATCCTAAAATTTAGTCTAATCTAACCTAAATAAATCTAATCAAATAATAATATCAACATAAGATATATAATATCTCAACATGGGGATATTCCAAATATTAATATGATATATAATAATTAGTATCTTTACACTCCCTCAAACTCATGATCATCTTGAGTTTGTCAACTAAAAACTCAAATCGACAACCAGAAGGAACAGCTACGGCAGTAGGTGGACTAAAAGTAAATATTGGAGCAAACATCGATCTATATAGAACGGAAATGACGTCGAGCTAATCTGGACGAACCAGGCAACAAAAACAACTTGTAGCAAGCATCGATCTAGAGGGAATAGAAACCACGTCGAGCTAGTTTGGACAAACCAGGGGTTCTTCAGATCTAGATGGAACCAAATAGTCTAAAGATCTAGATGGAATCAAAAGGTTTGCAAGTCTGGGCTGAACCAGACGATCTAAAGATTTGGATAAAGCTCTAGGATAAAACCATACACTCTTCAAGGAATGGGTCTGTGAATCTAGACAGAGGTATGGAACGAAACTAGACATTCTTCAAAAAAGAATTAGAGATAGAATCAGATAGTCTGCAAAGAAAAAAAAACACGTGCATAGCAGCACCCACTACGCACTAAACAGAGGAACCGGAGTCAAAGAATTTGAAGGTAGTTTTTTTTTTTTGGCAACAAAAGCTAGTTGTTGGTAGAAACAGTGAAACAAATCTTTCCCCCAATAAAAGCTTCACATAAGATATCACAAGACAAGTTAGAAGCTGATTTCTTGGTGAAATTAAATCCCATGTTCTGAATTTAAATCCTATACGGGGAGAAATCAAAGTTCTTTTGCTGCAATTTTCGCATTATTCAACAGTTTGAAAAGAGAATGATGTGTTGAAAGCTAAGGGCGCATACTATAAAGAGACAATATTCAACTAAGGGACGAAGCATGTATAAAGAAGGATCCGCCTACCCTCCTATGTAAAAGAGAAAAGGAGGGTTCGTTGTAGAATTTGGGCTGTTGGATCAGATTTCAACAGTTCAGATTTAATATATTATATTATAATAATAATAATATTTTTATAATATATTAAATCTGAACTGTTGAGATCTAATCCAACAATCCAAATTCTACAACGGACCCTCCTTTATAAAAGAGGGTAGCCGCATCCGTATAAAGAACAGGAAAGGGGTCTATTATAGGAGCAGGTCAGGCGACACTTTTGAAAGGCGGCTATCAACCATTGAACTATTCAATCAAAGCAATATTAAATTGGATTCCTACTAGCTAGTGGATGAATAAAAAGAGACTTGCCCACCACCATCCTATGGGCATATCGAATGGAAAAAAATATTTAACACTCGCTCGTTCAAATTAAATGTATTAGTTAATTTAATTATTTATAAAATATTGTATTGTTTTTTTTCAACTATCCTTTTTAATCATTTGTAGAGTTAAGGGCTGGGTAATTAATAAAACATCACCAGCTTGGGGGGGGGGAGACAATAGAAAAAGATTTAGTGAAAATTAATCTTTTTATCCTTATAATTTTAACTCAATTACAACTTAATCCTTGTATTTTGACTCAGTAAAATTTAGTCCCTATAATGTTGACTCGATTGTAACTCAGTACTTAAACTTTGACTCATTGCAACTAAGCCCTTATAGTTTTAAGCATTTTATAATTTAGTCCATAACTTTTATTCTACAACATAACAACTAAATTATAAAAGAGTTTAAATTATAAGGACTAAGTTACAGTGAGTCAAAGTTCAAGGATTGGGTTACAACTGAGTCAAAACCATATGAACTTAATTGAAACGAGTCAAAAGTAAGGATTGAGTTACAACTGAATCAAAATTAAAGAAGCCAAATGGTTAATAGGCCAAAAGATTAATCTTCCCAAAGATTTAAAGCAACATATAGGCATCCTTTTTCAATGTGCGATTAAAATTAGGATAGAAAAAAATATCATTGAGCAAATACTTCTTGAATTTGACTTACATTAACATGGGTCAAGGATGCAGCCAGAGAATGTTGAAATAGCTTGAGTCTAGTGTAGCATCAATTTCATACTGGAGATGTGAAAAAGAACAATATCAGAAGAATGCAGCTTCACATACCCTTTTAAATGTTAGGACTTTATCATGATTAAGGAAAATCATAGCAAAGCAAGAGGTATTATATATTTCAAATTTTAACCTTTCTCAAGTAGATTGTCTAATTATGTGCAAACCTGATAATGTTGCGAGCGTCACAACTAGATAAAATAGAAGTAGGAGCTAGATCTAAGATATTACCTCCCACCTTTAATATAAAATTTATATATAATATAATTTATATTATAAACAAGATCTTACATTTAGAAGCTAACGTACTATTAAAATGGCATGAAAAGTCTTGCTTTTTTTTTTCCAAATACAAAAGTTTTTTTTCCGTCTACTTGTAATTTTAAATTTTGTCATATGTAAAGCAATCTATTCAGGCTCAATGGTGGGGGTTTGAAGCCTGGGACAAACGTTTTTCCTCTTGTGTTTTTTTTTTACTTTGCTGGAATCCGGCGGTGCCTCAGCTAATTTAGAAGTTTCTTCTAAATTTTGCGGAATTTCGGCTTGTAGGGATAATTTCTTTAACTCACAAGTTAAAGACATACATCCACATTTACTCTTCTCAGCTAATTCTATTTTCCAGTGATCCGTTGGCGATTCTGGAACTAACGGATTTAACTGTCTACCTAGGCTTATTCTTTTCTCTTTATAGGCTTCTTGTGCTATACAGTTATCAACTATACATTGGCTAATTGCTTTGTAAACATAATATTTAACTTGAACAAAATCTCTTAAACCAAATAGCTAGAAATTTTGTACTAGATACTCGTCTGAATAATCAAAAGTATCTCCAAATTCTTCTATAAACTCGGCTAAAGCATAATGTAATCTGTTTTCAAATATAGCTGCTTGTATTTTCAGATATCTTCTAATTATACTCATTTCATCCATATAAATATAGATGTTCTTATGATATTCCTTGGCTATATACATTAGTTCTAAAACTAAATTTTTCATATTTATAAAATCAAAGAATCCCTAGTTTTGTTCCTATCATGCTTTGAGTTATCTAATAATTAGGATTATAACAGGATGAGAGATTAGGATTTACCGGGTCCAACTCGTCTTCCGCAAGTCGCTTCCTCTTTCTCACTTTTCTGCCTCAGCACCTTTCGGTTGGTATTACGCCCTCCACGACCTCCTGCCTTAACGGGCTTACCACAAACGCTGGCAGACCTTCGAGAATTAAGAAACTACTTAATCGGAAACTTTATCATCCAGTACGTTATCCGGGTGATTGCCTCAACTCATCCTCTCTCCTCTCGAATATTAGTTTAGAAGCATATTGATAGAAACAAGGAATAAGGATTCCTTGGATTTTATTTACTCGGAAAACATGTACATAGTCTGGGGAAAAACAAAGTACATTAGTGAGTGCGGTGCTAATTCGTGCTTTGTGAAAAAACCCCAATCGGTTTATATAGACTCGACTAACAGGTAACCATGGTTTTATTATCTAACCATAGTTTCCTTTACACAACCCTAGTTACAAAAAGTAAATCACGGGTGGTGCCTTTTAGTCTTGTGGCCGAGATCTTTTATCATCTGGCCTGTCTCGTGTCTTCATCGGATAATGTAACATCCTAATTTTTACTCATATTATTTAAGCATTATTAGGAAGCAATTTATTAAGTCATTTGAGGTGTAGAGTAAACTAATACTATATTTGAGATAAAAAAAATATAGGAATAATAAAATATGATTGGACATTTTGAGTAGTATATTTATTAATAATAAGTTGAATTTAATGAGATTAGTTTATGTGAATGGGAAATTTTCATATAATTATTTGAGTATAAAAAATTTATCACAAATGGATTAAATTTTATGATAATAATCCCATACTGTAAATTTAGAAGAAAAAAAAAGAGATAACTTAATAAGATGTGGAGTAATTAAATAAAGGTATTTAAAATATCTTAATACCAAAATGATTATGATTATTTATATGTTATGAAGATTTTATTTGAGAAAAATATATAAATATAACTTAATCATTGGTACCATTCTTAAAGATTCAATGGGTTATGAATAATTTTTTTATGTTATGAAAAAAAAAAACGTAGAAGTGGAAAAGAAAAAAAAAGAGGAGGAGAAAGTGAAATAATAAAACAAGAGAAAAAAAAAGAAAAGGACTAAAGGAGAATGAAATTAAAAAAAAAAAGTATGGGACCCACATCACTATTTTACAACCCATCATATTTATTCCTTCACCGTCGTGCGCCTGTGCTCCGTCTTTCGGTGTTCGTCCAGCAGCTCCATTACTCCATTAATGGAGAAGTTGAGATGCCTTTGAACTTCATTTCTTCCCCATAAAATTCCCCAATAACCACGATTATTTCCTAAATATTTTTCTGTTCATTGAGAGCTTTCTAGAAGTATAGATTGTGATAGGAGAAAAGCAAGTTTGAAGATTAGGGCTTGAAGCAAGTATGGGGTTTCAACAAATGGGAACCATAAGCTTGTAGAGGTGAGTAAATATTGACATTTAATCGGTTTAGAATTTTTTATATTACATTAATTGAGAGATTTAGAGTTAGGGTTTGATTGTTAGAGAAATGTTATGATTGAAGATGATAGTTTTACATATTAAGCTTGAGTTTAATGGTTGAGTTAAGTTTATTGGAGTTATAATTGATATTTAATCGGTTTATAATGTTGTTTAAGCTTGTAAAATGGAAATGGGTATTTTGGTTGGAACCCTAAGTTGGAGAAATTAGGGATTTTAATCAATTTGAATTATTTTGAGTTAGTTGTTAGTTCAAATGAATTATTGGAATTTAGAAATGATAGGATTGGCATTAGAATGAAGAATTAGACATTATAAGTGAGATTTAAAAGTTAGAGGTAGAGTTAGAGACTTTAAGTCTATGTAATTATCTTGAATATTTATTTGACAATTTGAGTAATGAGAAATTGTATAATAATTATGTAGATTGAAGTTAGATTGTTTGATGTTGGCAAATTGGAAGCACTCAAGTGTTGTAATAATAAGCTTGGAATAGAGGTAACTTTGGTTATTCTTTTATATACTTGTCAACTATATATATATACACTAAATTGTTTTGGGATTTGTTGTGCCTATGGAGGGCTTGATTTGAAATTGTATATTTAATAGAAACTAATATTATACTTAGAAACTATTCAAGCATGCTTGTGTGTATTAGAACTCATGGATTTGTATATTGGAAATTGTTTAAGCATGCTTGTGTGTGATAATGGAAAAATTTGGAAATGAGGTTATGTTTTAGATGATGAACACACTTGGTATGGTTCCTTAAGTTGAAATAGTATTATTATCTTCATGATTATTGAGATAATGTTTTTTTTTATCAATATTGTTTGGAGCCATACCGATGATTTGGAATTCGAATATACATGCCATGATTGTGATTGATTGCCTTGATGCAAGTGGATGGTTGTGGAGTTGTGATGGGAGATTTTGTGTAAGTTAATACCACGTGGTATGCCATCACTCGGTGCACAGTGGATGGCACTTGTCAGGGCCCCTTCTTCCATGTTTTCCTTTGACCAGGATTGCATTGGAGCTGTGGGACATGTGACACCTCCTTAGTTTTGTTCTTTTAAGGAGGGGAGCCATAGTCCAGACTTGAGCTCTGCACCTTTGGCCAGGTACATCTTAAGAACTGGTGAGCTTGGGACAATCCAGTTAAATGGATGAGTTTCTGTTGGACTATGTGTTAGCCTATGGCTCCAGTCAGCGGTTATAAGGTTGGTCCGGGGTAATAAGGATTATCTGTGCATCAATCACTTGCTTGGCATGTTATATATGTGATTTATGATTTGAATACGATAAAGTTTTTGTATAATTATTTTTTTTGTAACAAGGTTGACACTTGTTTTCTTGTGAAATCTCTTGTGAACAATATTTGGAAAATGAATTGTGATTTTCAAGCATTTTGGAACCCATTTGGAAGGGGTTTTTGATAACCGAATCGAGAACTAGTTTGTTAAATGTTTTATGTAAAGAGTAATATAAATTAATTATTGTAAGCTAAACTTGATTTTCAAACTATATGTTCTCGATCTCGGTTTGCATGTATATTTCTGAATAACCAATGTTTACTGAGATCTTTGGATCTCATGGTTGCTATATTTATATTTTTTTTTCAGGTGAGATATGAGTAGGGCTACAGGGAAGTTGGTAAGAGGGTGAGTCTAGTTGTAGGCTCTCATTAAGGTTCCTCTTACTTGCACATGTCATCATTTGTCATTCCTATTTACATATGTAATGCCATGACCTAGGAACTATTTAAATCGTGATTTGAGAATTCTATATAAATTGAGTATTGTGAACTCTGGTTTTGGAAATGAATGGTTTTGGTGTTTGATTGAGATATTCAATAAATGTTTGTTATTATTGAGCGGAGCCCCCTATTGTTGTGATTTTGTGATAATGGATTTGGATTAAGAGATTTAATAAGTTGTTATCTGGGCTTGTGGAAGGATTGTTGTATAGTTGGGTTTCGAATGTCCGAGGTCCAGTTGTTTCTCAGGGATCCCTAGTACTTACTTTCGCTGTGTTTAGAAAATGATTTATCAAATTGTTTTGATTACGTTCTATTAATCGGGGTTGACATTCTACTGTTAAGTTTTCCCATTTTCTACCTTGATTGGTTTTTTTTTTAAACTATTGTTTAGAACTTTCTACCATGGAAATTTTTATTGTTTGAGTTTTAACTTTTTTATTTCCATGGTAGGTTACTTAATCAATGTGTTAAATTTGGTTTAAAAAGTTGAAATGTTACAGATAATGCTTCTAGAAAAGCTTCCTTCTTTTTAGATGGCTGACATCTACTTTTGTCCTTCTTTTTTTGTCTTTTCTGCCTACGGTGGTTGGCAAAATGGACAGCTATATTGCTTTTCTTCTTTTCTACGCATTATCGTACAAAGATTCTTTTTAACTTTGTCGCTTGCATTGATTTGATTCAACCTTATCTTTCTTCTGAATGCAATGAGCTGGCTAATTACTCCTTGCTTCATAGGATTCTTCTTTCTACAGTAAACTACTATAGATTATGTTACATGGTAGGTCCAAGCTCCACCATCTTCTAACATCTCGTCTATATCAAGAAGATAAGGAACATATATATCCTACTGCTCTCCTTAGACTAATATAGTCTTCATTAAAGTCAGCTTTCTCGTCCGGTTGACTCTTCTTGATTTTCAAGTTAATTTGGCTTCCGTGGTTAATAGTACCTACTTGGCAAATGTAAGGTCCTGAAAATCCATACTCTAGAGGAACTATTCCAAACTTGGCAAATTTTAACTTGGATGGTCCAATCTTATCTAGATCTATAATGGCTAAATAGATTGGCTTAGGTAATTCTTCAGCCTGGGAACAATTTTCAAAATAGGCTAAAGAAATATATCAGTAATTAAACGCAAGTTTAATCACTTCTTTTGGTGCTCCACTTAATGCTATTACTTTTGGATAAAAACTTCCATAATCTATAGCAAAAGTTTTAGAGGACTCTTGTTATTCCCTGAATAAATTAGGGTAACTACTCGGTTATATTCAAGAAGAAATTGGTCTCTGGTTTTTGTATTCTCAGGTAATTCTGGAAACTGGTTCGGGTGAGGGTGTAACTGTTTAGCTTTTTCTGTAAATGTAAACCCTAACTGAACAGTTTTCTTGAGTACCTGAACAAAATTTTGACCAAGTAACTCTTGAGTTAACTTTCCAATTCAAGATTTATTTCCTTGACTTCACAGACTTTAGTCTCTACTATTGTCTCAGTCTCGGATCTTGAACTGTTGAGTTCTAAGGCTCTTTGTCTTTGTTCTTTGGATACGTCATTGGTTCTCACTAAGGAGATTTCCTCTTTATCCTCTTTCTTGGAATCACTAGAATCTTTACGAGTTTTAGATTCTTCATCCGGCTTGGCTAATATTGCAGAGGCTATTGCTTCTGACTTTCTTGCTTCCAGTATTCTACCAGGAAGACTTTTCTCGCTTAAACCAGAAGAACTGGCTAAGTTTTTCTTAGATTCTTCGCTCAAAGGATTGGAATTTCTTATAAACTGTTTCAAATCAGTTCTGAGTCGAAGTAATATACTTCTTTGAAGTATAACTTGGCTATGAAGCTTCATTAGCTCCTCATACTGTTTACTTTGGGAATCTATAAGAGATTCCAACTTGGCTTCTTCATCTTGGATCTTTTGAATTCGATCCATCAGACTAGTCATGGAATTGATTTCCATATCGGCTAAGAAAATCTGCAAATACATTATGAATTCCTTTGATATTAATAACCTTAAAAGAATACATACTAAACCATGCAGATAATTTAGCTCTTCGCTGGCTAGCAATCGAATCTGGACATTTATTATTAATAAATGCTTTTACTTGGGTATTATCTGTTTCGACAACAAATTCTTTGCTAACAATCCAGATTTCAAACTTCTTAATTCCATATTTAACGGCAAGAAGCTCCTTTTCATTTATATCATAGTTTATCTCTGCTCCTTTGAATGTTCCTGAAGCATAAGATAAAGTCGGATTTATGGGTTCTTCCCACTTTCGCAGTACTGCTCCCCAATAATGATTAGAAGCATCAGTCTGTAAAAACAAATAATCTTCATCCTTTGGTAAAGGTAAAGGTTTGACTTCATTTTTTACATACTCTTTAATTCTTCTAATCTCTTAGATTTCAATTTCCCCCACTCGAAGGGTTTATTCTTTCTAAGCATCTTTTGTAATTTACCTCGAACTAAAGCCCCATAAGGGATAAAATTCATGGCATAATTAAGATGGCCTAAGAAAGACATTAACTGTTTCTTATCTTTTATTTCATCCGAAAATGTTAAAATTGTCCGAATAATATTGGGTTGTAATTCTACAACTCCTCTAGGCTTTATTTTTAAACCCAAATATTCTATATGAGTTTTTCCTATTTATGCTTTCTTTTTTGACAATACTAATCCATTTTTAAAAGCTACACTAGCAAAAACAAATAGATGTTTTCGATGGTCTTCTATACTTTTAGAAAAGATTAGTACATCATCTATATAGACCAAGATAAAAGATCTATATGGATTAAAAATCTGATCCATTCTTTCTTGAAATATTGCCGGACTAGTTTTTAATCCCATTGGTAAGACATTCCATTCATAATGTCCATTTGGTACACTAAAAGCAGTACACTCTCTTGAGTTTTCTTCTAATTCAATTTGATAAAATCCAGACTTACAATCAAATTTTGAGAATATTTCAGAGTTCTTGATTTTATCAAATAGAACATCTTTTCTTGGGAGTGAATATGTATTAGATTTTATAACCTTGTTTAAAGGCTTATAATCTATTACAAATCTTAGTTCTCCTCTTTTCTGTTCTGAATAATTTCTTACTAAAATTCCTGGACAATTCCATGGCCTTTTAGAAGCTCTTATTAGATTTAGATTTATCAATTTTTCCATTATTTTAGGAAAATCTTCCAAATCTAACTTTGAATATCTTCTCGACTTTTTATAACTCTATTTTTGCAATATAATTTTTTTTATTTGCAAAAGCTCTAGGATTTTCCTCAAAACATTGATCTAACAATTTTTGAGTATTTTTTGAAATTTTAAATTCTTCTTCTACTAATTCACCACACTGAGCTGTTAAACTCTGAGTATAGTGATGGATACTTGGATGTGGTATTAATGCTATTTTAAAACTCGTATTACAGTGAGTTATAAAATATGCATTCTTTCTTGTAAGACTAAACAATTGAAATGCTTGTCTTATAGCTTGGATTCCTAGAATAAAATTACTTTCAATTTTAGAATATTGATAAAATGTATCAATCCTGAATTCTATATGGTCAATCTGTAAATAAAGGTGTTTGTATCCTTTATCATATCTTGTTTCTTGATTATGAATATCAAGTGCTCTTACTGGTGTAATATTAATCAATTTTTCTTGGTTTAATTTATGTTTTACCAAATTAATGATACATCATGTATCTAAAAGACAATCATATCTTTTAGCTCTATATTGTACTTGGATATAGGGTGTTTCCCTATCTTGTTTTTGGTCTTTTGTACCCATTTATTTCTAAATGATCTGGATGTATTATTACTTGATTATTAGTAATAAAATCTTCTCAAAATAAAATTGGTGACTGTGGATTGGTCATTAATTCAAACTTTTGAATTATTACCAACTCTTGATTTTCATTCGTGAATAGAGTTAAAGCTAACTCTATTTCTTTTTTTACAATCTCTAAAGGATTGTATCTTCTAGCATTGTCTAGCCTAGTTGGTATATCTTGTGATATTAAAGAATCTTTAATATGAGAATATTGTACTGCTGTATTAATTACACAATTTTTGTGCAATTCTTTCATTTTTGATTACTATTGGTATTAGATATTTACCATTTTCTTCTAGTCTTACTGGTTCCAAATTTATTACTCTATTTGGTATTTCCAGATTACTTATTGTTCTCGGTTGTCTTATTATTATATTACCTTTATCAAATGATAATCTCGGAATTCCAGGATTTTGTATCAAAGGTCTCCGTCTAGAGGCTTCTAATACAATCTCGGTTGGAATTAACCTATCATCTATAGGTATCGGTTCATTTCTCAAAATTGAACTAAATATAGAGGGAATCATTACTCTCTCTTAAGTTCTTCTTCTAATCTTATGATCTTCTGTAAATGCATACATAATCTTAGATTCAATAGTCATGACATCACTTCCTGGCATCATGTCTATTCCTGATAATTTATAGCATAATTTTAATGCTTTTTGTTTATTCGGTTCTCGTCTTGTTAAACTAAAGTTTGGTTGTACTACAAACTTTAATTTCTGATAAATTAAATCTCCTGAAACAACTCCAATTGTGGCATGTTTCATACTAGATATAATTCTATCATCCATCAGATATACTTGGATTGGTGTACTAATTCCAGACCTAAAACAGGCTTTTACTAGAATTTGTACTGCTATTATATATATATTTTGAACTTTCGGATTATTTATTTTTTCTAATTCTTCTTTAGCAATTTCAATAGTTAATAAGGGTATCTTAGCTGTCCCAAAGGTAGCTTGATCTACTCTTATTGGTTCTTGAATCTTTCTTATCACAAAATAATGTGATTTGTTCTTCTTAAAAATATTTTTCAAAATCTCGGATTTAAAGATATTTGATGGTTCAAGATCAAATTCTTCTCTTTCTATTTTGGCTGCTAACTGACTATTGAAAATATGGGTTTCACTGGTTATTATTATCATTTTCTCTTTCGGATTCACTTTCACTAGTAATTTCATAAAATGAACAATCATTTTCTAAAACTGAATATTCACTTTCTTCACAAGGATGAAATCCTTGTTTATCTAAAGTTTCAAAAACTTTAGTTTCTTTCTTTCTTTTTTCTTTATCAGGGCATTCATTAGCGTAATGCCCTTTCTCTTGACAAATATAACAGGTACACTGTTTTTTCGGCTTATAATTACTTGTCTTTTTCATCCAATACCCATATTTAGGATATTTCTTTTTCTTATATTTTTTAGACACTAACTTGGGTTTCCACTTTTTCTTTTTCTTCCTTCTTTCTATAAATTGTGGTTTACAACCCCATCTTTTCTCGAGTAATTGGTCACAACATAATCCTTTAGTTTGCTTCCATTTCTCTATTTTTCTATTCATTAAATGCTTAAGACATATTTCCTTAAACCATTATCGACTAAATTTTATCTTTTAACCTAAAGTATCATTTTCTTGAGTATTATACTTATTATTATAATAAGTATAATAATCTCTTTCTATCTGAGATCCCCATGGCTCAGATATCTTTTGAAAAAATAGTCTAGAATATATATCATATTCTTGGACTCCTGGGTCTCCAAATCTACCTTCATAAAAGATATCTTGGAAATTACAAATATATTGCTCCAAATAATATGGAGAACACATTGCTAATTGATTAAGTCTTCTAATAGACTCTTGAGTTTTCTTTTGAGTCCATTCGGCTACTGTCTCTTGTTTTGGGTCTCCTACCCATTCCCAAAGTATTAAATTTTCTAATTTTGTTGCTAACTCTTGGATATTGGCTTATGATCTAAGATCATTTTTAACTTCTGGATTAACTGATTGAAAGAATTTATCAGTTTGCCCTCTGGTAGTCATCATTAAATAATCTAATGCCTGTGAAACATTAAGTTGTTTAGACATTGCTACTACCATATTCTCTTTTATCCATGCTTGAATTTTAGCTTCTGAATCTATTTCACAATCTAAATTTAAGATAACCTCATTTGGTCTAACAAATTCCATTGGATTATCACTCGGTTCATATCAATAATATCTATAATCTCTTTTTGGAAGATTATAACTATATTCTTCTTGGTTTCTGTTTCCGGATACTCGTCTACTTTCAGCTCTTGCTGAATTAGAAGTTTGACCTTCTTCCATTTTACTTCATTAATTTGGGTTTCAATTAACTGATTAGTTAATTCTTTATCTAATTCTTGACTTATCTCTTCTTCTTTTAAACTGTAAGAAGACTCATTTTCTAAATACTCTTCTAAAGCTATTTCGAAACTTTTTGTTTCTATAATTGCTTTCTCTTGTTTAAGACTAGTTTATGAGAATGATCCTTCTGAATCATCATCGCTTTCTTCTTGGATTTTAGCTTTTAATTCTTCTAAAATTTTTCTTTTCTTTTCTTCATATTCTTTTTCTTTTATCTTCATTTCTCGTCTTTTCTTTCTTTCTAACTTCCTTTTTTCTTTTTCTTCTAACAAAATTTTTAATTCTTCTATTTCTTTATCTATAGCATTTGGTATAGCTAAAGAAAAAGGATATACTTCTTTTACTCTTGAAGTAAATTTTACTTTACTACTAGATGCTTCTGTATTTATCTGTTCTCGAGTAAGTTCAGATTCTATTTTAATTTGTTCACTTATTAATTCTTACTCTTATCTTAAAACCTTCAGATGGTTTTGAATCGGTTTTAAGTTAATCGGTAACCCTTGATTAATTATCTCTAACTTTCTTGCCTTAGATAATTTTTTTTTTCAATTTCAATTTTCTTATTCTTTAAACTAATCATTTAAAGATATGGATAATCGGATGACTTACTATACATACACTGAAGTTTTCTTCTTCTATGATCTTCTTTATCATAGGATAAAGAAGCAAATCCTGTTTGGATAGTATAGTATCCTCAGGCTCTGATACCACTTTGCTGGAATTCAGTAGTGCCTCGGCCGAATATGTAATATTTATAATATTCATAACATCATTATTTAACAATAAATATATCTTTTCAATTTTGTGGGAAAGCTCTTGGCCTCTTGCGTCAACTTTTTTGGAGTAAACAAAACTGTTAACGATCATATAATCATATATGATTTCTCAATCTTTTTGGTTATCTCTTCAAATTTTTTTTTTTTTTTTTACTTATTATCACTCTTTCTCATTTCTATTGTCAATTTTTCTTATTTTATTTTATTATTTAATGTTTGCCTCTCCATTTGATTCTAGTGATGGCTCACTATCTCTTTTGTTAGGATGAGCATAAATGGAGAATAAGTTTGCACACCACGAAGGATTGCATTATTTCCGCAACACTATGATAGGAAAAAGTTCAACAACCACATGTTTAATGTGCTGAATAATATATTTTTTTTTGAAAATATTAAATTTATGCATTTAATATAGCGAACATTTACTTAAAATGAAAACAAATAATCATGTCGATGCATCAATGCAATGAAAATCATCTAAGTGATTA
Organism: Inga leiocalycina; assembly: GCA_963242795.1. NCBI lineage: Eukaryota > Viridiplantae > Streptophyta > Magnoliopsida > Fabales > Fabaceae > Inga > Inga leiocalycina. Next base: position 19,584,123 of record OY725327.1, on the reverse strand, counting down.
GTTTTGTCTTCCTATCTTTAGGCAATCCTTTTTTGTGAAGGTATCTGTAATAGTAAAATCAATTGGGCGTGTGATTAAGTAGATTTAGTAGAGCTATAAATCTAAGTTCTTTAAAAAGAAAACAACGGAATTAAAATTTTGAGCACACTTACATAAATCCCACCACCTTTGGTTTCCCAAGAAATCATACGACCAATGAGCCACTAAAAGCCTTACTAATACTTGGGGGCCTAAATATAAAATATTTATTACTCTGATTCTATTTATAATTTTAAATTAATTAACTCTCACATAATATGAGAGTTAGTTAATTTATTAATTATGGGTTAAATTTTTAATTTTGTCCACATTTATGAATGGTTAAAGAGTCAATATAAATAATTTTTTTGTTTATTATAATTAATAGGGGTAAAATGGTAAAAGTTGCATTTATTATAGTAAAACTAGACTTATAATAAGGACGAAAAATTTTAGTCAAAAAGGAAATTATAAATAGGATCAGAGTGGTAGTTACCATTGATAAAAATTCTGCTATCAATTCATATACTCCCTTCAATCCACAATATAAATCACTTATAAAAAAATGATTTTATCCACAATATAAGTCACTTTGAGAGCAATTAATACTAATTTGTCATTTTTGTCCATGTAGTTAATGTTTAAACATGACTCATTAATATTTTTTTTTCTTTTTCAAAACCTCATTTAATATGGGTAAAGTTGTAAATTTTCTTGAATTTTAGATAAATTTAATAAGTTAATTATCATTTCTTGGTTCCAATGAATTAGTTGAAGGACTTAATTGTGGATAGGGGAGGGTATTAGATAAAGTTTAATTGATTTAATTTAGAACTGTCCAGTGGATTTAAATCTATGTCCATAATTGCATGGAGTTTTATATAGTTTGTCGTAATATTCATAGCTTTAAATATTATATTTGATTGATCATATCTAATATTTATATATATAAATTTATGGAATATAATTAAATTTTTTTAATAAATTTACTAGATATGAGATATAGAAATTAACAAATCCAAATCTTCACTTGTTTTTAATCCAAATGTCCCTCATCAGACTAAGAGAACTTTTTCTCAATATCTTAGTATTGACTTTGTATCAAGGATAGGGAAGTATTTAGGCACTTGGATATATAGTACTGGAAGAGAAAAAACGTTTGATCTATGAACAAGTTCTTCATTCTATAGAAATAAGAACCTGGAAAGCTCGATTGCTCTCTCAAGCTTCTGGGCCAACCTTGATTAAATATGTCCTCTCAGTAACAAATATTCACATTCGTTCATGTGTTAAACTTCCGGATAACATTTGCAACCAAATGGACATGCTATGAAACAATTTTTTTTGGGACTCTCAAGGGGATACAGACAAAATTCATCTTCTCATAAAGGATCATCTCTTTCAGCTAGTAAGCGCACAAGGATTGGGTGTTAGACCTGCTAAGTGCATTAATGAATCACTTCTAGCCAAGCAGGTATGGTGGATTATATCTTCACCTGATTCCTCTATGTTAGTCTCTACCCTTAAAGTTAAATATGTTAATCAAGGCCAGGGATCTTTATTGATAAAACCTTATAATTCCTCCGGGATGTGGAAAGGTATATTAGAGGTTTCTTAGGTTATTGTTAGTCGCCTAACTTGGTCATTTGGTTCCGTTTCTGACATTTCTCTCAACCACCCTCTTTAGTGGTCCATGCAAGTGTCTTCTACTCAAACAGCTTTGACTTGAGTATCAGACCTCTTACCGCAGACTTCTTTTAAATGGATGCCTATCCAATGGAATAGGCAATTAGTCATTCAGAACTAGTCTTCTTTAGCGGGCAGATGCAATCCTCAGAACTCGTATATCCTTTTTACAAAGATCAGACAGACTTTTATGGCAAGGGAATTCAAATGGACACTACACATCAAAAGATGGTTTCATCTTGAGTCTGTGCCGTCATTTCCCTTCCAATAACAATCCAGACTCGTTTTGGAAATTCCTATGTCAATCTCTCTGCCTTTCAAGTTTCTGCTTTTACTCTGGAAGGTAATGAACAAAGCAGTTCCATCCATGGATATTCTTCGGAATCATCATCTTCCTGTTACTGGTTATTGTTGCTTTGGATGTGATCAAGAAGAGACTATTGAGCTTATCTTCTATCTATGCCCTTATGCTAAATTTATTTGGTTTGGTTATCTCTCCTTGCATGTTCAGGAAAGTTCTCATAATCATTTTGTGGCTTGGCTTAAACAAACTATACTCCAACTTGGACAAGATGATCAATATGACTTAATTAAGGGAATCATTCTTGTGATCAATGTAATCTGGCTTAAGAGAACTTGGTTGTCCATGAAGGTAGGCTTTTTCCTCCACGTACCCAAGGTAATTTAATGAGGTCTCGGGTATGTTTCGTTTTACACAAATGGCTTTTAACCATATTGATCAGCAAGCTTCCACTCTGATCTCGCATATCGGGACGGTGACTCGAGATCTACCTAATCAGGGCTAGGTTATTGTTCTGCACAAATTCAAGCAACGTCCCCCAGCTTTTTGCAGCGGTATAATATGCCTGATTGCAACTCCTCTTCAGTGGTTCAGATGGCTAAGACAATTCTCTTCCCCATCATCATTCTACTTGTCATGTTTAAGGGCTTCATTGTTATGGATTATCAAGTCTGAGATCCCCTAAAGCTCAGCTTCCCTACACATCATCTGTATTGATAGGTTTTTTCTACCAAAGATTGTTTTTGAACTCCAAAGACTAGGACCTAATTTATAGTGATATTAGGGACATTTTAGGTTTTTTTAACCTCGATCTCTCTTTATAGTTTATAGTAGTCCGAGATAAACACTAAATCAGCTGCTTTCTAATAGGATCCTTATCCCTACGTACTGATGTAAATCTATAATTTCTTTGTAATATTTATAAATTGTTATTTTATCTAAAAAAAAACTAGATATGAGATATATGAATGAATTATGGCATGATGTTATATTAGTTGAATATTGATGCTCCTCTCATGACAAATAAATGTCTGCATGTGAACCAATTCATGGCGTGCCATTTCTGGACCAAGCACTCTTCATCAGATCTCTCAAAAGTAATTCAGAGCTGAAAAAGTGAAAATTGATTTTGAACAGCAACCCATTCTAGCACGTACTACTGCGAATTAATGCCACCCATTGTTCAGGTTTTATACAATGTATGAAAAATTGTACTCCCTCTTATCTATAATACAGGGCCCTTCAACTATCTCACGGAAAATAAGAAATGACAGTTAATTCATTTAATATATTATAAAATGTAAATCTTTTCCACTTTTATCCTTTTTGAGAAATATGTTTAATTATATTGGAAATATTATTTTAGAGAGAAAGATGGGTATAATAAATGGATAAGGTTGGAAAGTGAGTATTAATTATAAGGGCAAAAAAAACATTAATTAAACTGAAAGTGACTTATATTATAGACTATGCCTTCCTTTTAAAAGTGTCACATATTGTGGACCAGAGGAAATATCTATGTTGTCTTAAAAAGATTAAGTACTACCACTTTGGTTCTTTTTATAAATTCAATTTGTAAAAAAAATTTGAACTTTATTGTAAGTCCACCTAAAGAGTAATTAATGAAAATGTTACAATTTTGTCCTATAAATATAATGAAAAAATGAATTAATTCATGTTGGAAGGAGAGAAAAATGAGAGAGAGGGTTTAAGGGTAAATTTGAGAAAATGCATTAGTTTAAAACATATTTAATGAGTTAACGAATTTTCTTTAGTATGTGAAAATTAGGTAAACTGGACTTATAAAAAAGACTAGAGTAGGTGCACTCACAAAATAGATTGACGTATATGAAATTAGGTAATTTTCAACGTTGAAATTGATCGATTACCATTATAAAACTTATCTAAAACCATAAGCATATATACATACATTCATACACATTTATAACATAAAACGAACTATTTATAAATTTGAAATTAGAGTCAACTTTTCTCAGAATCTATGCAATGTAATAAAAAATTTATTTACATTTAAACATTAATGGAATCAAGTAAAGTTTTAACGTTAATATATTCTAAATTTACCAAAAAAATCACAAAAATATACATACCTGTTCATCAAAATTGGAATCCTTTTAATTAGAGGCTAATTAAATTCCTCTACCTATAAAATTAAAGGGAGACAAATTGAGAACTCAAGGTGAAGGGGCAATTTTACTTTAGAAGTGTCAAAAAGAGAGAAATTTTATCTTGACTATTATCCCAATTAATTTTGATCATTAATTGATCAAATATACTGAGTTGACAATCTACATATCATCCATATTTTTTTTTAAGATATAAATTTTTCCTAAAAATTTTAAATCTAACTTTCAAAAAAATGAATTAAATGACACAAAGACTTTCAGGAAAAATTTACGCTTTAACAAAAATAACGCTATGATATATGAATTATCAGATCAACATATTTAACCACCGAATTATCAGAATAAACTGAGATAACGGCAAGGCAAAATTAATCCTTTTTGATATTTTGGTAGCAAAATTGCCCCCTGACCCATAAAAAAAAAAAAAAATATATATATATATATATATATTGTAGGTTATGTGTGTTTGCATGTTTGTCACAAGCCTCAAGCAAAATAAAGATTTGTTTGGAATTGCGAAATTCACCTAAAAGGTTCTTCATATATCTCCATGAAAAGGTACGCAATGCAAACATTTACATGTGTCACACTCTGATAGGCCATGATTTAGCGGGGCTAACCCAATCCTAGAGCCGAAGACGATGACAATAACCTTCAACATTGACTTCAAATGAGATTGTCACAGACAGACAACCCAGAGAGAGAGAGAGAGAGATTGGGTGGCGTAGGGTGAAGAACTAAAAAAGGAAATGAGAGGCCTCAAATCGCTAGCCTTACAGTCTCTTGTATGGGTTTGTGTTGTATAATTAAGAGCAAGCCTTTGCGTCTGCCTTACCTTATCCTATCCACTCACTCTCTCCAATTCTCTCTTCCTTCCTTTTCACCCTCTCCCTTCTCTCTCTCTCTAACTTCAAAACATTCCCTCTCTCACTCTTCCCTACTCTCTGCTTCTGTATTACTTCTCATTTATTCAAAATCATGCTCTTGTATATTAGTCTATAAAAACCCTGAAAAAATATATCGGTGTTTGAGAGTTTTTGTGTGTTTGTTTTCTCTTCCGGCGAAATTAATTAAAGTTCCTGTTTTTATGGCATTTATTATGTATATTAGTGAGCAAGAAGTTTGAATTCTGCAGATATTATTGCTATTATTCATGGCGATCGTTGGTGTGTTTTAATTTGTTTGTGTCATGCCCAAGAATCTTCCAGAGTTTGAGGACGGAGATTATCACTAATTTATTCGATAAATTCAACTATTGCTCCTTAGTTATTTCCGTCCAGAAAAAAAAACAGAAGAAGAACAAGAAGAAAGTCTAGTAGCTAGTGCAGCTAACTAAACTCTCTCAAAAGCTTATAGCTTCTTCTTCATCTCAAGTTCTTCATTATCTCTGCAATAATGGCTCCCAAAACTGGCAAAACCAAACCCCACAAAGCCAAGGGAGACAAGAAGAAGAAGGAAGAGAAAGGTAATTCAATTCGGTCACCCACACACACTCATGTATCTGTGTGTGTGTGTGTGTGTGTCTATCTCTGCACTTTGAATCTGATATAAACTGATGATGAACTTGAAGGAGCTAGTCGGTTTAATCTGTATTGGTGGCTATCAGCTTTATGGTGAAGTGTGTTTTTAGATATATTAATATTGGAGAAATTATAATATTTCTGGGTGGTCTTATCTTCACTCTCCGCTAAATGAGAAATTCTTATCTAGAATATTGCATTGTATCCATTGCAGTTTTGCCAACTGTAATTGAAGTAACAGTGGAGACCCCAGACGATTCTCAAGTCACCCTTAAGGTACATCGACATTTGTCTTTTTCTTATATATGTCACTCCACTTCTTTTGTTTTTGGATTAAGGAGCGAATTTATTAATAAAATTTTAAGAAAAGAATATCTGATACAATTATATTTTAAAAGGGACAAAAATACATATAAGAAATTAAAAGTGGAGCATTCAACATAAAATCGTTAAATTTAACCTAACGGCGTTAAACTATAAAAGAAGAAAACCCCTAACGGCGTCAGATCAAATTTAACGATTTTGTGCTAGATGCTCCACTTTTAATTACTTATGTGTAGTTTTACCTCATTTAAAACATAATTGTATCAGATGCTCATTCTTTAAAATTTTATTGGTAAATTTGATCATTAACCCTTTATTTTTTGGGGCATATCTTTTATATTTATTACCTTTGACCCTCCCTAATTAAACTATACATTCGTTGAAGGTTAAGCTTTTCTTAATTTACCTTTTTCTTTTTTAATATTTTACCGTGGCACATTTAAGTTGTCCATACCAATTTTTAATATTATTATACAAATTTATGAGAAAAGTCTTATTGTTATTTTATAAGTTATATTATATTTGTATGATGTTTTCAGACTTATTTTTTAAGTTACCTGATAAAGCATTTGGGGTCCGGGTCCACGTGATTTGGCAAAAGTGAAATAAATAATTACAATGCAAGTTTCAAATTTTGAAAAATAAATCACAATTATGAATAGTATAATTTTAGTGTACGTTAGTCCCCATACATTACTAAGTACATGAAAAATGATGAGTAGCTATTCCCTGAGAAGAATTAAATCAAAACTCAACACACATGCCAAAATCACTAGTACCGTATTACTCTACATGAGTGTAATTAGTCCTGTGCTCTATATCTAGTGTTTTTTCCCCTCTTTTGGGTGATGAGAATAAATATGGAAAATTATGGGCACGACAGGGAATATCTACGGACAGGCTCTTGGATATGAGAAAGTTGCTTGGGGTCCACGTGGAGACATGTCACCTGACTAACTACTCCTTATCCCACGAGGTACGCTTTTTCCTAATTACTCACTTGTGCCCTTGGTTCTTAAATTCGGATCAGAAATTGACGAATCGGTAAGTCTAGAAATCGGTCAAATCCGGTTTTTTTTTTTTTTAAAAAAATAATTGATTTTTTTTAAATTTTTCTTTACAATTTTATATTAATAACCCTAAAATCCTTAATTTCTCATCAATTTAACTCTGATTTGACTTATGTCTAACCCACTAACCCTTGACTCAATACTCCGGCCGATTCAGTGGTCAGTTCGGATTTCAGAACCTTGCTTGTACCGTCGATACTTCCTCTATCATGTATTTCACCCAGGACCACCGTCCCATATTTCAATTTAGTCCCAAACAAATCTATGGTTCATTCACTCTTTATTTTTTTTTTTTATATTATCATCTGGTATTTAGTTTGGTGTTCTTGACTATCTCTCTCAACACAAATGTCTTCTTTAAGACTCAAACTCGAGACCTAAAGAGAATATAACAGAGTTTTACACTGTTAGATAAACTCTATGTTAGTCATTCACACTCTTTCTATATCACCCAATAACTGGCTTTCCTTCATTTTCTTAACTCAATTCTAATAATTTTAATATTTTATTTCATTCACACTCCCTCTATATCACCATATCTTATTACCCAATAATTGGCTTTCTTTTATTTTTCTTAGCTCAATAATTCTCATAATTTTTTATGAATATCATTTTTATGAGTTATTTTATAACTTTTATTTTTTTGATATTTTATTATTTTTTTTATAACTAGTTCTAGACGAAGTAGAGAAATAATAATGGGTCCCACACTCGGGCATCAAATGGGCAAGTTGTTTTGGTCTTTGATTGCTCCAACCATTTGCTTCCTACAAACAAATATAGAATCCAATCCAGCATACTTTTCCTGTGGCTGTTTTTGCAACTTGACTTTACAAGTTGTAAAATTTATTTTAGATTCTTCAAATAAATGCATGACATGTGTGACTAGTAGAGAAAAATAAAGAAAATAATAAATAAGATATAAAATTAAACTATTCGAACTTTCATTTTTCACACAAAAATCTAAGATCAAAATTTTGTTTATTTATGAGGTCAAAAAAATTGTGTTTATGTAGACAAAAAATTTCAAGGAGTTTTTTGTTTAATAATTTAATTTATTGGAGCTCACAAATTTATGGGCTTTCTTGAATATGACAAATTTATGTAGCGTCACTTTCGTTTTGGTAAAAGATTAATGTTCAATTAAAATGGTGGGCCACCTGAAGAGTAATAAGTTTTCAAACCATATTTATATCAAATTTTTTATAATATGACTGTGTGTACTAATTTTTTATATGAAGTTATTGATAAAAGATAATAATTACAATTTAGGATATATAATTATATATGATTAAAAAACTTGATGAAATTGATATAATGAATTTGATATAAATATTTTTATAATTTGTCTCCTATTAGCGTTTTTCTTTGGCCACCATGCAAAGTATTGTTAAATTACATGCTTTAAAATGTTAAAATTATCGTAACGAACAAAACGGCTAACGAGATCCTGCTAATAATGATCAGGTGCGAGGTCCTAGGCTGAAAGATCGCATGGATATCGTCTCACTGAAACCTTGCCATCTATCCATCGTCGAAGGTGACTAAAACAAAAGTCAAATTGAAATCCAACGGTCATATCTTCGAGATACTATATTCTATTATTGTGGGCCCCCTGTACCATGTCATCACTCTTACTTGTTTCTCACTTTTCTGTAGAGGACTACACTGAGGAGCTCGCAGTGACCCACATTCGGCGACTGCTCGACATCGTGGCATGTACCACCGCCTTCGGCTTCTCCTCCGCCGCCAGTAGGCCGGTCGTCCGATCCAACACGAAGGATCCCGCCGGAGCCAAAGAATCCGGTTCGGCGGAGGCCGAACAGTCCCAGCAGCAGAGTCCAACTTCAGAAAATGGATTGGAAATCAGCTCGAAGCCTGAATCTGGTGATCAGAAACTTGATTCTGGCTGCGGATCAGTTCAGAAAGGTGGTACTGAAAAAGGCGACAAGTCGGAGAAAGTGGACATTGACATTTCCTTGTGTCCTCCGCCGAGATTGGGGCAATTTTACGACTTCTTTTCGTTCTCAGATCTTACGCCTCCTATACATTGTGAGTTTTACTAACCATGATTCTCTCTTTGTTATCTTTCTTTATCTGTGGAGCAATGTCTCTAGTATAAATTGTGCATTGCGCGGGCGCACTTAAATTTCAACTGTCTACTCTAGTTGATTTGAACAATTACTTTCTAGGAAATAACAATTGAAGTAGTCATATTGTTAGGAAATGGTGATATTGATCGTCAAAGTGGAATGATAGGCTGTAGATTCCCTTTTAATTAGGAATGGGAGATAGAATAAATAGAATGAGCACTCTTAAAAGAAATCTTAAAGCTATTCAGAAAATTTTGAAAAAAATTGCTACAACTAAATTTGCTACGGAGTATTAGAATTTTCGTTTCTCTTTGTTCTCTTCTTTTTGTGAGTTCCAAGAATATATTTAGTCAAAAATGTAAAAGAAGTGTAGTGCAACGAGCTGTAAGCTTCGACCAGCATAAGATAGTTAAACTGTTTATTGGGGTTACTGCTTTCATATCGTACTTTTTTACCTATCATGTGTGTATGTATAATATGCTTTGTGTCGCTTCCTCTTTCATGGATGAAATCTTTGTTTCCAAGACACATCTAGCATGCGTGATTAACTTTGTTTATTTTTTGGGTCTGAACCATGCATGATTAACTAAATTATACAATCTTGTTCTTTCTCTCTCTCTCTCTCTCACACGCACGCGCGCGCGCGCGCACATTAGGGATTTTAGCTAGTTGACTACCACTCATATTTGTCGAGCATTACAAAAAGTTGTGAATATTTTTCATAGTATGTGGACATGAAACTCAATTTTCTTAAAGCGCATTTGATTCTCTTACAGACATACGAAGGTCAAATCGTCCATTCCTAGAAGACAAGACAGATGACGATTTCTTTCAGATTGATGTGAGCGTTATTGCCTTATATTTATTTGTATCTCTTTATGTTAATTTGTTGCAGGGTTGTCCTGTTTTGTAGTTTACCCTGAATGAGTTTTGATAAGCATATGATATTACAGGTTAGGGTTTGTAGTGGAAAACCAACAACAATTGTTGCTTCCAGAAAGGGATTCTATCCTGCTGGAAAACGTCTCCTTATCAGTCATACTTTGGTAGGCCTTCTTCAGCAGATAAGCAGAGTGTTTGATTCTGTAAGTTTGAACTCATTATTGTTTCTTTACATCTTCCTTTTTTATAATACTTCCGGATCATTTTTCCTTGTAGTGATTGCTTACATTTTTAATTGCAAATTATACTTTGCCTCGCTATTTTCCTTACTTCATTTTAATGGAGCATCTTAATAATAACAAATGGCATTACTTCTTGCAGGCTTACAAAGGTCTTATGAAAGCCTTTACAGAACACAATAAAGTATGTTACTTTCATCATATGTTTTCAAACTATTCTGTTAAGAAAACATATTCATACTTGTGGTATCATTTCAGTTTGGCAATCTTCCTTATGGTTTTCGTGCAAATACATGGGTTGTCCCTCCAGTTGTTGCTGACAATTCATCTGTCTTTCCCCCACTTCCAATGGAAGATGAAACTTGGGGAGGGAATGGTGGTGGACAAGGTAGAGATGATAAACATGATAAGCGACAATGGGCAAGAGAGTTTGCAATACTAGCCGCAATGCCTTGTCAAACAGCAGAAGAGAGGCAAATTCGAGATAGGAAAGCCTTTCTGCTGCACAGTTTATTTGTCGACGTGTCAGTCATAACAGCTGTTTCAGCAATAAAGCATCTTAAAGAAAGCTCTTTAAACAGTCCAACCACCCAAACTTCCTGTGAAGAAAAAATCGGAGATTTGGTTATTAAGGTGACCAGAGATGTATCTGATGCAAGCACCAAGTCGGATTGCAAAAATGATGGAAGTCAAATTCTTGGATTGTCAGAAGAAGAACTTGCTCAAAGAAACTTGCTTAAAGGAGTAACTGCAGACGAAAGTGCAACCGTTCATGTAAGTGAACAGAGTACAGTGAAACTACTATAATTCACTGAAGTATCTTATTAATAACTTTTGTGTTTTGTTCACGTAGGATACTCCTACTTTAGGTCTAGTAATTGTAAGGCACTGTGGCTACACCGCTGTGGTGAATGTTTCAACTAAGATAAATTGGGAAGGGAGTCCTATTCCTGTGGATATTGATATTGAGGACCAGCCTGAAGGAGGTGCAAATGCTTTAAATGTTAACAGGTCAATTCTTTTATCACTCGTATGATCTGTTTAATGATCAAAAGGCCTCCTTGAGTGACTATACATTCCCCTGTTGTGTTAGCAAACCATTTTTTGATACCCTAAATATTACAATAAATGCACAAATTGAGGAAAAAAATTGGCCCTTTAAAGTGTCTAATGCGTTGACCCACAAAAAAAAAAGCGTCTAATTCAAATTGTGCTTTTAGTATTCCATTGCTACATCTTTCTGGTTTCAATACTTTAACAAAAGGCCATTGTCTCAATGATGCTTTTGTCTATGATATCGTGTACTGATATAACTAATCAAATTGTCTTCAGCTTGAGGATGTTGTTGCACAAGTCACCTACACTTCAATCGTCTAATACAATTCAACGAAACCAAGGCACAGATGTTGAAAATTTACGATCTGCTAGGTCTTTGGTAAGGAGAGTTATAGAGAAAAGCTTACTGAAATTGCAGGAAGAACCCACTAAACAAAGTAAATCTATCAGATGGGAATTAGGTGCTTGTTGGGTTCAACATTTGCAAAATCAAGCTTCTGGGAAAACTGAGCCCAACAAGTCAGAAGAGTCTAAACCTGAACCAGATGTTAAAGGGCTTGGGAAGCAGGGTGGATTACTAAAGGAACTTAAGAAAAAGATTGAGAGCAGGAATTCAAGGGCTGAACAAGGGAAAGACACTTCAACAAATAATGGTGTTGACATAACTAACAAGTCAGATGCCACTCAACAGGAGTTAGAGAGACAAGATGAAGAAAAGGAGGCTATGTGGAGAAAGCTGCTTCCTGATGCAGCATATACACGTCTTAAAGAATCTAAAACTGGTTTTCATCTAAAGGTCCGTCTCTGCTTTCTGCCATGAGCAAGCATGCTTTTGTTTATTTTTTCTTGTGTGCCTAAGATAATTCGCCAATAGAATTTATGGACTTTCTCAATTCTAACTAGTATAATCTTAATTCACTAATTAACTGTAGTTATCAGCCCTTGATATATAGGTATACTGACATTAATTGTGGCAATTTTCTATATCTGCAGTCTCCTGATGAATTGATGGAAATGGCACAAAAATATTATGTTGAAACTGCACTTCCAAAGCTGGTTAGTTTCTTGACAATGTAGATTTTTTTCCCTGGAGTTATTAAGAAATGAATTTGAATGTCCTGGCTTCAAATATTTTTAGGTGGCAGATTTTGGTTCCCTTGAACTTTCACCAGTTGATGGCAGGACACTAACTGATTTCATGCATACTAGGGGCTTGCAAATGTCTTCATTGGGACGAGTGGTAGTAGATTTAATTTATCAGCTTATGCACCCTACCATGATTTACACCATCAATTCACTAGTTTATCATTTCACCGTATTAGCTTTGACCACTTTCTTTTTTTTATAACCTTTACGGTGTAGCTCATTCACTTTATGCAATTTATAGATAAAATAAGTAGTTAAAGATTGCTAATAACTAACACATGTCAATAAGAGTGAATATATTTTTCAGAAAATGAGACAACCTAAGGGTTTAATACCTGATTGAGAAAAAGAGGAGACATGGGGAAAATGTAGAGTTTTGATGAAGAAAATAGTAAAGAGGAAGCCCAAAAGCTTAATTTAGTTTGTTTAGTTTTTCATTTAAAGGACCACACGATATATTTTTCTTTTTCTTGAATTGGTCCTGATAGCCCACTATCTTTCTTTTATCTCCCTTTAATTAGAAGAATTCTCATGCTACTGTTACTATGTCGCGTAGGACTTAACCTGAAATTTAGAAATTCATATTTTACATTTTCACCAAGGACCTCAATAGATTAAGGTTTGCAGAATTCATGTAATATAGCTCTTAACATGTCGAGCACAATATTATCAGTTATTAAAGCTTTACTCTTGATGACTTTATAAAATGCACATAATATTGATAACGATCTTATCCAAACTTTTTTCCCCAAATGACTTCTTTTAATGCCATTTGCAATCATCTTTTTGTTGCATTGCCCATTACACATGCCAATTTTGCAGTATAATTCTGATTCTTTCCGCAACGTTGGTTTATACATCACAAAATTGCCCTGCTAGCTCATTTAAGGCATTAAACATGTTGATAATACGATGTTGATATGTTTGAATATGCATATTCATAGATAATTTCACCAAGTGTATGTTCTATTTGATTTCCATCTGCTAGGTTGAGCTTGCAGATAAGCTTCCTCATGTGCAATCACTTTGCATACATGAAATGGTTGTTCGAGCCTATAAACACATCTTGCAAGCTCTCATTGCAGCAGTTGATGATGTCTCTGAATTGGCTTCATCTATTGCATCATGCTTAAACATGCTGTTGGGAATTCCAACTCCTGAAACTATAGATGCAGAAATTATCGATTGTGATAATTTGAAATGGAAATGGGTAGAAACATTCCTTCTTAAGAGGTTTAAGTGGCAATGGAAACATGAAAGTGTCCAAGATTTAAGAAAGTTTGCCATTCTACGTGGACTATGCCACAAGGTAAAGTAAATGACGCACTTTGTAATGAAGAATATTGAGTTTTTTCTGCTCAATTACTTAAGACATCAAAATAATCTTTAAACAGGTTGGACTTGAGCTGGTTCCTAGGGACTATGATATGGAGACAACATCTCCTTTTAGAAAGTTAGATATCATAAGCATGGTCCCCATATATAAGGTAAAAATATGACATTTTATTTTGTATGAGGAATATCATGATTAATTTTATCAGTTGATTGAATTACATTACAATATCAATTATTTGCACAGCATGTAGCATGCTCATCTGCCGATGGGCGCACACTTTTGGAGTCATCAAAGACTTCTCTGGATAAAGGTAAATTGGAGGATGCTGTCAACTATGGCACAAAGGTAAGATCATTTCTACATCTTAAGTGAGGATTTTATTTTATGAAGCCAACATATGGGTAAACCAACATATTGCATTGAATCTTGAAGGCACTGTCGAAATTGGTGTCAGTATGTGGACCTTACCACAGAATGACAGCAGGAGCATATAGTCTCTTAGCTGTTGTGTTGTATCATACAGGAGATTTCAATCAGGTATGTATTTTAATACTTTCAAATTCTTTCTGTTGACTCATCACATGAATGGTAACATATAACTTCACGCTGCTTACAATAGTTGAATTCTATGTGATTATTAAATAATTTGAATTAGTGCACAGAATCATGTTCTTTTTCTTCTCTATTTCTGCACCATGGCATGGTTTACAATATAAATTTTCTGACACTTTTACTATCAGATTAAGGACTTGATATTTTCTCAACCCAATAATAAATATAGACACCTAATCTTTTGACATGGAATTTTAACAAATTTCACTGCAAAGGAGACTATACTGATTACCATTTCTAATCATTTTACCTTGGATTTATTAGGCAACCGTCTATCAGCAAAAAGCGTTGGATATAAACGAAAGAGAGCTTGGATTAGATCATCCTGACACCATGAAAAGTTACGGGGATCTGGCTGTTTTCTACTATCGACTCCAACATACAGAATTGGCTCTAAAGTATGTTTCTGTATATAAGTAGAAATTTTTAGATTATTTTTGGAACCATGATGCCTCTTTTTTTAAAAAATATCAGAAATAATACTAGAGGACTTTTTGTTTTTTGGGTGGGGGACTATGTTGTTATAGACTATTTTAGAGGTTTTACTAAGATGATGATTATTTGATGACTTTGAAGTACTCTGTACCTAGGCCATGCCTGAAAGGTTAAAATATCAGGAAAAATATTCCTTCAGATTCAATTGTTCAAAATAAAAAATCAACATTAGGAAAAAGCAATAAAGTCTTATCAAGAGAACGAATTGCAAATCTAAACAATCATGCTATACAGGTTAAAGAATTCACAGAACTGTCTCAAACCCCGCATGTCATTATGCGGAGTGATAAGCCTCAGACTGGTTAGATGTACATAAACATATTTTGAATGAATAGGCTGAAGACGAGTATCTAACACCAGGCAAAAAGAGGAAGAGTGAAAATATAGTAGCTTCTGCTGGACATTTGGAGACGAACAGATAATTTTAAAGAAGAGAAATTACATGCAATGACAAACCTAGGGGCTCATTAATTAAAAGCATTTGAAGGAAACGTTAAAGTTAACTGACAACATATTTGTCAGTGAAGGCTTGAAGGGAGAGTCTTGATTCACGGGTCATTTAACACATACCTTCTTTTTTTTCAAACGTAATGCCATAGAGTCATCCAAATTAAAATAGCTATTTATGATAAAAGATCATTTGTGTAGGAGCAACAAGCATTGATGGATATTGGGACCATAAGTGACTAATATTCATAAGCAATAAATGAGTTTTAGTTTAGCCATGCTAGATGCTAATTTCTACAAGAACTATATAAAACTTTTCATATATAGAATTGTTTTTGTTTATTCTTTTCAAATAATAACGCAGAACATGCTTTCAACAGTTAAACTTCTTATTTCCTTGTAAATGTCTAGGTATGTCAATCGTGCATTGTATCTTTTGCACCTTACTTGTGGACCTTCACATCCAAATACTGCTGCTACCTACATCAATGTAGCAATGATGGAAGAAGGATTAGGGAATGTCCATGTTGCTCTCAGATACCTTCATGAAGCCTTAAAGTGTAACAAAAGATTACTTGGAGCTGACCACATACAGGTACACTCTCTCATTCGTAACACAAAAAACTTAAATGTTTTCCATTGCATGAGATATTATTAGATGACATGCAAGAAGTACTGTCGGGCATATTGAATGAAATTGACTTGTGACTAGGTCATTAAAATGTAAAAGAAAACAATCGTACGAAAAATATCAAGTACTTTTCTTGGTCACAGTGGATTCAGGATCATTATTTAACTTGTTAGAGACTCATTACTGCACTGTTAAAAAGCTGACATGGCACAGGTACTGTTTATAATAAAAGTGTTAAATCAGAGTTTAATTTCACTTTGAATGTGATGTATTATTCAACTAGGGAGGTTACAATATATAGGCTAAAGAGAGTAATCAGATGAGTAAATGAAGGGATCACAGTCAGAGATTATTTCCTAAACAGTGAAGCACTAAATCAAGATTATGATCAATGGGAGATAATTGTGATATTCTCAAATCTGAACTGATTTGATTTCCAACACTCCCCCTCAAGCTAGAGAGTAGATGTCAATCATTCCCAACTTGCCTCGAAATCCTTCAAACTTAGTTATGCCCAGTGGCTTCGTCATAATGTCTGCAATCTGATCCGCTAATCGTATGTGAGACAAATTCATAATGCCTACTTCAATATTTTCTTTAATGAAGTGTCTTTCGATCTCAACATGTTTTGTTCCATTATGATAAACTAGGTTCTTGACCATTTCAATGTTGGCCTTGTTGTCGCACCAGAACTGTATTGTTCCGTCATGTGAAATTTCTAGCTCCTTTACTAACCTGATGACCCAGAGTCCTTCACTTACTCCATTGACAATAGCTCTTAGTTCTACTTCTGCACTTCTTAACACCAGTGGCTTCGTCATAATGTCTGCAATCTGATCTGCTGATCGTATGTGAGACAAATTCATAATGTCTACTTCAATATTTTCTTTAATGAAGTGTCTTTCGATCTCAACATGTTTTGTTCTATTATGATACACTGGGTTCTTGACCATTTCAATGTTGGCCTTGTTGTCGCACCAGAACTGTATTGTTCCGTCATGTGAAATTTCTAGCTCCTTTACTAACCTAATGATCCAGAGTCCTTCACCTACTCCAATGACAATAGCTCTTAGTTCTACTTCTGCACTTCTTCTTAACACCACTGTTTGTTTCTTGCTTCTCCCCATAACCAAATTTCCCCACACATATGTGCAATACCCAGAGGTTGACCTCTTAGTTTCCTTGTCCCTTGCATGGTCTGCATCGGTGTAGATCTTGATGTTTCTGGTTGTGCCTTTCTTAAAGAAGATCCCTCTTCTAAGATTAAGTTTCAGATAATTCAGATAGTTCAGAATTCTGTATACAACCTTCATGTGCTCTTCTTGTGGCTGATGCATAAACTGACTAACTATTCCAACTGTATAGTTGATATCTAAACGTGTGTGGGTTAAGAATATCAATTTTCCTACAAGTCTTTGGTATCTTTCTAAGTCAACTGGAACACCTTGTGGCTTGATCTCTAGGTGACACCCTTCTTCCATTGGTGTCCCCTTAGGTTGAGCACTCAACATTTCTGTCTTATGCAGCATGTCTAGGGTATACTTCCATCAAGATACGTTGATGCCCTTCTTAGTTCTTGTTTCTTCCATGCCCAGAAAATTTCTCATTTGTACGAGATCTTTCACTTGGAATTCGGAAGACAAATCCTGTTTCAGTTGAGTTATAGATTCTTTATCATTTCTTATAATGACAATGTCATCAACATAGACGATCAGGTCAGTGACGTTCCCAGTAGCATGTTTGATGAACAATGTGCTATCTGCTTGTCTCTGTGTGTACCCAAGTCCTTTCACTGCTTTGGTGAATCTATCAAACCATGCTTTAGGGGATTGTTTTAGTCCGTATAAAGACTTGTTGAGTTTACATACAAAGTTTTTAGGGGCCAGTACTCCATCTGGGATCTCCATATATACTTCTTTCTCTAAATCTCCATTCAGGAATGCATTCTTTACGTCCAGTTGGTGCAACGACCAATCAAAGTTGGTTGTGATTGATAACAACACTTGGATGGTATTGAACTTAGCTACTGGAGCAAATGTCTCCTGATAATTAATCCTATATGTTTAGGTATATCCTTTTGCAACACATCTTGCTTTGTATTTATTGATACTACTATCTGGATTAAATTTCGGGTTGAAGATCTATTTGCACCCTACTGGTTTCTTTTTTTTGGGAAGCGTTGTTATCTCCCATGTCTTATTCTCCTTGAGTGCATTCAACTCCTCTTCTGCAGCTTATTTCCAATTTGGATAAGCCATGGCTTGCTGAAATATGTTTGTAATTTTTATTTGTGCATTATGTACAACAAAGCTTTGCATTTTTGCAGACAGATTACTGTATGAGACAAACCGTTGAATTGGATGATGAGTACAAAATCTTACCCGTTTTCTCAAAGCAATAAGCCAACCTAGTTATTTAGGATTTAATCCCAAATTAGAGTTATGGTGGTTCTTTTGAATGGGAGAGATAGTATAGAAAGATTTTTCTAGATTTGGCCCTAAATGCCCTTATAAGCCAATAGCTCCATAGCTAGATGTTGTGATCTTGCCCATGTTAGGCTATGAAAAGGCCGTTTCTGCATTATGAATCAATTGGCAGCTACCAATGTTTGGTTCCTCTTGAACTTGTTGGCTACTCTCCTTCTCGCCTTGTTTTAGCATCCACCCTTGAATTGATCTCAACATTTATTTCCAGTTCATTGGGTGTGGGTTCAGGTTCATGATCAGGTAAGGTGGGACTGGGCTGGTTTATGGGGACAAATGAGTCAAGGTCAGCTATAAGGTTAGGCTATGGTGGTGATGATATGTCTAGTGGGAGTTTAGAGTGATATTCTTCCGAAATTAGTCATTCAACATTAGTATACTCTCCTTGAATAGGTAATTTTGGATAATAAGCTTCTTCTTTGGAGAAGATGGTATCTTGGGAAATGAAAAATTTCTTGCAAGTAGGGTAGTAGCATTTGTACCCTTTTTGAGTGGGGAGTAGCCAAGGAATATACATTTGTCAACTCAAGTAGCAAATTTGTTGCCATCATTTTTGTGAATAAAGACAACACAATCAAACACTTTTGGTGGTAAGGAATTGATTAGTGGGCAAGTTGGAAAGTGTTTAAGGAGTTTCTGGATATGAGTGATGTAATTAAGGACTTTGGAGGACATGTGACTAATTAGATAAGCGGCTGTTAGTACATCATCCCCTCAGAAGATGGTAGGAACACTCCGCCTTCCAACAAGTGACAGTTCTTACGCTCAGCCACTCCATTCTGTTGAGGGGTATAAGGGTAGGACGTTTGGTGATGAATTCCTTTGCTGATCAACGATTTCTTTAAAGACTCCACTTATGTATTCCTTGGCATTGTCATTTCGTAATACCTTAATTGAAGTATTGAATTGGGTTCACACAAAGGTTTCTAAGCTTTGAAATACTTTAGCTACTTCGGACTTTCTTTCAGTAAGTGAACCCATGTGGTTCTTGTGTGGTCATATATAAAAGTAACAAACCATCTAGCATTAATGAGGGTTTTCATTTGTGCAGGTCCCCAAATGTCATTGTGGATTAGTGTGAATGGTGCAGAAGGGGTGTGCGGTTGTTTGGGATACGAGGATCGAGTTTGTTTGCAAGTTGGCAAGTTTCACAATGAAAAGGAACATAATTTTTATTGAATAAACTTGGAAACACACGTCTCATATAATCAAAACTAGGGTGGCTTGAACGACAATGCCATAACAATACATCATTGTTTTGAGAATTGGAGCTAACCAATGCTCTGCTTGCCTTTCATGCATCTTTATTCTTCAAACTCGATCCTTCAAGGTAGAACAGTCCATCCCATTCTCTAGAAGTCCCAATCGTCCTCCTCAATCTTAAATCCTAAAAAACACGATCATCATCAAAGATTACTCGGCATATACGACCCTTAGTCAACTTGCTCACAGATATTAGATTATAAGTGAGTGTAGGCACAAACAGGACTTTGCATATTTCCAAGTGATTAGATAATGCGATCGTGCCAATTCCCTCAACCCGTGTGAAAACACCATTAGCTACTTTTACTCTAAGGTGTTAGTGACAAAATTTAAGGCTGTGGAGTAAGGTTTTGTTACCGGTCATGTGATCTGTAGCTCCTGAGTCAACAATTCAAGTGGCTTCACTAGTTATCATAGCATTGAGAGCTACAATGGAATTACCTTATTGTACTAGATTCACACTAGGAACAAAGTTTGAATTATTTTGCTTCCCAAGTATCTTGCAAAGCACTTGTAGTTCTTCTTGGCTCAAGTGATCATCACTCAATTTTCTGCTCAGTTGTGGTAAGGTGACTCTGGGAGGTCTGTTTTTCGCTCAATGACTTGCCATGTAGCTTTCAACATTCTTCTTTGATATGGCCCTTCTTTTTGCAGTAGTTGCACCATTTATTATTCCTTCATTCACCTTGTGGTCCTCTCACAACAAATGCTGAGCTCTTAATTTAACTAGGACCACTTTGGTTCAGGAGTTTCTTACTTTCTTCGAATTGCACAAAGTTGACTACATCAAACAGAAGTGGTAGAGGGCTTAATCCCATGATTCTGCCCCTTATCTCCATGAAAGAGTCGTTTAGGCCTAGCAGATCGTGTATCATTCCATCTTCCACTATTTTCTTGTATAGTTGAGCATCCTCAATGTTCTTCCATGGGTGGACCTCATACAAGTCCTACTACTTCCAAAATTTTAGTAAAGCATTATAATATTTAGTTATCGACATGTTACCTTATCTTAAATCACGGAGTTGCCTTTTCAAATGGATCAAGGCAATGGTGTTATCAAGAGGGGATTAGGTTCTCCTAACTGCATCCCAGATTCCTTTGGCAATGTTCGCAAGAAGATAGCCTTCACTAATGTCCTGAGTCATCAAGTTACACAACCATCCCTTTACCTGATTATTTTCAGCAAACTAGATGTCAAAATTGGGATCATTAGGGGCTGGTTGAGGAGCTTCGCCATTAATATACTTCTCCTTTCTCTTGCCAGGCAAATATATCAGTACATATTAGGACCACCGAAGGTAATTCTTCCCATTATGTTTATGATTAATAATCATTCCTTGATTTTCTGTAAGGGATGCAAATTTTGATGTCATCTCAAGGGTTTTAGAGTGTCCAGTGGTGGTAGATGAAGAAGAAATAGTGCTTCCTTGTGTTGAACCACTAGTATCGGACATGAGTGCCTACGAATGACTCCATAATTTGTTGGGGTGTGAGAAACAAATCCGAAAAGAGGAGGAAAATCACAAGAATACATGTTTTGGACGAAGAATAACAGCAACGTGAGGGCAACAATGGCGGAGCGTGAACTCATGCGCGGAAGAAGAGGTGGCGTTTGAGGCTCATGCGCAACTCAAATTAGAGTTGGATCATCGAGGGTTCACTGATCGGCGTTTTCCGGTCCCTATGGAGGTGGCGGTGAGACGTCACTCGCTCTCCTTCCTAAACCCTAGGCGTCACTCCCTCTTTGCCTCTCTCTTGCTCACTGTGTTCTCTCATTGTCTCTCTCTCCCCCTCTCTATGAGTCCAAGTCGAACTCAAGGGCTTTGATGCCATGTTAAATCAAAGACCAACTTCACTCTGAATGTGATGTGTTAGTCAACTAGGAAGGGTACAATATCTAGGCTAAAGAGAGTAATTAGAAGAGTAAATAAAGGGATTACAATAAGAGATTATTTCCTAAACAGTGAAGCACTAAATCAGGGATTATGATCAATGGGAGATAATTGTGGTATTCTCAAATCTGAATTGATTTGATTTCCAACAAAAAGTTTATCAAAAAATTTAGTAGGGTACTCATTTCTAATGATATACAAATTTGTGAAAATAATCCATTGCATTATATGACTGCTCATAATTTGCCGTGCCAAATTAGTTGTTCGTGCATTCTACTCCCTGTACATGCTTACATGTTTGGTTTCTTTGTGCAAATACATCAGATCAAGGAATAATAGTTGGCACTTTTAACTTATTAACTGAATTCTTGGTTTATTCAGACGGCTGCAAGCTATCATGCAATAGCCATTGCTCTCTCTTTGATGGAAGCATATTCTCTAAGCGTTCAGCATGAGCAAACCACCTTGCAAATACTACAAGCTAAACTTGGTTCTGATGATCTTAGGACACAGGTTGTAGTCTTACATGTGTTATTTGATTGTAAATATTCAATATATGATGATTCTTCCTCCTCAAGTATATATATGTGAACTTTTTGCAGGATGCTGCTGCATGGCTTGAATATTTTGAGTCAAAGGCTCTCGAGCAACAAGAAGCTGCACGCAATGGTACACCTAAACCAGATGCCTCAATCTCCAGCAAAGGTCATTTGAGGTAGACGCTACAATTAGAACAAGGCTTTTCACATTTATCCATGAATTAATGGTTGGCTTTTACCTTGTTAACAAGTCTAAATCAGCCCATTTTGAGCATATATTTTGAGTCAATCTTCTATTTTAAGTTCATGCTAGCCTTGAATTTTTTCCCAGATATTCTAGCCTTAGTTATCCCTATGCAAATGATGTTTCTTAAAAGACCATTACAAGGTGTTGAAACTTCGAGTTGAAACAACATCTAGTTGTACTACTAAAATTTGATAGTTCCTATTCTATCCTTCTAAATCCAGAGCAACTCTAAAGTTTATAACCTGGAAAATTAAGAAGCAGACTTATTTTTGAAAAGTGTAAATTGATGTACTCTTAATGCAAACATGTGAATCCTTCCCTTAAAAGCTGACCTAAGCTTCATAGTAATTACTTTAGTTAACTCTTTTAAGGACAATGCAATTTAAAGTTTCGAACAAAATTTTCCTGTTTTGATGTAATACAGCTAGCTCTTCTTTTTGGACTGCTAGATTATGTTATATGTTGAGCATTTTCTTTTGTAATCTTAATATTCTCGTTCCTCATGATAACAATGTTAATTTGTTCTGTAATGGTTGAGAATCTTTCATTACTTGAATTGGCTACTTATTGCTAAATCAAATACGCAAGACTCATAATCAAGTTTGTGTGATTTTTATTTTTTGTTCAAAATCTTCTTTTAAACTTGTTTAACCTTACAATGCCTTGCATCAGTGTGTCGGACCTCTTGGATTACATCACACCAGATGCTAACCTGAAAGCAAGAGAAGCACAGAAAAAGGCCAGAGCCAAGGTAACACATAACTTTCTTTATCCATCATTTACCATATCAATCTCTCTTCATCATTCACTTGTCCTCTCTGACCGTAAATTTACCAATTATTACCTACAGTTGAAGGGGAAACCTGGACAAATGGAAACAGTTACAGATGAAAACCAGAAGGAAGAAGATGTGTCTCAAGTGTATCCTACTGTAGAGAGTACAAGTGATAAAGAAAATAAATCAGAATCTCAACTAACGGAACGCGTAATTGATAAGGTTGAACCCACGCTCTCAGATCAATCAGTCCTCAATGAAAGTAATAACCTGGGGCAGGATGACACCTCAGATGAAGGATGGCAAGAGGCTGTTCCGAAAGGTCGATCTCTCGGTGGGCGCAAGTCATCTTCATCAAGGAGGCCAACCCTAGCAAAACTGAACACTAACTTCATTAAGGTTTCCCAATCATCAAGACATAGAGGCAAGCCTGCGAATTTTTCTTCTCCACGAACTAGCTCAAATGAGACGAGTCCTTCAGTTGGACCCTCCCTTCCTGCTCCAAAGAAGTTTGTAAAGAGTGCAAGTTTCAGTCCTAAGGTGAATGGCACCAATGTCACAGCTTCCAGAGCAGATAAGTCAACAGATTCAAAGTCAGCCCCAACCAGCCCTGCTATAAGTGATCAAACTGCTAAACCTACTTCTTCTGCTAGTGCCATTAGCGTCCAGACAGCAGGAAAAGTTTTCTCCTACAAAGAAGTTGCCTTAGCCCCCCCTGGTACCATTGTGAAGGCCGTGGCTGAACCGTCACCAAAAGAAAAAGTTGTTCAACAAAACACCGAGGCAAGCAATGAGATAGTTGCAACAGAGGAGGTTCACTGTGCAACATCAGGAAAGGATGTTGAAGAAAATCATGATCAGAAACTAATTGAAGAAAAAAAGGAAGATGAAGTGGTAAATGAAAATGCTGGTTTTACAAAAAGTACTGATGTTAAAGATGAGGTTGCCATTGTGAAACCCCAGGAAGATAGTAGTCATGCTGTTAAAGAGAAGAAAGTTGAAGCTACAAATATCACAGTTGGGCAGGTTGAGAACAGTGAGTGTTTGAAGAATGTGAACGACGGGGCCTCTCAAAGTGTATCAAAGATAGAAACACAAGAAAGTTGCCCAACAACTTCCCTTGATTCTGAAGATTCAAAAGAGCTGCTCAGTAACGATGCATCTGTATCAAAAGAGAAGCTTACTGAAGGAGATGAAAAGCAACATGAATCACTGAATGGTAATGCTGATAGTATCTCAATACCATCTGAAGGAGAAAAGCAAGATGAAACAGAATCAGGAAAGGAAACAACCAAGAAACTTTCTGCAGCTGCACCACCATTTAATCCTTCAACAATCCCAGTTGTCGGCTCAGTTCCAGTTCCAGGCTTCAAAGATCATGGAGGAATATTGCCCCCACCAACAAATATTTCTCCTATGATTGCAGTAAATCACCGTAGATCACCTCATCAGTCAGCAACAGCAAGAGTTCCATACGGTCCACGCATTTCTGGAGGCTACAATAGATATGGGAACCGAGTTCCACGAAATAAAACTGTATTCCACACTGGTGAGCACACCACTGACGGCAATTGCATTAGCCCTCCCACAATAATGAACCCACATGCCAGTGAGTTTGTGCCTGGACAACCTTGGGTTCCCAATGGCTATCCAGTGCCTCATGATGGATATATGACTTCACCAAATGGTATTCCAGTATCACCAAATAGTTTTCCAATGGCTCCCAATGGAATTCCATTATCACCCAATGGATATCCAACATCCCTAAATGGTGTTCCAGTTACTCAAAATGGCTTTGCAACATCCCCAACTGGTTCCACAGATTCAACAACAGTTGAGAATGTTGAAAATGATCATGGAAACGAAAGTAAAACACCTGACAAGGAAAGTAAAGAAGAAGCTTCAACGGAAATCAAGAATGAAGAGCTGGAAGCTGAGCAAAATACTGCAGACCAATCTGCCAGCACTGAGAATGGTTCTGAAACAGAAGAAAAGCCTATAGACTTGGTCCCAACAACTGATTGTTGTCAAGAAGAAAAAGAACTTAGCAAGGAGATAGTACCTGAGACAAAGCCAAGCAAGTGTTGGGGGGACTACAGTGATAGTGAAACAGAAATGATTGAGGTCACAAGTTAAGGTATGGTGAAGTTTTCTTAGTGACTACCACGTTATATTTGATTAATCTGTTCCTTTTATAACTTTTGGTTGCATTCACAGATTTGTAGCTTCTTGGTCAGACTCCAAGTGATGATGACTGAGTTCCAGAACAATGAGGTCCCAATTGACAACTGGGTTGGTGTGTTCTTCGAACTGAAGCTCATGGACAAATTATGACAGCACGGAAATGCAAAATTCTTATACAACTTGGTACCCTAATAGTGGAGGAGGTTAGGTTGACAGTCTTGTTTATAGTGTCCAAAAATAGTCTTGTTAATAGCGTATTTTGCGGAAGCAAGTCATCTAAGACGTTGAAGCCTTTGTTGAGTAGCTAATTAGCATATCCTGTATTAAAACGTTTCAATCATTTCCTGCTATAATATTTTTGTTGTGTTGACGGATTTGTAACTTCTTGGTCATCTTCCAAGAGATGATGACTAAGTTCTAGAACAATAAGGTCTCACTTTGCATACCTGTATTTTGTTTTCCTTGTAGTTGCCCTTATTTGTATTTCAAGAGTTGGTTCATAACTCGAAATGTTTCTCTTCCGTATGATGAATAATTACAATGCTAAGGAGTAAATGTGATGAGCTGGACTACTTTAGCAATATTTGTTTCACCATCTTCTAGCTTCATGAAACTCGGCGGCTGGTTCCTTTTGTTGCCTTTTCGTGCTCTTTCCTCAAATACTTACTTGTATGAATAAAAGGAAAAAGAATCGGTTAATATTTTTGTCTTGCCCTAAAGAACAACTGTGCTGCTCCCTACCGGCCACTCGTGGTACGGACCTCCATATTATTTCATCTCCCGCTCTTCCGATTTTGTGATCGGAGTCTCTGTTCTTTCTCTCCACCTTTTGACTGTTTGGTTCTGTTAAATTGGTTGTGAAATCCACGATGATGGCCTCGCTCCGCATCGCCGGCCTTATCTTTCCTCTCCGCCTCCCCTGCCATTGACGCCCCAAACCTTCCCTCCGTTGGAAAAAAAAAACGGTGGGAGTAGTCTGGTATTTGATAGAGCCTCTTTACCCTCACTTCCTAAAAAACCCCCTAATTTTTAAAGTTTGTGGTTTATAGGATTAATTTTTTACAGGTTCGGATCTAAACGGATTTAAACTCATTTTAATAAATTTTTTTTTTTAAATTTTACAATTTATTTATTATTTTATCTTAAATTGATATATATTATTTTTAAAACTCATAAATTTTTAGTTAAAATAATCATCTAAAGTCCAAATTAGCCTTTTTTTAAAGTTTAAATGAATAAACCATTAAAGAAAATAAAATAAATCAAACCATTTAATAAGTGTTTACCTGTTATTAATACTTTATTAGGTACTTAGGTTTCTCTTATATTGATAATTTGATATAATGATATTATATATATTAATTTATTTTTAAAAAATATTAAACAGGCCTAAAAGGAGAGCCGACCCTTTTAGACCCGCTTCCTGTTTTAGCTTCTAAATCATAAGCCCGGCCCTTGAAGGACCTGAGCCTAAACTGGCCGGCCTGACAGACTCAGCCCGAATTCCCGACTCTAGCCTTTGACTGCCTAATCAGATGTTTTGTGTGCCACATCAGCAATCTCTAAAATTTTTTAACACCGTTAATCTTTATTTTAACAGTTTTATACAGGGTTCTCAGACTCGGACCGGACCGGCAGGTGCGGCCCAGAACCCGCTGAACCGGTCAGTAGACCGGTCCGGGTCCCAATTTTTTTTAAAAAAAGAATTTTAACTTTTTCCTTTAGAATTTCATACTATAAGCTTAAAATCTTCAATTACTCACTGGTTTGGCCCTGGTTTGACCCACTGACCCTTAACCCAGTACCCCGACCGGTTTAATACTCGGTCCGGATTTTAATACCTTGGTTTTATATGTAAAGGACTAACTCATCTAATAGGGTAACCCAATAAGAAGAGGGGGAAAGAACTCGGACCTGATTCAAAACTTGAGTAAACCATAGGACCTAGGGATTAATTTTCCCTATATCTTATATCCTTCTCATGTTATTAGCCTTCGTGAGTGTTTGGGTATTTACCAAACCTAGGTTTGTGCAATCTGAGACAAAATTTTTCT
This sequence comes from Inga leiocalycina, assembly GCA_963242795.1. Taxonomy (NCBI): domain Eukaryota; kingdom Viridiplantae; phylum Streptophyta; class Magnoliopsida; order Fabales; family Fabaceae; genus Inga; species Inga leiocalycina. The sequence continues at coordinate 19,556,683 of OY725327.1, read as the reverse complement.
TACATACTTACTTCATAAATCGTAAAAGCTATTCTCAAAAGTTAATCCAAACACACACTTTCTCAACTCTATGGGCAAACATAGTTATGAAGCTTTCGGAGTTTCGGTTCATTTGACACCGAGCCTCCACATTACCATTTATTTGTGGACCCAGCTCCAAAGGCTCTTTAAAAACAATAATTAAACAAAAAGAATTATTGATGGGGATTAGATCTAGCAGAAGGGATTAGTCTCTCACTATATTATGAATCAAGGTTTGAATTTCATTGAAAAAGATGTCCATATTTAATACCTAGCAGTGCCTCAAATATGATTGCTTTCAATAGGAGGATACTTGTATCTAGCAAAAAAAGTAAAAATAATTATATTTGAGAGAAAATGATAGAAAAATACTATTTGAATTACAAACCCCCCCAAATGTCCAATAAATTAGTAAAAGGATAAATAGGTAATCTGATAGGAATATAAGATTTTGAAATTTGAGTGTTCACAATTTAAGTATAGGAATTAGCACCTTGAGTATACACAGTGACAACTTGAAGACATTTTTTTACTAATTTAATAGACATTTTGAGGTTTTTATAATTCAAATGAAATTTTTCTATCATTTTCCTAATATTTTAGTCATTCAAATATTAGGGGTGCTAATATTCTCTTTTTAGTTTTTTTCTTCCCTCCATTTTCTCTCTCACATTGTTTTTCCTCCTAATTTTTCTTCCTATCCAAGGCCCAAAAACTGGGGCAAGATATTGACTTATTGGACCCAAACAACTAGGGCAAGTTATTGACTTAATGGACAAGTTGGGGGACAAAGTCAAAGTCAAGAATTTATTTTGACAGTATTCTTATTTTTTAAAATGCATTTATTTTCTTTGCTCCTCATTAAAAAGACTGATACTTTTCAATCTATGCCGGCTAGTAAAAAGAATTAAAAGATTTCGCACATTCCTTTTATTTTAACTAAAATTTAAATATAGTCTATTTTTACGAATTTATTCGAAAATTTCACATGAGGATTTTCACTCGAACCTCAGCTCTCTTATATGTACATTTCATTGCCTTCCGTTTCACTTAAATGAGAGAGAGCTGATCGTCTTTATGCTTATTATATACATGATCAAAATTTACTAATTGTTCTTGGGTATATAAAAAAGTTACTATCTGTATTTTTAATTTAGTATGCTACTAGTAGAAGATCTTCATTCTCAAGTCAGTCAACATAATTTCCACACCAAGACCAATAAAAGTGGAATAAATTATATGTTTCCAAGTCACCCATTACAGTAACTACAATATATCACCACTGATTACCAGAGGTAACCATGCCTCCTACACCAAACGCCCCTCACTTTCATGTCACACTATGAATGAATACCACAAAGCTAACCCATTTTGATTCTCCCAAAATTCAATCACATTAAAATCAGCTAATTGTAGTGAGTGGGATGTGCTAATTAATTAATTAATTATAAACCCCACAGATAGGTGAAGCCCTTCGAAAGTCCATAACAACTACAGTGGCAACACAGTGAGCAAGTGCCCCAAGAACAACAAACACATGAAAGATCTGATGGCTATGTCCCGCAATATCAAAAGCCCCAGGCTTCCATTTTTCTGGGAATCTGCTAACATAAAACCCAGCTCCTGTGGCATATAGAAGAGCCATGACAAGCTCATAAACAAGAGCCACTGATATATGAGGATGGCCCCAATAGAGGACAAGGGAATGAGCTGCCGGAATCACGCCGGAAAAGCCCATCGAGAGGAACAAGGTGGCCCTTAAGGGTCTGAATTGAGGAGCAGAGAGAGAAGGAGAAAGAAGAGTGATGATGACTAAGATTCCAAGGAGAGAGATTGAGGTTAAGTAAATTTGGCTTGCCAAAGGGTTGCAGAAGAAGGCGTAGTAGATTGGAGCCACAAAGGAGGAGACTATCATTAAGGCGATGCCGGCGTAATCCAGACGCCAGAAGAAGAGGCTGTAGCGTTTGGAGTGGCAGGCTAGAAGATGGGAAAGAGAACTGAAAGCCAAACACCCCATGCCTCCAGCTAAGAATACAAACCATGGCCATGTTGGGATTGTTTCTGCCCCATATTCTCCCAGCTCTTCAAGGATTGATGACTCTGAAATTCGTCTAGATTGCAAATCCTAAAAAAAAAAATAACAAATGTGCCTCAATCTCAAACTCTTGACTGACTTACCGGCTGTTTGTTCGGTATGAGGGATTTGGAAGTGAGGGGCAAATTTTTACAAGTTAAATTTACAAAAATTGGAGAAGTGGGAGTATAAAATTTTAATAAAAAGAAGATTTAAGATAAAAGTGTAAAAAAATTAATTAAAAGCTTTTAACCCTACTTCTCTTTTTTTTTAAATTCAAATAAAAAAAATTTTCCCTTTCCTCCCTTCATACCAAAGAGCACCTTAATGTTCTCATACATAAAAGCTTTAAATCCGTTATCCTACTAGTTTTGAATAAAACATCTTTGTAACATTTAAGAAATGATAATATATTTTAGATGTATTGGCAATAAAAATTTCAAGTGAATTACTTTAAGTGTCAGAAAAGGGATTTAATAACAAAATAGATGAGCATGCAATAACAACTTTTAATACAGGAAATGACAACAGATATATATTGCTTACTTGTTATTGAGACTTTTAGTAAATTAAATTTATTTCTTGGGACCTGATAGTAAACCAAAAAAGTTTCAAAAAGTTTTGTTCAATTGTAAACTTTTTTTAATATTAAATTTATTAATATAAATTAAAAATCCTGAGTTCTTTTTTTATTCACATTGTTTAGGCTAATCTCTAAAAAATACAAGATTCTCAAGAACCAAGATAGGGTAAGGCCGACCTTGAATTGTTTGCACAAATTGCTCAAATTACAAGTGATCCTTTTTTAAAAATAAAAAATAAAAAGTTATACCACTAAAACAATGGGTCAAAGTTTAAGGAGCACAGGCCAAATAATAAAAAAATAATTGTCCGCTGAAAAAATGCTTTTTTTTTTGGTGGCCCACACAATGCTTTTTACATTTATGCTCTAATAAAGAAACAAAGACTAAGCAGAGAATAAAACCAAAAACCAGAAAATGAAATCACATGGGACGATTGGTCCACTTATCAGGTTACGTTTCACACTACGATATCATATTTCACGCCACTGGGATTTTCCTGGCGCCTTCCCCTACCCATGGGCCCCGCCACTTTTGTCCCCATCTTCCTTTACAAATTTCATTTTTAAAAAATTCATTTAAAGTTGGACAAATTTAATTTTGGAACATACTTTACAAATAACTTATGAACATTCTCTATAACAAACTTTTTAAATTTTACCTTTGTATATAGAAATAAAAAAAATTTATTAACGATGCTTCTGTCAGTTAAAAAACTAATTTAGAAAATTAAAAAATATCAACCAAACTATGAAGTAACATTTCTTGAAATTATATTTTTAATATATATGTTTTATGCTCATTTATGATGAATATATATCTAGAGATTTCAGTTGAGAAATTAGAACTTGAAAATCCTAAATCATGGATTTCCATAGATTCCAACTACAAGGTGTTGTCCTTTGCCCATACTAATTAACTAATGAAATCTAGTAAATAAAATATATTTGAGATGCTGATATTTTCAGGTATTTTTCTGGTTTTGGCCAACCACTTATCCTGCAAATTTTTAAATGCTAAAAATAATTAAATTTAAAAATTATAAGCGTACCGTGAATTGGTTGCTACCAGAGCCGTTGATCGCCTTCGTCGTCGCCAACAACGCGGCCTCCGCCACAGCTCTGGTCCCACAACCAAACAGAAACCCTCAGATTAGCCTCGTCAATCATCAATCATATAACCATATTCCATAAAACACCACAACAAACTAGATATTGACAAAAATGTCTTTCAACCAAAACCAGACACCTGCACAAATTTGAAGCGAAGTCTCCGAGCTCCAGTCGGATCGTCTTCATCGTGCTCACCAGAGCTATCGCCACGAATATCAGAAATCCCGCTAAATGCCTGCACAAGCAATATCCAGGTCTGTTCATATCAATAATTATTCTGGAATTTATCCATTCGAAGCCCCAACATTTTGTAAAATAAGTTGAATGAAATTGAAATTGAAGCTGGATTACAGATACGGATACTTACGTCCAAATGTTTAGGGTTTCGTTGTGCCATGAGAAGACGCTCCACAAGGCGTCCTTCACGGGCCATTCCGAACGGTAATAGTTCAATATGTATTCGTTATCTCTTAAGTACTCCGGCAACTCCTGGTACCTCACTAATCGTCGTTCGAATTTCGTCGTTTTCTTCGTTTTCTCCTTCATCTGCGGACCGTGCTTGCTGCTTTTGTGACTAATATTAGCTCTCCAGTGATGACTGGTCATCGTCGATCGCCGAAATCGATGGTCAGCCTCACCGGGAATTTTCGCCGGCGCGAATCTCACCGGGCCTTGCCAGTCCAGCAGATCTGCCCCGACCTCCGAGCTCTGTCGCTTCCTCGCCTTTGAATTTAGCCTATTTATAGTCAGCGAACCGAAGCATCTCGTCAACACAGGTTTTTAAACATTTTTGGTAAAATTACGTTCAAGTATTTGACAAGAGAAAAATAAAAATATAATTCCTTGAAATTTCAAAATTGCAAAAAAGTTCTGTGGGACTTTTTTATAATAAGTTACAATCATGAATTTATTAATGGATGCTTATAGATGTGCCAATAGATGTTTTTGAACTTGTTAATGGACGCCCCCAAATTTGTCAATGATGCGCCTCTGGATTTATCAATGACACACCCATGGACTTATTAACGGACTCCCATATACTTGTTAGCAGAATTGGAATTTATTATAAAAAAGTCCTAAGAGACTTTATGGCAAGTTTGAGATTTCAAGGGGACCTTTTTTTTTTTTTTTTTTCTTTTGTCTGAGACCTGAATGTAATTTTCCCAAATTTTTTCTCTTAAGTTTTAGGATTGACAAAAAAGGGAAAAAACAAAAAAAAAATTGAAATTGTAAAATCCCAAATCAAGTTATCAAGAGTTGATAAGGGAATGACGAAACTCAATAAATAATTTACGACTCATTTTTTAGGAAATAACTTATTTGAAATTTTGCAAATTCAAAATTCTTTTGATGTCTCCTTCCCTTAAAAAGAGGTTAAGGTACAAAAGTACACATAAGATTTTTCAAAAAGTACGTCTAACATCAAATATTTTTTTTCAGGAGCAAAAGTTACTCTGAACTTTCAAAATAGGTGTAAAAATATACATTGACTGTTTGTTTAAATTTTTTAAAGGTTAAGGTGTAAAAATACACATGAGATTTTCCAAAAAGTGCTCCACATACAAATGTTTTCTTAGGGCCAAAAGTGTGCATGTTTGGATTGGCGTCACGATTGCTTATAAACTGTTTTTCACGTAAATCGAGATAAAATTTCTCTCACATACTTACCTCGTATACCGTAAATCACGATTGAAAAATTGCTTTTAAGCATTCCAATTGTTGTTCCAAACACACACACACTTAACTATGAACTTTCAAAATAGGTGTAAAAATACACATTGAGCATTATTTAACTGTTTGAATTTTTTGACTGAAAATTGTGATATTGAGGATGATATGGATGATTAAGAAACAAATTAGAGAGAAATACTTACATACTTTAGGAGTACCACGTCATTTGAAATCTATCCAATAAAAACATAACTACTCTGTTCAAATTGTATCTTGTTTTTTTTTAAAAAAAAATATTGGTTGATCGTTTTGTTTTAGTTTTTTTTTAAATTAAGAAGTTTTTTTCTTAAAAATAAGATCAAATTTGAATTTTTTTTCAAATGAGTCATCAGCCAACTAAGATTAAAATGATATGAGTTGCTATGTTTTCTTTGGATATAATTTAGATGATGTGGTATGCTTTGAGTATATAAGTATTTCTTCAACTTGGAATAATAATTTACTAACTAGGTAAGGGAAACTTAATTTTATCTGATTGAAGCATATTTTTATAGGTTTTTTCATGATTAAATTGGGAATTTAATGTATTTCTCATGTCATTATTGCATTATTAAACATTAATTTGAGTTAGAGACATTTGTATGGAATTAAGTATAATTAGGGGTAAAATGGTTATAATTTGTTAATTATTCATGCAAATGATTTCTTAGACTTTTGATGCTACTTTATACTTAATCTTGCATTGTAGGTGTTTTAGAAGAATATTGGAGAATTTGGAAAATGTCAATTGGGTCAAAATTAATACTTTTTACAACTGGAAACAATTACAGAAAAGGGCCCTAGAATTTCTAGAAACTGCAAATGAAAAGGGACTAGAGAAAATTACAGAAAATGGCCCATGGTTTTTGAAAATTATAGTTCCCTACAAATATTTTTAAATTTATAGTTTAGTCCCTTTATAAATTTTGAATTCTTGCAGTTGAGTCCAGGTCACCTTCTTCCTGCCTCTCTTTACATTGTGAGAGCCAGAGACTTCAAAGTTTTCATATTATAGCATTGTGGGACTAGAGAGTTTAAAAAATCGACTGGAATCACCTCCACCTTCTTCTTAGTTTCCAGCAGCCTTCACCCTCACCACCATCACCACCAGCGACCTAGCTGCCGCCTGGTTTGGAAAGAAGGGAAGGTCACATATCATAGTTGAGGAGTAATAGAGACACAGCCACGGAGTTCCTCTGTCATTTCACTGTTACTACATCTGTCATTCTCCTCTGTCCTCACTAGAGAATTGCGACTGTGGAGCTTTTGAACACAAAGAAGAGTAAGCCGCAACTTGGATTGGAGTTTTAGAGGAAGAGATAGATTTTCACCATAGCAACCCTCAAAACTCAACCTTGGAAGCTCTAGATTCACCAAAATAACTCTGTCACCGCCGTGCGTTCTCTCCCTCCTTTATCATCACTGATTCCTCTTTCATTGTCTCTATCTCTCACTCTAACTCCACTATCGGCCATTTGTGTGATTTTCCAATGAGCTCTGTGATTTCAATTTCATAGTTTTTCCACTCCTGTTCAACGGATTATTTGTGTTTTGAAGAAATTGTGATCACTGTTAAGCTAATGAGTGGCTAGATTCCTTGAGTTTTAGTGGTGAAAAAAGTGACTAGAGCTTTAATGTGCTACAAAAGGGAGTTTATTAGTTTTTCATTAGTTCATTATATATATTGTGATTTGTTTGAATTAATCTTTTATTGGTATATATTTGTGAGACTCAAATGAGTGTTCATTTATCCTTGTTGATTAATATTTGTGTTTAATTTTGCTTTGATGCTTTTGAACTATGTATTGAACTTACTTTCTTATGTTTTAATGAGATTATGCATTGTATGTGATTACTATGGTGTATGGTTGAGTTAACTCATATTGAGTGTCTCGATTGTGTTCTCATTTAAGAGGAAGCAAGTGCATTAAAATGATTTTCAAACGCACATCAAGTGGTTTTTAACAATTTATCTAAGAGATGACTATGAATATAATTGTAAGATTAGTCATTAATTAGATAAATTGGACTCAATGTGTTTGCTTGGGGTTTTCAATTTGATTTGATGATAAATTAATTCCCAAATTATTTTAAGAAGTTAGAGAAGCTACCAACTTTGTTACCAAGATTCTTTTCATTATTCCTTTTTTCAAACTTAAATTAATTCCATTCATTATTTGAAAAGCTAAAAAAAAAATTTATTCGGTCCTAAATATAAGACAGAGTTGACTTTTATTGAAGAAATTAAGGAGGCTAAATAAATTACTTAATCATATCATATGTTATGTATCATTAGATTATATATCAGTTTATAAGTTAAGTAAAATAGTTTGGAGAAAAAATGACAAATATAAATATTTGAAAATTCAAATAAACAGTCAATGTGTGTATTTTTGCACTTATTTTAAAAATTCATAGTTACATTTGCCCCTAAAAAAAACATTTGGTGTTTAGCGCACTTTTAAGAAACATATGTATTTTTGCACCTTAACTTTTAAAAATAAGTTGCAGTAAAAGATTTTCCGGTGAAAATAGATAAGTTAAAAAAATCATACTCAAATTCAAATTTTTATATATTTATTGTTAATTTTTTAATTTAAATTTTATAGAAAATCATATACAAATAATGATATCTAGCTGAAAAAATTAACAGTAAATACGTGTGAGCAGAGTATTTATGTTATAAATATCCATCATGACAATCTAGTGTTTTGAATTACTCCGTAGATCACGGGAATGAGCGTATAAAATATAAATGGCATGTTTGGCGGAAGGTAAGGAATGGGGATTTCGTGAGCAAAGGAAAAGGTGAAAACCAAATGTATGAGTGGGGCTACTCAATATTATACACCAAACATGCCGTTGCAATGTTCCTCCACAGCTGGCGAGGAGCTCGTCAGAATTAAAAAGTCTTTTTTTTCCAATTTGTTATCCCTTGATACTCCCTGTTGATTCAAAATTTTAAAATGCTGCTATCAAGCTTATGGACATTTTTTATTTTTCACCTACATATTTTTTTTAAAAAAAATATAATTCTGTTCGACATAAGAACAGTTCCCAGCTTTAATTATTATATCCTTTTCCAAAATCTTAAGTTATTAGATTTTGTCAAATCCCATTTAAAACAAATTTTTTGGAGAATTTTGTTTTATTTTTAATTTAACCACAGTTCTTTCTTTTTATCTTTTCTCCTTAAACTTAAAGCGGTGAAAATTGAAAATAACTCCTAGCTAAGAAAATGAAATATAAATAACTCTCCCAAATTACATTTAATACTAATAGATCATAAAAAATTTTAATATTTATAAATCAAATTTTCTTATTTAACAGAGAAGGTACATCATTTAGACATTTACCATTTATTTAATAAAAATCCAACCCATCCTTCATCTTGCTAGATGAATTTGTTTTTAAGAAAAAATAGGAAACATGATATTTTCAGCTGATAGGATATAATATGAAGCACTTTTATGAAACAAATACTATGACTTGAGTTTCTTTCAATATATACATTTTAAAGAGAAGTTTCAACATAATAATTTAAGAAAAGCGGTGAAAAGTTCTATTTGAAAACTTTTTTGGTTAAAAAAAATCTGAATCTGAATACTAATATCTTCTGTATGTAAAATCTTGCAAATAAAAATTTATCAAATCATTTTGAACAATAAAATCTACAAACAGAATTTTTTCACCAATTTTTCCTAATAATTTTAGGTTTAATCAGTCTAAGCTCATCAACAATAAATGGATGCACCTTGGCCCAAAAAATGATGCAAGTATACACAAAAAAGATGTACTCTCCGGTCCTAATTATAAGATAAATTTGATTTTTTTGAAGAGATTAAGGAAGCTAATTAAATTATTTTGCAGTATTCATATTTATATTTTTTTCTCAAAACTAATTAGTTTGACTAATAAACTAATATATAATTTAAGGATACATAACATATGATATGATTAAGTAACTTATTTAATTTCTTTAATCTCTCCAAAAAAAATTAACTTTATCTTATATTTAAAACCGAAGACAATATAAATTGACATAAATGCCTTCACCTTGGGTTAAGGTGCGCTGAACGCCTTGAAGCATCTTCCCAAGGCATCTAGGGACTTAAAGTAATTAATAGTATAATTTAACCCCTAATATTTTAAAAGAGGTGCAATTTCGTCCAATGCTAACGTCTTGCAAACGTCCGTTAGCTTTTTGTTTTTTGGCATAAAAACTTCCTCCTCTAGATTGTTTCCCATTTCGTCTATTATTGCTTCAACCTGATCATTGAAGAGGTTTGGGGCTCATGCAAAAATGGCAAGGGTTGGGAGAGGTTGTAATTGTTGTAGTAGCAGAAGCACTTAGGGCACTCCAATGCCTGCTGGAGCCAGTGGTGGTGTGGCCTCACTCTCCTGTCTCTACCATGGCCGCCGTCGAAAAATCTACTACCGCTAATAGAATTTATTTTTTTAATATTGAGTGTTCTTTAAAAAATACTTCGATACTGAGTGTACCTCACCCTAATGCCTTGTCATAATTAAAAAACTTTTGAGACAAAAATATGACGAAAGTGAGTAAGGCTCTCAAAAGTCAGAAGAAGAAAACTCACTAACCAATGAGAGATTCATACAAGCTTATCCTCTACTAGGTTTGATGACTAGGCAACTTCAACTTGGGATGGAGACAGGAAGTAGCAGTATGCTAAGAACCTCGGTAAGTAATTGGCCAAACAAAAAAAAAAACACAGAGACAAGGATTAGTATTACTATCTAAGTCGAAAATATCAATTTGTAATATTAAACACCTCCATTTGACCAAGGGTTTGAACAAATTATTCTCTTTGTGATTTATAAATATTCGATTCGATTTGATAAGCAAGAAATCTTTTATTTTGAAAAGAAAAAGCTTTTACAAATTCTAAAAACTATGCATTTAAAGATAGATAATTGCGATATTTTTCTAATACTTTTTAAAGGGAATTACGCTCAAGCATCAAGGAAGACACATTAATACTATCAAATCCATTGAAATCATCAAATATCCAACAAGTCCAAAAATACATATGGGTAATATATTCCAATATTGAAAAGACGTCATTGCCCCTAGATATCATCACATGTCAAACTTCATTATTTGTGGGACTTTAACCGGGCAAATGTATCTTTGCACAACTAGAATATGTTACCCATAATTAGAATATGTTACCCCTAGGTCCCTTGGGACTTGTTGGATATTTGATGATTTCAAGGGGTTTGTCAATAATAATTTGTCTTCCTTAAAATTCGTAATTACCCCATAATCATTTCGTCCTATTCTTATAATTTTTATTAGTGATTCATAATTTTTATGTTCTTACGTGCATGTTTTTGAAATGCTTGAGTATGATTATGTAAACTGAAGTTAGATGCCTCCTTTAATTTATTGCTTGAACAATCACTTTGATATATACTTCTCTGGTCTTTAATATAAAATATATTCGGGCAGTTGATTTTGATTTTAAATATGAGAACAAAATGTTCATATTTGTCAATTTTTTTTGATTTACTTCTATTGATGCTCCATCAACAATAATTAAGGAGGAGAAGGAGTGAGAAAATAAAGGAAGATAACTAAAGTATTTTAGAAAATACATATTATATTAACTAGATCAACTAACTTCCTTAATCTAATTAAATTAGGTAAATATATCTTATATTAAAGACAAGATGGGTATTATATAACTTGACTATTGCTTATTAGACATTGCTCAAATGTTTTCAACTGAGAGATTTAGCGGTGGTCACAAATGGAAGGCTCTTGAAACTTAAGGCTTGTTTGGCGGTGGTGTGATAGTGACGGTGAAGGAAGAGGCAATAGTGGTGATGGTAAGTGGTGACAACAATAATGATAGAGGAGACAGTAGCAGTGGTGACAGCTGCCATGGCAGCGACAATGACAATGACAACGACAACGGTGGAGGCAGTAGTAGAGAGGGGTGGCGATGGAGGAGGAGGGGGAAGCGGTGGTAATAGTATGTGGTGACAGCAATAACGATGAAGGTGAAGGTGGAGGTAGTGGTGGCGACGGCAACTGTCATGGTGGCGGTGATGGCAAGGGTGGAGGTGGCGGTGGTAGGGGATGGAGGTGTAGGAGGAGGAGGTAGTGATGGCGATAGCAAGTGGTGACAACGATGACAGTGAAGGAGGAGGTAGTGGTAGTGGTGACAGTTGTCGTGGTGATCGTGGTGACAATGGCGAAGGTAGTGGTAGTGGGGGGTTGGCGGTGGAAAAGGTGGAGGAGGTAGTGGTGAGTGGTGACAATGGTAAATGGTGATAGGGGCAATGGAGGAGGAGGAGGTAGTAGTGGTGGCGGTAGCTGTCATAGTGGTGATGGCTGTAATGGAAGCAACGGTGGGGGTTGAGATGGCGGCGGCGGTGATGGGGGAGAAGGTGGTGGCGGCGGCGGCGGTGTTTGTGGCATAGCATAACGGGTGAAATAAGATAAATGAAATAAAGACAAATGAGACCAAAGGGTAAATTGGACTTTTTCAACCATGTAATGGGGTGGTAATGAGCATTCATAGAAGAGAGATATGAATGAAGATTACCATGGTAAACTTTATTATCATGCTAAAGAGCAACCAAACACTCTTCTCTTAGTGATGCAATCATGATTACTATTGCAGACATGTAATGGGATTGAGCCAAACGAGCTCTTAGGCTTACCGTAATACCCCCTAATTGTAACCCCCTTCCAACCAAAGCCGAGATTAAGTTCATAATAATGTAATGATGTTGAATTAGAGACCATAAAATAATTTGGGACTTATAAAAAAAATCTTTATGCCCAAAGTAGGATTTACAAAGACTTTTATAAAACCTGTTCAATAAGGGTTTCACATTCACATTTCAATACATAAATGGCTTGAACAAGTTAATTTCATTCATAAATATTAGAGTACAATATAAATTCCAGATACACTCAGGTTCCATTAATCGAATAAGGGTTTATACGAGGCATAATGCCTATAATCTACTTCCCTTAACTTGGGAATTACACAAAACTACACCATACATCCATTATATACAATTGTTTCCCAATGAAAAATTCAAAATACCAATTACAAGTATGATAACCAAATATTCCAAAATGAAACTCCTATCCGGGACTCTAACCACTCTTTGTCACATGCTTCCCCTTTGATCCTTCGGCCCTGTCTAAAAATTGTTTTTAGGAGAGTGAGAATCTAAGGAATCTCCGTAGTAACAAATCACTCATAGCATGCATAACAATAAGGCATGAAAGCAAATCATCAAACACATATTGCAACTACAATAGCAGTTATAGCGGCAAGGGCAGGTATAACTGATGTCACCCTTACGTTTGCTCACGCTGTATTACACCATCACATGATCATATCACATATATCACCACAGTTGGAATCTATATAAAATATTTCACATATATACAGCCACACTGGCCAGATACTCAAACAGGAATTAACAATTCCACAACACAACCCTGGCAATTACAACGGCAAGTACAACGGAAGGGGTATGTGTGATAACCATTGTAATGCCCTTAATTTTGATTAAGGGCTAATGACAATTATTATGGATAATTGTGAATTCATTGGAATTATTATGTGTTTTGTGGTAATTTTTAATTAATATGCCATAAGTGGTGGAAAATTGAAAGAATGGAATTATTGGCCATAAGTTAGTAATTAAGGAAAAAATTAGTTACTAACTAAGAAGAAATGAGATGTATAATTAAATGGTTAATGGAGGGATTAAGTGACTAATTGGGTGTTTGCTTATGGGAACCAATGGCATGTGGACATATGTCAAGATGAGAGCATGAGAGAGGGTGAGAAAAGTCAAAACCCCCAATTGTTTAATGTTTTTTCTCCCTCCCTCCCTCCTTTTTGCTGGATGAAGCATGGGTATGGAGAAATAATCATCATTCTTCATCTTCTACCTCACGCTCTTATCTCTCATGCGTGCAACCATTCTTGGCCAAGGAAGAAGAAGAAAAGATGGAATTTGAGGTAATTTAATGCCCTCTAATGGAAAAACTCATTTCATTAATGTTGGTCCTTGGAGTGAGAGCTTCATTTTGATGTTTATAGTGTGCCTATTGGTGTTTATTCGTGCCCACACAAAATTTTGGAGGTTGGTGAATCAAGAAATCCCTTTGGAAAAGTGAAAGAGGTAAGAAAGGCCAACCTTTCTATCTATGTTTTATGCAAAATGATTTACTTTGGAATTTTTAGAATATTTGGCCTTAATTTTGAAAAATAGGGTCATTGGTAGTTTGACATGTTATTGGTATAGAAATGGGTGTTTTGGTATGAGTTTTAGATAGATAGATAGATTGATTTGGGATTGGAATGGTATGTTTGGATGATTTTGGAATTTGGATGTTATGTTGCCCAAAAACTAAAGCATGATAATGGAATAGGATTTTGGTAATTCTGATGGTTCCATGTGATTCCGAGGCTGTTTTTGTGTAGGAGTAGCTTTGGTAGAGGTTTTGGGCCTATTGGAATCATTTGGGCAAATGTTAGGAAGTATGGTATGTTTTTCTACATTTTCTGGTTTCTGATAAGATCACTCGAGTGATCTGGGGCTCGCTCGAGTGTGGGATGAATATCACTCGGGTGAGGTTGAGTATCACTCGAGTGTTGCGTGTATATTCTGTTTCTCTTTATCTTTCTGTTATGCTTCAAGGTTCAAAATCTAAAAGTGTGTTTTGGCACTCGCGGGTGCCAAGCCATCGCTTGGGTGCTCTTGTCCCTGCTCGAGTGATGTTCCTTTTTGAAAGTTTCTTGTGCTCTTGGGTGAGCACTTCCTGGACCACACTTTAGGGGGCTTGGGTGAGCATTACACTTTCACTCGAGTAATTGAATTTGTGCTCTAGTGTAGCGAGCGAGTCTGGGTTCTGTCACTTCTTCCTACTCTCAGGTATACACTCACCGTCTTTCACTCTCTAGTACTCGAGTGTAGACCGTACTATCACTCGAGTGAGGTCTCATTCACTCGAGTATCGGTACAATATCTCTCGAGTGAGGCCATCTTCACTCGAGTGTTTCAGTGAAAAATATCAGGTTTTATGCTTTCAAAAAAGGGATCTTTAGGGATAGTCTTCCATCCATTAAAGCTATTGATAGAGTTATTTATGGGTACTAAAAGAGCAATAATGATAACCAAATTAAGTGTTAAGAAGTCATTGAGAGTTGGAATAGAGAATTGACTCTTCGTCCCTAATTATGAATCGTAGGATACGATATTTGTCCTACTCGGGAGAGACCGGTGCCAGGACACACATGGAAAGATCAAGGTAGTGACTTTTCTCTCATGTTGTGTATGATGTTTTGGTATGTATGACTTGTCATTGAGTTTTGTGAACTGTATGTGCCATGGTCCATTACAGCATGAGCACTTTAGCGTGAGCCGTTTAGGGATTAACGCTGGTCATCTCTAGCTCGGCCGTTGAATTGCAGTTGTAATCGACATGGATCTTTGTGAATCCGACCTATGGGGCGGCGTGTTGTGAATCTAGCCGTGGGCTGTGTATTCTATATCTTACATGTATGACTTGTGTATAAAATGCTTTATATGAATTCCAGTGAAATATATTATATGGATTGTTGTGATGCAATACGGCGTGAGCAATTCAGCGTGAGCAAACGAAAGGGTGACATGAGTCATACCTACCCTTGACGCTGTAACTGCCGTTGTAGTTGCTATGTGTGTATGATGATTTGCTTTCATGCCTTATTATTGTGCATACTATAAGTAACTTGTTACTACGGGGATTCTTTAGAATCTCACTCTCCTAAAAACACAATTTTAGATAGGGCTGAAGGATCCAAAAGAAAGCGGGCGACGAAGAGTAGATAGAGCTCCTGGTTAGGAGTTTTACTTTTAGAATATTTGGTTATCATGTATAAATCATTTGGATAATTTTGTAAACAATTGTATATATTGGGATTCGTATTATAGCTTTGTGTAATCCCCAAGAAAAAGGGAAAACGTTGATAGACAATTGTGGCTTGTAGACCCTTTATTAATTAATGGAATCTGAGTATGTCAGAAATTTATGCTGTACTCTGATATGTATGAATGAAATCAACCTGTACAGGCCATTTATGTTTGAAATATGAGTGTGAAACCATTGTGAAACAGGTGTTATAAAAGTTTTTGAAAATCCCGATTTTGGGAATTTTATTTTGTCTGAGTCCC
Organism: Inga leiocalycina; assembly: GCA_963242795.1. Lineage (NCBI taxonomy): Eukaryota > Viridiplantae > Streptophyta > Magnoliopsida > Fabales > Fabaceae > Inga > Inga leiocalycina. Next base: position 19,540,970 of record OY725327.1, on the reverse strand, counting down.
AAATCATACATGGTCTCTAATTCATCTTAATCATGTTTTATGAATTTAATCTCGGCCCTGAGCGTCAAGGGGGTTACAACTATCACCCCGTATGATTGCTCACGCTGTAATGCACTAGAGAGATAACACAATGGCCTTATGCCAAATATTTACACAACAAACAATGATAAGTCATTTATACCAAGCATCATACACAACATGAGAGAAAAGCCGGTCTCTCCCGAGTAGGGCAAATATCGTATCCTATAATTTATAATTAGGGATGAAGTGTTATACCCTTTTCCAATACTTAATTTACTTCTCAATACTTAGATTGGCTATCATTATTGCTATTTAGGAAGCTACAATTGCTTTTAACAAAAGCCCTAAAGGGTTGGAAAAACTATATCAAAGATCCTTTTTTGAAAACACAAACATAGATTTTTCACTGTTGCCCTCGAGTGAAGATGGCCTCACTCGATTGATGATGTATGGACACTCGAGTGAAGAAGACCTTACTCGATTGATGGCCTAATGCTCACTCGAGTACTAGAAAGTGAAACACAGAAAGTGTTAACCCAAGAGCAATGTAAACTTTCAAAGAAAAAGAGCACTCGAGTGAAGACCCCTGTCACTCGAGTGACAGCTTAACACTCGCAAGTGTTAAGACACACTCTTGAAACTTGGCAACGAGTGACAACTCGAGACGATAGTTCATGGTGTTAAATACACCTGCCCTCGAATGAGAGGAGGCTCACTTGAGTGAGAACCACAACACTTGCAAGTGAGGCAACACTCTTACCTTTTGCCCGGAAGTGCAACATGAAAGCTGAAGGAAGAAAGAGAAAATGCACTATCGCACTCGAGTGGACCCATCCTCACTCGAGTGATGCTCATCCTACACTCAAGTGGACCCTAGATCACTCAAGTGATGCTTATCAGAAACCATAAAACGCAGAAAAATTGACAGTACTTCCAGATTTTTACCCAAGTGATTCCAATGGTCCCAAATACCAAAACAAATCTACTCCCTTACAAAAATGCACAAGGAATCACATGGAAACATCATAATTACCAAATTCCTATTTCATTATTATGCTTTGGTCATAAGCCACAATCAATGCAAATTTCCAAAATCTCCAAAACTAACATTTCAATCTCAAATCAATCTTTCTATCCAAAACACATACCAAAACACCATTTTTCATAACCATATCATGCCAAACTACCAATGACCCTCATTTTCGAAATTAAGACCAAAATTTCAAAAATTCAAAGTTAAATCAAATGCCACAAAACTTATATAGAAGTGTTTCTCTTACTCACCTCTATAACTTCGCCAAAGAGGTTTCTTGATTCTCGAATCTCCAAAATCCCTTGAGAGCTCAAACAACACCAAATGGAAGATCTATAACCATCAAAATTGAGCCCTCAATTTAAGAAACAACATTAAAGAAGTGATTTTTGGCATTTGAGGACATTTACTCACCTTATATCAAGCTTTTCTTCTCCCCCCCTTAAGCTTCCATGTCCACCGAAATAGAGAGAGGAAGAAGAGAGAGATGAAAAATGATGACACCCTCTAAGCAAGAGGAGGGAAGAGAGGAGAGAGAAACAAATAAAATATAAGGTTTGACTTTCCAACTCTCTCTCTCTCATCCATAAGCTTGCCACATGTCACAATTTCATTGGCTCTCATAAAGCAAGTAACTAATTAGTTACTCTAACTACTCAATTAGCCATTTGGTTACACATCTCATTTCTTCTTAGTTAGTAATTAATTTTCTCATTAATCACTGACTAATTAACCAACAACTTCCATTGATTTTGGCACATTGAACGAAATTGCCACAAAACATATAATAATTCAGATTAAATCCCCAAATCATTCTCAATAATTGTTATTAACCCTTAATCAAAATTTGGGGCATTACACTAATTATGTGTTTATTGTTTGTATATTGCTACTTATGGCCTTCTACATACCTTTTTTTTATTTTATTAATGGTATTTCCAGACCATTTCAGGCTTGAAATTAATCACTTTCAATGCTTGAAGTACAAAGGGTCTTCACCTATTCTAACAAATGTGTTTTTTGGGATTTGAACTTATATGATTCTTCTTATGGAAAAAAGGCCGCTTACTCAACAGCTTATCAGTGGCCTTCTACATACTTTTGATATAACAAGCTATATCTTCCTGCGCGTTGCATGAGGGAATATTGTATATAAAAGTGTTAATTGTGATAGTAGTATATGCAAAGACATAATGTTAGATAGTATGATTATCAAAATATGTTGATAGGATAATAAACATATGACATTCACGTTAAAATTAAATGGAATTAATTTGATTATTATTATAAAAAGTGTTCGAAATTGTTTTTGGATATGAAGGGGAAAACATTTACACACCCCGGATAATTGTTTTTATCACCTCCAAAGGTCTATTAGCTCATTATGATTTTTGATTCATGATTTGATGTCTATTTTCAAATTCATTAAAATTGAATTCAATATTCAATATTTATTTTCAAATTCAATTTATTTTATTACCTTATCTTCAAACCCTAATAATAAGAACTGGGAATAATATCCTAGTAAATTTGAATAACTTGAAAATGGAATGTATAATTTTATTTTGCATTTATTATTGAAGAGGCCAAACTTTTTAGAGTAAAGGGAAATTGTCTATTTAGGGAATAATTTGTAATGGTTTTTTTCAAAAAAGAAAATTACTTTAATGGGTATTTACTAAATGAGTGTTAATATAATTACGTATGGATTATTTTAATGATGTGATTACCCAATCTATTTTTAGTCAAACAGGTATTACAAGATTTCATATATAAATTTGATGATTGATTGATTAATTAGACATGCTTTGTTTTGGACCTCATGAATTTTCTCACTATGAATTTAACACATGGCCGGTGATTAAGGATGTGTGACTTGTGGTTGTGCCGTAATGCCATAGGATATTTTAAAATGTTTGTGGATCCATATTTGATCGATTTATTAAATATTTGGAGCTATCGGGTAATTATGTGGATAGCAAGTTTGATGCATTGAATATGGGATTGTGTTATGGCAAAAAAAAAAAAAAAGAATATTTGATTGTGGGCTTGGTAGGTGGTTGACTTCAATGTGGGCCTCAAAGGTGCCCTAAGCCTACTTCTGTGTAATTGGTGTGTTTAGATTTAACATTGGATCAAAAGCTTTTCTACCTGTACCAAAAACAGCTTTTCTCCCATAGCATAGCTTGATTTTTCATTTTTCTTACTATAGGAGGTTTTAAATATTTTTGTTTAAAGGGTGTTATTTTTATTCCATTCAACACCCAATTATCATTAATGGAAAATGGAAAATGTTCCGCTACTTCTTTAAGCATGTACTAATAATATTTAAATTCGGTTGTGAAATGAGATATATTTTTCATAATTTATAAATGGCGTGACTCTATATAGAATATAGATTTCATTTGTTGATTGATTATTAAAGGATGACCTCAAGTCCTCAACCTCAACCTTGGAATTTTTTTGTTGGTGGAAGAAAAAAACATAGTCCTTTTATTTACTAGTTCTTATTAACGAACATGAGAGTAAAAGAATGTTTGAAAATGAAGTGCAGTGCAACTATCTGAAAGTACTTTTCTAAATATGAAAAATTGAAACTACTCTAGAATAGCTGGGCCGGGTTAGATTTAATGAAAGGAATTATTTCCTTACAATAATGTGATGAACTATATATGGTTTGAATATTCATATGGTTTGAATGTTTGTTGAAAAAGATGTTCACATTTAATTCTTAATCGCACGGTATCTTGAATAAAATTGCATTTAAGAAGAAAATATAGATGCAACAACCACAAATAAAAAATAAATTTTATTTTATTAGGTGATATCGGTTATATAAATTATATAACGCTATTGTGCTGTATCTATAATTAAATTTTTAAAAAATACATATGCATGAAGGGGGAAAACTACCCTAGAATACTAGATAAGAAGTAAAGAAATTGCACCTCATATGATTTGATTGTTCATTGATAGGGGTGTCCACATTTTCGTACTTACACGTAAGTTTGTCTTATCCTTTCCCCACTCTCTCTTTTAATTTGACTTCTCCTATGTTTCCCATTAGAAAACTAAAAGGGGTGAATGATACTCCCTTCAATCTTTTATATAAATAATTTTTTTCTCTTTTGGAGTAGTTTTTAATATAAACAACTTTTTTATGTTTTAAAATTTTTTTTATCCCTATTAAATACATATCTTTATATTGATTATTACACGTTCACCACTAATTCTCTTTTATTTAATCTTTTATTACTTATTCTCTCTCATATTTTTTTACTCATTCTCTTTCTTACACTCTTTTCATAAATCAGGCATAGGGCTTATCTAAAAAAAGACATCATATTTTTTACACATTTATTATTTATAATAATTTTAACCGTCAGTTTGTTTTGCATAATCAAAGTAGTTGTTGCTTAGAAAAAAATCGGAGGGAATAATTACAGGCAAAGTTGTCAAATTCGCAAGTTTAAGCAAACTCGTGATAATGACGTAAACTCATAAAAGCTTACTTTTACTATTAAATAAGTATTAATAGTATGTAATTAAATAATTAAAATATAAAAAATGACAACAATTTGATTTAAATATATTTTAAATTCAAATAATTGAAATTAAATCCATCAATATTTATAATTTATCATATTTGACAAAGAAATTTTTATAAAATTTACATATAAAATCGTTGAGAATGATCAAATTGAAGAAGTTAACACAAATTTAAGGGTGATTTAACATAGTTTTATAAATTAAAAATCTAAAAACTGTAAACTCGGCATATAAACTCATGAGTTTAATCGAGTTTACAATGGATACGAGTTTCCAGTAACTCAACTTGATTTTTTAAACTAAAAACATAAAAACGGTAAATACAAAGAGTCAATGCTCAAGTTTGATAACAATGGTTACATGTAGCCAATTATGTTCAACGAACTCATTAATTGATCTTACTTGGCGCCCTTATCTTGTCATTACTTAAACATGTTAGATGTATTCCTTAATTGCTCCTACTTAGCAATCTCCTTTTAATGTATTCATTAATTGCTCCTACTTGGCAATCTTATTATCTTACATTCTTACCATTTCTGTTTTTGTCCCCCAAGACACTTGGATGACATCACAATTTGTATTGTATATTTATTGTTTTATGGATTTTCACTTTTCAGCAAACTACATGGCATGTGATTAATTTTAGTGATACCTCATCCATACTAAGTTCAAATAAAGGAATAAAACTACACACATTCTTGTGTGACTCTTGATTTCTAGATCAAGGCAAGCCGTGAGCCTTATTAACTTAAGCACAAGATTACAATACTGCTTCAAGCGCCCTATTTATTTGTAGTTGTTGTGGTTTGGTAAAATGTTATTATTATTTAATGCTTATATTTATATTTATGAATATTATTCCAACAACAAATAAAAGAGACACATCAAGTCACCGTGTCTCAGGAACACCCAGATTTTCACCTTATCATGGAAGTTCGCACGTTGATGGACAGAGAATGGGAAGTAGAGATGTTTCATTGTACTCGAGATGTTAACACAGTTGCAGATGCTATGGCAAAGGAAGCTTGAAAAATGACGATGGATTTCCATATCACTGATTCACCCCCTTTAGCTATTATGAGCTTGTTAATTACTGATAATAATAGATTTAGACTGTTTGTTGACTCAGGAGAATAATTCCTGAGGTGATTGATGTATTTTATGTACTATAAAAAAAAAAAAAAAAAAGAGACAAAGTATAGGTGGATATCACCTCAAGCTAGCTAGTTGGATCAAATTTGTTGATAGTTTAGTAGATCAAGGAGGATGAGCTCCTTATATGAAGGCCTTATTCCATATGACCAAACAATTGGACCAAGTACTTTTTAAAATAAAGCCCAATATCATTTCAGCTCGATTTTGGTACCTAAACATACAAATTCGGTGATTCAGTCCAAAAAAGAAAGATAATTTAGAATTAGAGTCGGGAAAATGGGGCCAATCTCATTGGGTCGGATCATTTATGCCATTTTATCATGAGAGTTGGGCTTGAAAATTTGTCTCTCAAATTGCAACCAGGTCTAAAAAGGTTGACCCTAACGGGTCGAGGGCCTAAAAGGACCAACCCGTTTAAACACTTTTATTTTTATTTTTTAAAAATTGTTCATATAATACTAACATTTTTACATTATTAATGATGTTATAAATATTTAGTTCTTATTATCTTTTTTAAAAATTAAATTTTATTAGATGATTTGATTTATTTGGTTTTTCACAATGTTTATTCATTTAAACTTTTAAAAAATAGGTTAATTTAGACATTAGAAAATGATTTTAACTAGAAATTTATGAATTTTAAAAATAGTGTATCTTAATTTAAAATAAAATAATAACTAAATTGTAAAATTTGAAAGTGAATGTTATTTTAATTAAAATGAATTTAGGCCCAAGCCTATGAAAAACCAACCATATAAGATCGAGGGCTTCGTAAATTGTGGGTTTTATAGAAGTCGGGTCTAAACGGGCCGAACCGTCCCTTATTCCTAGTTATATTTGGAATGAGATGTTGAGTTTGACTTTCTACTTGTCCATGTCATTTTTGCATCTAGACTGAGATTATACAGTATCTTAATCAATTGAACCTCTTAGGATGTTGATCTCTACCAAACTCTATTAATCAAAGGGGATTTGCAATTTTGATTATGTATATGCATGGGACGGTGGTCTCGTGAATGGTTTGTGGGCAACATGAGTTTTGTTATGAACTAAAATACGACACACGAAAGATTCTTTGGTCTACAAGTTGGACCCAGGATGAAGTTTGACGTTGACTTGAACCCTTCGCATGCGGGATTGAATGGGTGTGTTTGGTTTGAGGGGAGGGGAGGGGAGGGCAGGGAATGGGAGGGTGGGTAAATTATTTTTTTGGGTTGAAGAAATTTAAATTTTGGGTGAAAATTCAAAATTTAAAAAGAATGAAAAAGTAAATTTTTTGTAGGAACCCAAAATTTAAAAAAATAAGAGGATAAATTTTAGATTTCATTTATTCAAGATAAAATTGGATCTATTCAGCTATTCTATTCGAATACCCGGCCCAAAAATCAGCATCCAAGAAAACTGAGGGCTTGTTTGATTTGTTTTTTAAAACAGTGTTTTTAAAAAAGTTTTAGAATAAAAAAATAATTAAACTTGGTTAAAAACAATAAATTGTTTTACAAAATAGTAATAGAGAGTCGTTTTTAAAAATTAAAAAATCACAAAGTTTTTAGTTATTTTCTTGTTTTTTTATTTTTCTATTTCTTATATTTTTGATATTGTCACTTGTCTACAATTGACAACACAACACTGGTGCCAACTATTGCTATGTCACCACCGGTGATGGCCGCAACCACGTCACCACGAGCGATCGCCACCACCCCCACATTAGTTTAAAAACATATTTTTGTTTTTTTTTGTTTTGAAAAAGCAATTTTATAAAACTATTTTAAGAAAATAAAGCAAAAACAAACAAGCCTAATTTACTCCTCTAGTCATATTTATAAGGTAGAGATAAGAAGTTTTTTTGTCTTATTTCAAAGTTAAGTAATTAAATTCATGATATAAATGTATAATTTTACCATTCACTTATTATTGTGTAAACTTTGTGCTCTTAGGGTAGAGCCGTGGAGTGTATATTAAATGTTGGTAAAGTTAAACAAAAAAAAAATACTGGTAAAGTTAGCAAGTTATTAATTACTTTCTCTAGTCCTTAATATAAGACATATTTAGATAGTTGATCTTTGTATTAAATACAAGATATAATTTTTATATTTGACAGTATTTTTTTAATTTACCTTATTGATGCTCCCTCGACAATAATTAAGAAAGAAAAATATGAGGAAATTAAAGAAGATGACTAGGATATGTTAGAAATTACATATTCAAATAAACTAACTTAATTAACTTCCTTAATTTAATTAAATTAGGTAATATATTTTATATTAATGACTGGAGGAGTACATTTTAAGATAGAATTGATTAGATTTAAGGTTTTTGTTAATTCTAATCAAACATGTTTAAATTGATTTAATAGGAACAAAGAAGTATATAATAAGATTCGCATAGACCAAGCAGAGCACCGTCCCACTCCCACTACATAATAAAAAATGGGCTCAACGAGTAGGGTGGACGAGCAAAGTCTAGAGATGATGTGATGAGACCACCGTCCACCATAATCAACATGAATATGTCATTCTTCATGTGCACGGTTCCGTTCAAATAGATCAAAAAATAAACGCAAAAATACACTTTTAGCCCTTTAACTTCACACAAAATTTTATTTTGATCTCTTAATTTTATAAAATATGTTTTTAGATTCTTAACCCTAACCCTGCTATCAACAAAAAAATAGAAATTTTAAATGATAACCTATTAAGTTTAATTTAAAAAAATATTATTTTATACTAGCAGTACTTAGAGTTAAAGAGCTGGATATATACTTTAAAAAATTAAGAGAAGTACTAAACCAAAGTCTTGTATAAAATTAATTAAATGACCGAAGGTATAGTTTTATCTAGAATAAAATAAATTAAAGATAAGAATTTTGTAGAAGAAAATTATGCTTTTTAATTTATTTTTTAATAAAAAATGACAATTACTCTTAAATAATAATGATAGCAGTAGTTTTATATCTTACTCTACCCTATATTTGACTGGAAGAATTAAAAAGAAAGAAGAGGGGTGGGAATTTTTTTTTTTTGGTTTACACCCCCAGTGTTCCACCCCTTTTGGAGGCAGACTAATCCGGAGTCGTCCCTGTGTAGAGGGACTTCTTAGGAATTGAACTCGGGCTCTTAAGGCAAATGACGGATGAGGCACCTTGACTCCCCCTTTCAAACCATCCGAACCACGCCCCCTTGGGCGGGGTGGGAAAATTTTAGTGAACTACTTTTCCCTCCTATGCAATCGTATCCCTTACTTCCAATATTAAGAAAATGGGCAAGGAATTGGAGCATCCAATTTATATAATTACTTAAATCGTATCTTTACTTGCTTTTTAAATTCCAAAATTACCCTTAACATCAATCTAGATCGAGCACGTTTTCATATTGCTTTTCGTCCATTCCTGCTTCGCTTCTTTATTTGTTTAGCATATTTGGGTGAATAACCAGGTCTCTGCTTCTGAACATTTCCTTCTCTATATATTTTTTCTAATTAATAGGGTTCTATAAAACAGTTTCCTTCTATAGATTTTTTTAGCATGTAACTCATACTTTATATGGTCTGTTCCGATTAACATAATTTATCCAATAAAGTGTTTACACAGGAGCCCTTTAATTTGTAAGGATATTGAAGAAGGAAAAATATCATTGTTTCAAACTCAGTTTAAATCATTAGTTATAATAAATACCTAATAAATCCCAAGAAGTGCATTTATTGAAACAGACAAAAACTCTTTGCACTTTAAGCCTCAAGAGGGGAAACCCTTAGTCCAATAAAAAAACCTAATAAATCAATAGTTATAATATTAATTAGTATAAAAAGTGGCTTAACTAAATATGACTTTTCTTTACCAATCATAAAAACATTCCTCAGTAACTCTCTTGAATGAGGTGTATAATTTTTTGATTTGGTCAAGGGTTTCCTTTGTTAAGGCTTAGAGCGTAAAGGATTTTTGCTTTTCTCTACAAGTGCGTTTTCCAATATTTAAACATGTGTTCTCCTCTTTTTGAGGTGATGCCGCTTACCACTTCAACCGACAGCTTGTTAGTCATAAAGTGTATAATTTGAACACAAAAGTTATTAGAGTGAACTATATGATGGGGTTGTCCAAAAAAAATTATATGATGGGGAGTGTCATTCACTAGTAAATGGGAGTCCACATATCTAGTGGCCATGGTCAACTACTATTAATACTTCAGCTCCATTGCTATGTTCAAATCTTAGTTGGTCCCATATAAAGCAGGTATGAAGCCCCCACATTTATTTTCTTTTCTTTTCTTGCAAAGGCAAGCATATAGCTTGAATAATATTTATTCAAACTGATAATGAAAAGTAGGGTACACCCTCCTCAACCTAACATTTACTCTGATCCATCTCTCTCTTGTTTTTTTTTTTTTAAAATTTTATTCACATTTGAAATTGATCATTATTCCACATGGGTTAGTTACACCTACATGGATGTCCCAAACTACTCCATCTCTAAACTTGCCCTATGGTGCGCAAAATTAGCTTAACAAAATTCACCAAATCTCGATTCAAGATCTGGATAATTATTTGAAGAGACTTGCCAAGAGAGATCATCTTAAGCATTTTTGCCTTCTAAAGATCGATGTTGACTTTATAGATTTCCAACCTATGAAATGAGAAAATCCGGATTCTCTTCTTTGCCCTTCCAACCACTCCTATCTTTTACTCCATAGTTTTGGAGTAAAATAAAGCAAGTGAAGCTTTTTTTCCCAAAAAAGTAAAAGGCATCCATCACTTTAGAATATTTTTTAAGTAGCATTCAATATCTCAAATTAATTTTTAGTGCACTTAACACCCTAAAATATGTTTTAGTGGTACCTAATATCTACCACCCAGCATCCATGAATATTTTTTCAATAACATTTAGTATCTCAAATTAATTTTTAGTACACTCAACACTCAAAAATATATTTTAGTGGTACCCAATATCTACCACCCAGCATCCATGAATATTTTTTTGGTAGCTCCTAGTATCTTGAGTGCTAAAAAATGCACTAACAATTATTTTAAGATGCTAGGTGCTACTAAAAAAAATACTTCTCAGTATTGGGTGCTAGATATTGGGTGCCACTAAAAAATATTTTAACTCGTTGAGTGTATTAAAAAATAATTTGGGACACTAAACACTACTGAAAAAATATTTTAAGGTGGTGGATACTCTTTTTTTTATTTTTTTAAAAATAAGTCCCTTGCTTTTTTCACCTCAAAAACTACTTAGTCTTGGAGTAAAGGATGGGAGCAGCCAGAATGGCAAAGAGAGAAGCCAGATCATACCAATTAACTTTTGGGCAAAATTAAACGCAGTGGGCTTTTTCTCCGTCCTGTCACCATCTTTTGCGTCTGGCTTTTGTTATTAAAAAATTGCAAAAAAGGTGAAAAAAATGAGGAGATAAAACGTACAACTGTTGGCGAGCTTGAAGAAAATGAAAGGCCCCTTGTTTATTCTATAAATCAATTTGACTATGCTGATCGATACATCATCAAATAGATTCCAAAGCAGATTAAAAGCCACATCTCATGAATCCTAAGTGAAGACAAAACGAGAGCGAGAGAGAGATTATATATATATATCATGATGACCATTGGGTCCGGTTCGGCGAGACGGCCGTCAGAAACAACCATATCCTGAGCCGGCTAGGCCTGAGTTTTTGCCAGCACACAAACTTTTTCAACCTCATTCTTCTGTGAATCCCTTTAAAAGGCTCTTTCTTTGGAGGACTCAGTCAGTCATATATAGTATTAATTCTTTTTGCTCTCTCTTGTATTTCATCATCGATATCACCTTCATCACTGGATTTTCATGGCGAAACTATCACAGACGAAGAACAACGCCAGCAACAACAACAACCTTGGCGTCATCACTAACAGTACTACTAGTGTGCCCACCAAAGTGAAACGAACAAGAAGAAGTGTCCCTAGAGACTCTCCTCCTCAACGTAGCTCTATATACCGAGGAGTCACTAGGTTAGAGACAACATAAGTTGCAGTATTTACATGTGGCTGATAAATATGTAGTGATATATTTTTCATATTGATATTGATGATATGTATATATGCTTGAAATGGAAGCTTTGGAGTATGTGTTAGTTAAATGTTAGCTAAAAATGGAAGTTCGTTGGGTTGTTTCAGGCACCGGTGGACTGGCCGGTATGAAGCTCACTTGTGGGACAAGAATTGTTGGAACGAGTCGCAGAACAAGAAAGGCAGACAAGGTTTAATTTCTCTTCAGTTCTGATGATGATGATGATGTTTGTGTACGTAATGATTGAATATGTGAAGTTTGATGATAATAAATTAATGCTTTTGTTTTGTCCAATTTCTGTGGCGTACGTACGTGGTCCCTGGTTCATGTTGGATACAACTTTCAGTGTATCTAGGTACGTAAATTGATTGTCAAGAAGCATGCCAGCTACACACTATAGCACAGTCAGCATTTCATTTATATACTTCAACTAAACCGGTAATTTCAAATAACTGAGATGGTGAGCAAGTTGTGTTATAATGCTGATCTGTGTCTGTGTGTGTATATATATACAGGTGCTTATGACGATGAAGAAGCAGCGGCACATGCTTATGATTTAGCTGCATTGAAGTACTGGGGTCAAGACACAATCCTCAACTTTCCGGTAATATTACTATTATCTTTGAAACGTTTTAATTTAATGATGTTTTTTTTTGCTGATATATGTAATTAAGGGAACTAATTAAGAAAACTAAACTAATTTGTGATTTGAATGGTAGGTGGCAACGTACCTGAACGAACTGAAAGAAATGGAGGGTCAATCAAGGGAAGAGTATATTGGATCGTTAAGGAGGTATGTGTAGTTAACAGACAGACAGAGATCGTTTAATTAATAATTTTCCGGAATATCATGAATTATGGAAATTATGCATTATTCGTGTTGAGAATTTGTCATGAAAATTAATATAACTTGCAGGAAAAGCAGTGGTTTTTCCCGGGGAGTTTCTAAATACAGAGGCGTTGCCAGGTAATTAATCTAATTATAATTTCTTATTAATTGTTAGAAATAAGAGTATGAGCACATTAGTGAGATAATTAACGTAAATTAAGGTTTTTTGTGTACGTATCATATTCAGACATCACCATAATGGAAGATGGGAAGCTCGGATTGGCAGAGTTTTCGGCAATAAATATCTCTATCTTGGTACTTATGGTAAGCCCTCTCTGAATTAATTTAATTAATTCTCTAGCAATGAAACCAAATGCTTAATTAGTTAAATCAAAAAAACATTAATTAGCTATTCCTACTAAGACAGTAATGTCTGATACAATAAGTTATTGTATCATCACGAAAATGAGTCAACAAAACGGCGTATATCAATTACCTACTTTCATAAGACAATATATTTATGTGTCTTCCTATATAAGGTCATTCATGAATTTGTATTATGTTTAATTAATATGATCTGTCTCAGTCAAGACGCTAGGATGGGCCACCAAATCTGATGGATTAGTTAACTTTCTCATATTACGTGTTAATGTACGATAATTGATATCTAAATCTCATCTGTTTTAGATCAGATTCTTTAGTTTGACTTTTCACAAAATCTAAGTTTTTTTTTCCCTTAAAATGTGATTAGCTACTCAGGAAGAGGCTGCCACGGCTTATGATATGGCGGCTATAGAATACCGGGGGCTTAACGCCGTCACCAACTTCGATCTCAGCCGTTATATAAAGTGGCTAAAGCCTAATTCCAACGACAACAATACTATTAATCTTAGTGGCCAATCTAACTGTGACCCTAACGGTAATATTGTTACCACCTTAACGACATCAAACCATATAACTCAAGAGCAAAGGTTCGGCTTCTTCCACAACTACCAGCTTCAGGAATCGTTCGACGTTAATGGCAGAGATGAAGCCACGCCGCTGTCTCAGCCCCGCCCAACCGGGGCGGCGGTGGCAACTGCTACATCAGCCCTTGGGCTGCTGCTTCAGTCGTCCAAGTTCAAGGAAATGGTGGAGATGACGTCCACAGCGGATGATTTGTCCACGCCGGTTGCACCGGAGTCTGAGATGCCGCGGCATTGCAGGTTTCCGGAGGACATTCAGACGTACTTTGAGTGTGAAGACTCCAACAGTAATGGGGAAGCGGATGATCATATCATGTTCAGTGAGCTCAACTCCTTCGTGCCTCCTCTGTTCCACTGTGATGATTTTTGAGGATTATTATTATTTTTATTATTTTGGAACTGGTATACGTAGAAATTATTTTTCTAGCTGTGAATAAGTGGACGATTGATTTGGTGATGACAAGAACATAAAATTGGTCCTGTTGAAGAAGAATGCCTGGAAATTGATGCTTTATGTAATGTGCAAGGACGATGAGGGAGAAGGGGCAAAGGCAAATTACTTGGTCTATTTTTTGTAGTTATGTAAAGAAAATAAAGAATTGTCCAAATGAGGCACCAGCAAAAATAAGAACAGAGCAAATAATATTTGTATGTCCTCCAAATTCCATTCCAATAATTGTACTGATCTCCTCTATAATTATCTGCTTAATCATCACATAACTTTTGTTTTTCTCAAATGAGGCACCAGCAAAAATAAGAACAGAGCAAATAATATTTGTATGTCCTCCAAATTCCATTCCAATAATTGTACTGATCTCCTCTATAATTATCTGCTTAATCATCACATAACTTTTGTTTTTCTCTGGAAGACTCAATTTATTTCAATAATATTCTTTGATTAGACTTACTATATATATATATATATATATTGCCTTCAGTTTCTCAAGAAAGATATGTTATCAACATGGTGTATTTCAAGACCTACAAAAATAAAATATTCTCTTATAAAATTGATGAGGATCTTACAAAGGAGAAAATCATTTCATTCTACTTAATTAAATGTTTTGATTTATTATAAAAAAGTAATTTTGAATTAGTTTTAAATTAATACAGTTCATCAATAATAAAAGTGACAACAAGTCCACAAGTATTTATTCAAATAATTGTGTAGGTCGAAAATATTCTAAAGATAATGTGTCCCAGTTGGAATGTTTCTCTTCCATAATACGAATATTTATTTTTACCAACGTTAGTAAATCCGGATGGGACCGATTAGGTCAGCCCAGAAACTGGCAATCCGATCAAGAAACTGGTCCGGGTAGGTCCCCAACTTGGGGTTGGGGTGACCCAGAGTGAACCAGTGTGACCTGGGGTGACCTGGACAAATTGCTAGGTTGACCTAGGTTGCCTTTAAAAAAAAAGTTACCCTGTTTTGTTAGGGGCATAAATTATGTAGGGCAATATTGGTCAAAAATAACAATAATTTTGGCATCAATGACTATGAGTTTAGTTATTAAAGGATTGTTGGTAGGGATATTTTGTTATGAATTATCAATTTTGATATTTTATTAGGCAGAATATTTAGTGATTACTTATTCTAGTATCATTGGATGATAGTTTGATATTATGATGTTAATATATCAAAGAAATAGTTATGATTATTTTGTTTGTGATTGTTCAAGGTTTTGAATTAATATTTAATATTTTGATAGTATGATAATAATTTAAATTATTATTTTTTATTCCCACCAGTCTGACTCTCAGATTAACTCCAAGTTGTCCTACTAACCTTTGACCCACTGCCTCGATCGGTCCAGAGGCCGATCCGGGTTTAATAACCTTGATTTTTACACCTTGTTGATAATTTTTGTTAAAAAATTATATCAAATTTAGTAATCCCGTCTAATTGTTTTTTTTTTTTGAAAAAATAAATTTCTTTCCATTCATAGGGATTGAGTGTTGTTATAGGTAATGCTCGAAAAACCAAACCAGACCAGCCTGTTCAGACCAGGAACCGGAGAATCGGCTAGGAGTCCGGTCTAATTTAGGTCATAGACTGAGGAAGACTCAACCCAGTACAACCCGCCTTAAACCGGGGCAACTTGGCTTGAACCGGGATAAACCACTGGGTTGAGCGGGTTAACTGGGTTAGCTTTTTTACCCAGAAAAACTTTGAATCCCTTGGAGAAAAATGGAAAAGAGTTGAAAATGAATGGATGAAGAGAGTCAAACTGAAGAAAGAGGAGAAGAGAAGGCAAATAGCTGAGTATCTTCAAACATTTTTCATTTTTTTCGACTTGTGTCCATTCGTATTTTAACGAGGACTTGATTTTCGATGGAGAGTATGTGCTTTAAGAAGAACTTGAATATGAAAATGGAAGCTATTCGCTGGAACTTCGGTAGGCACACGAGAATAGCATGAATATACTGATAATATGTCCATGAATACAGAAATTTCTCATAGGGGTTCGTACATAATGATTACAATCAACATAACCGCACAGGGCTATTGGGGTGTCTAAACCCGTTTAATGAAACTCGAGCATCTTTTCGTCTTCGTTCCACTATAGCATTTCTCAATGTACAGTCTTCTATTCTGTTAATAGCACGTCTCCTGTGATCACCTGTCTAAATGGTTGGTTCGGGAGGGTGAGATTCGAGAGAATTTCAGTAGTAAATAGTATCAATATGCATGAAAGATAAGTGCTTAATGCATGACATGCTTGCGTAACCTAACTCACGATAACACAATGACAAATCTGCCTGCTCAATGTTTCAAACAACATACTCATGACTATAGCATAAATAGAAACAGAGCTTCAATTATTCATATATGTTTCACATAATTAAGCAAAGCAATCACATGCATCAATACACAAGCACAAACATCAAAGTTCACTACCTGGATTGCCCTTCCCTTGCTTGTCTATCGGTCCAATTCTATCTATCTGGCTCAGGTTACTGATATGTCCTAAAATTCCAAATTTAGGATAAATGAGTTATTACTCATTCATAAATCACTCTATATTCAATGGGTTGGTTATCTTGACTCAAAATCACATTTTGACTATTTTACCCCTGGGAACCCGGTCTAAGCCCTTTTGTATCCGGTCCAACTGTACTTTCCCAAAAATTTTAACCCGGGCTATTCCTATAGAGTTTTACGTGTAGAATCCATTTTTTATCTCAGTTTTCAAAAAATCACTACCAAATGATAATTTTGCCCTTGACAACCCCGGTTTAGGGTTTTAGGGGTATTTTCGTAATTTCACTTTCTAGGGCTTTTCTGAAAAAGTGTTCAACACCAACCCCAACTAATTTTCCCTCTTGAACGCAATGAAATCATCGCATTATTGAAAATCCAGCTCCTGCCCCCTATTCTAGCTTTGGCCAAAACATATAGATGTAAAAGGGAAAATTGGATTTTTGAATTCTAACACCAAAAGCTTGCTTCTTTTCACTTCTAATTACTTGATTAACCATTTAAACACTTAATACCTAAGATTTGAGGAAATTTGGATAGTATAACCCCTTTGGGTTTGCATTTCCCAAATTTACAAATCAACCAATCAACACCAAATCATCAACAACAATAACAACTACAACAAAGATTTGAGGTTTGTGAAGTTACCTTTGGATTTCTCTTTCTCTCTAGCCAAACCCTCTCCCTCCTCAAACCCTGAAGTTTTGCTTGCTAAACATGTCAATCCATGGAGAAAAGGAGCTTAAGGAAGAGATTACTCAAGTTGAAAGCCAAATCACAAGGGAAAATCACAACTTACCTTTGATTTTTTCTCCTCCTTCTCTCTAACCTTCAAGCTCACTCACTCTCTCTTCTCTTCTTGGCTGACAGAAATGAAGGGAAATATGAAGCAAAAGCTTCATAAATATCTCTCATATTTTCTCTAATTATTATTTTCCAAAAATTTGACTTTTATGACACCATGGTACCTGAGCATATCTTGAACTAATTAGTGTCAAAATTCCCATTTGATATTGGACTAATCTTCCTCCCCTTTGGTCGGCCCAAAATGACGTCCCAAGGGTCTATTAGAAGAGTAAAATAGGCTGATGGATTTTATCCCATAATTATAAGATTGCCATAACATTTCCCCCCATTTTTGGAATAGTTGGCAATTCTGGCAGATTTTCTAAACAAATTTTGAAAAATCATAACTTTATTTGTAGACATCGGGTTGGAGTGATTACAAAGGTTATAAAACATTTATTGAGTTCAGTTTCAAGAAAAAATATAGTCTTTAGCCAATTGAAAGCTCACAATTCCTAAAATTAAAATCTTTGGATGCTATTTCAGAAAATAGCAAGTTTTTCTAGGCTAATTTCAAATATTCATAACTCCTTGTGTACAGCTCCAAATAATTCATATGATCTATCAAATTAAAGCTTAGGATGTCTACTTTCATCTAGTAAAATTTTACAATTTTTGGATCATCATTTGATCATTCAAAATCACATGACAAACTCACTGCCTCGTAGGAAATTTTACTAGCAACACTTTTCACATTTCAAAATTTCAGTTTTTAATTCCTATGATCATGAATATTCACCATTCTATTTCATCAAATGTCACAAATAAGTACAAGTCATATTGGTGAATAAAATTTGGGGTGTTACACAATACTTCTTAGATATATAGAATGGAATTGGAGACTAGATTTATTAAAAGCTAGGCAATCTCAGAAGTGGCCTAGAAAGTTATTTCATGTTTTTATTTGTTAAAGCCTACTAAGCTTATAGAAGAGGGCAATAAAATATTTTGCATGTTGGTTCAAATCCTGAAAATTTGAGCCTTATTAGTAGAGCCGGGAAAACGGGGCGAGCCCGTCTGGCTAGCCTTTTTAGACCCTGAATTTACAAGGGCCGGGCCTTAGATTTTTGTCTAAAAAATAAAAGTGGGCCTAAAAGGGCTGGCTCTGTAGGGCCGAGGGCCTAAAGGGCTGGCCCGTGGGGCCACGGGCCAGCCCTTTTAGGCCCTGTATATTTTTTTAAAAAATTATTTATATGATAATATTGTTATTGATTTTTTATATTTTGTTAATAATGTTGTAAATATTTATTTGATATTAACCTTTTAGAATTAAGTTTCATAAGAATATCTTATATTAATAATCCTAAAAATTAAAAACTTATAAAAAATATTTCTTATTTCATAAGTATTCTTACCAATTTTGTATTTTTTTACTTATTTTCTTGTGATTGTTTTATTTATATCTTGTATTATTTATTTTATTGACTACTCACACTTTTCAAGACATATTTAGAAGAAGTATTTTTAATTTTGTTAAGTCTTCTCATTAATTATTTGTAATTGTGGTATATAGATAATAGTTTATCTTTGATTATGACTTAATGACCGTGTTTGTTTGTTGCATGATGCATACCGTTTACACTCTAATTTTGACAATATTTATGTATTAAATTAGGAATTCCATTGTTGTAATTTAAATAAAAAATTGAAAAATATAAAATTTGTTCAATCTTGTGAAAATATCTTTAGGCCCTGCAGGCCACCCTTGGCCCTTATGCTTTTGGGTCGGGCTTTGAAAAATAACAATTTTTCTTACCCCGAGCCTAAAAGGACCTAACCTGTTAAGAGCCAGTCCCTGATTCCTAGCTCTACTTATTAGGTGCAAAATATGGCCTGCATGAAGAGATGTGAGAGGCCAAAAAGCGAGGTTACGAGAGCTCAATAGGTATATTGCGAATGAATGCATCTTTGAACGGTTGGTTTCTCTAACATAGATTCCTTCCCTTAACAACAATCTATATATATATATATAGCCATACAGGTTCATGAAGTTGGGGTATAATTCATGAAAACTTGTTCATTCTAAGATTTGGATTTGTGGATTAAATTTTTGTTGAAGGTAATAATGATCTAGTTGATGTAGCATCCACATCAACTAGTCGTAGATTATCTTTAACACAAATGAATCATGTTCATGACACAATCAGAGATCAATTTGTTAGAGGTAGATAATCCAATAATGATCCACTTCATGTATGCATTCTAATTTAAATATAGATTTATCCATTTTTACTTAAGTACTTTAGTGTATTTTTCTTTTTTCTTTTCCCAATAATACTTGAACTTTTTTAATTTTATCAAATTTTATTTATATTTTTTCACTTCAGTTATCACAATATATACAAATAAAATATATATATATATATATATAGTATTCAATAAGATTCATATCATTTTCAGTCATTTTCCATCTAAACAGGCTTTTCAAACACTAATCCAAATACGTTTAAGGTTAGAAAAAAAACCACTTCTGCCACCGTCAATCTAAACACAAATCACATATACAATTTGACTTTTATCCTATCTGACTTTTATAAAAGTCAGAATGCAAAAAAAGTTACTTCTCCACCGCTAATCCAAATAGACACTAAATAAGATATGACTGCTTAGTTTTTTGGCCAGTGAATAATATATGACCTTTTTTCACTCTGAAAAAGATTTAAAATTCAAAATAAATTTAAAAAATCTTAGTTAAATATAAAAATTCATAGTTAAAAATATTGTACACACGTATATTGATAATCATATATGATTTTTTGACTAATTAATTTGTTATGATCTCAACTAATCCGACTAACATAATCAAATATTATTATGTAATATATTTAATCAGATATAATCCCCTCAATGCACGTATTCCACTCCTAAAAAACACTCTTTAAGGTAAATTTAAAATATTTATTGTCAAATATAAATATTTTTAATTAAATTATCTTATTTTAATTAAGACTAGTCTGACTCCGAGTTAACCCTGATCCGACCAATGACCCTTGAACCATTGCCTTAGCCGATTCAATGCCCGGTCCAGTTTTTTGTTCTTTGCATATTTATATTTTAGTACCATATTTTATTAAATTATGTGTGGTTTATGTATGACTATTCCATTTATAAGCGGGTGAATGCTTTTTTTTTTATTTAAAAATTAATTTTTTTCATGGTTTTTATATAACTATTTTTATATATTTTAATTAAGGTATGTTTTTTTTTATTGTGACTGATTTGATCTTGGTTTAACCACTAATCCTTAAATTACTGTTTTGTTTTTCAATACCTTGGAATAAACCTATTTAATTTGTTTATCTTAACAAAAGTCAAAATCAAATCACCGACATTGCCTCCGCCAAAACTAGTTATAAAGATCAGATCGGGATAACACATATTTATGAAATGTTAGCCCATGAATTTGAATTTATTTTTATGCACAAGTTATATTATTGAAAAGAAAATGTTCATGACATTATATATAAACCTGGAGGAAAGAAAAAAACATTTAAATCTAGGGTTAGTTAAGGTATAATTTTAACAATAAAATTTATTATTAAGAACATCTGATACAAATAAATCTTTTAAGGTGTGCAAAAATATTAATAAACGTTTCCAAACGGAACAATTTTATCATCTCCGTTAGATGTGCTAAACAGCTGTTACTTTTTATTTGTGTGGGCTCCACCAATTATCCATGTGTGCCAACTTATCAATGATCGGACCAGTAGCAAAATGACAAGCACGTTATTCTGGGTCCCACCAATTTCTTAACTTTCCAAAATTCCGTCATTGCTCTCTTCCCCTTCCTTGTTCTTCCTCCCTCCCGCCGACGCTCTCCCTCTCGACGTGCCTCCCCCTCCGGCGCCTCACTCAGCAGCAAATCTAATCTCCCTTCCTCCACGGCTCCTCTCGCACCATCAGATCTCATCTCCTTCCTTCCTCCACGCATCACTCACAACCAGACCATAAGCTCCAGATATCTTCTCCCTTCGATCTCGTGCTTAGGTCGTCTTCTCCTTTTAGTCTCGATTGTTTTCATCGTCCTTCTCTTCTTCTCCAGCCATGCAATCCACCCTATTCTCTTTTGATGAAATCAAATTCAGATCTGTCGCTGTCGTTTGCGTTCGTGCTCTGTCCAGATCCGTAGCCATTCTCTCCGTCCTTGTTTGATTCTTTGATTAGGTTGCTGGTATTTGAAGATTAGGGTTCTATAGTGGCTGAACTTTTTTAATTTGATCGTTATATTGTCATGTGATTATTGCTGAGTTTAATTTTGTCGGAGCAAAGGATTGTTTCGGTGACATGGGTGTATGAAGACGGTGCTGGTTGTGATTGTTCCATGGTTGTAAGTTTTTCCTGTGACGTGAGTGTATAATACCGGCCGTTTAGAGGATCTAACGGAGTCCATCATGATTTTATTAAATTATTTGGAGTCAAAATATTGCTTTTTGAAAAACAAAGTGAAGAGGAAAGAAAAAAGAAGAAGATAGAATCACATTTCCTGCTCATCTCCAAAAATGAGTACTTGAGTAGGGAATACTCCTCCTCAAATAAAAGGGGTTTTTTAATTTTTTATTTTTTAAAAAAATATTTCATATACTAAAAGTTGATTAGGTTAAGATGCTGAATGTTGAAAAAATATCTCAGACGTTGGATGTTATTAAAAAAAAAATTTAAAATACTGGTATTATAGGAAAAATATTTTCATATACAGAACTAAAAATTAATTAATTTTAGATACTGGGTGACAAAAATATTTCATAGTGCAGTATATAATTTGAATCAAATGAATAGGATTATATAAAAAAATAAGAAAAAAATGTCCCCACCCCAAATTTTCCCTTTTTAAAATTTTATTCTCTCTTTCCATTTATAAATTATTCTCACACATCTCTTTTCATTTCTTTTCTTTTTTTTTTTTGCCTCGTTCAAATTTTCTTGATGAACTAATAAAGAAGTAAAAGTTTATATGAAAAGCTTACACCCACTTCAAATTCATATATTGTTAACTAGTTTTGATTTGAGTCCGTGTAAATCCAATAAAAGTGCAAACAATACCCATGTCACACACAAAACTCAAATTAAATTTAAACAATAATCAATATAATTCAACAAAAAATTTGCAGTCAAAATACATGCACGGGGAGAAAAATTCCAATTGCCTCACACGCACGCGCACATATTTTTTTATGTTGTTGACCCCGGGGAACTTTTTTCTTTGGTCTCGGCGAATCCAAAACAAAGTTGCTTCTTGATGGCAATTGAAAAAAAATAAAATAAAATAGAACAAAGGGAGATAACTTTATATATATATATATATATATATATTAATTCTCACATTTCAATGAGACTAAGCCAAATGACGATTATATATCAAAGTTATGTAATTCAAACCCTTGTTTATTTTTAATACTAATATACAAAATATGTCTTTTTCTATAGGGGACTAAACAGAATTCTTTCTGTCAACGCTAAGCTGCCCAAATATAATAAGATGAGGTCAATTTGAACCCAGCATTGACACGACCATGACTATGTATGAGACCATTGAGACTGGTTGTATTAAAAAATAGTTTAAAATGCACAAAATTCCCCTAAATTTGTTTCAATTACATATCTTCTTACTGACTTTAAAAAGTTGAAATTAAGGACATAGCTTGTCTTTCATACGTTGATTATCAACTCCATGTAATTTCAAATACTTAAAATAATAAAAAATATCAAATATAGCATATTTAAAATATTTATTTGACAATGTATTTTTTAAATAAAAAATAAAAAATA
The DNA here is from genome assembly GCA_963242795.1 of Inga leiocalycina. NCBI lineage: Eukaryota > Viridiplantae > Streptophyta > Magnoliopsida > Fabales > Fabaceae > Inga > Inga leiocalycina. The sequence continues at coordinate 19,517,786 of OY725327.1, read as the reverse complement.
CTTAAAATTACATGTTAAATGTGAAGTGTTATTTTTTAAATGATATATGGTAAAAAATATAAAAATTATGACATGGTAAACATCATTAACGGCAATCTCAATAGCAAGGAGTTCAAACATGAAATTTTTAGGATCTTTAATTTAAAATTTTAATGGTTAGGGAGGATATGTACAGCTAACCCAAAGTTTTAGTTCAAGGAAGTTTTGTGTATTTTAGCAAAAACAACGAACAAAATCCTACACTACTACTTATTTTTCATTTCTGCCTTCATATCTGTCCTCAAACCTCTATGTTTTGTGCTTAAACTATAAAATCCTTGGAACGTCAATTTAGATTGTCTTTCGGTAAAAAAAAAAAAAAAAAAAATTTAGATTATGTCTACCTTGAAGTCATTTAACATCATGTCTGCCATTAAATAAAGTAACTAATTAATATGCAAGTTGGTTTGATAGGTTGGACCATAATATTAATTTTAAATTTTTGGTATTTATTGGTCGCGTTCTTCCCTTTTTTTAACTGATATTAAAATAGATCATTTTTTCTATGTAAACTTGATGACCCGCATTCTTTATATCTTTTGGCGTTTATGTACTACTTAGCAAAGATATATAAACTAATAATATATTATCATAGCAGAGTCGTAAACAACGATCATACAAACGTTAGAAATTAAGGTAAACAAATCTCTGAATTAAAAATAGAAATTTATCGAGGAGGCCCGTATCATCTTTCATGCTATTTTCTTCAAGAATTTGGATCATTGGATGATGTCATATGAATTGATCGAATTTTCAAATTATAAAAATGGATATTGAAAGTGTTTTCTACGGAGTACTTTATCAAGAGACAAAATTTTTAAAATTTTAATTTGTTTCTGCATGATAATTGAACGGTAGTATTCAAGTAATATAGAACGTGAAAATATACACAAAGACAAGAATTGTTTGATATCCTCACGTCTAGGAGAGGAGGAGGAGGAGGAGGGGTGGGATCAGATACTATGATTTGCAGCTAGCGCCACTTTATTTAATTAATTAAACATGTGAAATATCTAGTCATTTTTCATAGGTATAGAGTTATACATATATGGCTAATAATTCCTGTTTATTTATTCTAAAAGGAAATGCCAAGTAAGATCCGTATAGAGAGTGAGAGAGATATTTTGTCGTATCTAGTTCTTTATTCCATTCAGAAAGTTCTTGCATATGTTTCCCCAGCTTTTTCTATCTGGTTCAGCAGCCTCCAATCCACGCTTCACCCTCTCTGCAAACTCTTTCTGAAACAATCACACAAACCCCAGATTGTTAGTAGAAGGAGAGAGAAACTAAGATGAAAATTTTTGTAGATATGTATGTTTGGCCCGGGGGGTGTTACCAACCTTATCCAGCATCCTAAAGTATTTCTCTAGGCGCATTAAATATCCTAAAGTATTTTGTGGTGCATCCAACACCAACAATTATTTTTTTCAAGCACACTCAACACCCTAAAATATTTTTTCTTAAGCATCCAACACCATGAATTATTTTTTAATGCATTCAATGTTTTAAAGTAATTTTCAAGTATACATAACACTCTAAATTATCTAAATTGTTAAGTGCAAAATTTGACAAAAAATACTTTAGGGTTATGGATGCATCTGAAAAAAAACCACTGCATGATGCTAGATAGGTACTGCATGCAAGGGAAAACAAAATTCAGGATGCTGCATGCACCTTTTATATATATATATATATATATATAATACCTGTATGAGATCATTATTGAGAAGACGTTGAATGAGATTAAGGAGAATGTCTTTAGTGTACTCAGGATGACCTTGAATCCCAAGAATGTGATCTCCGATAGCAAACATTTCAACCTTAGTTTTGTCGGAGGAAGCAATCACTTGTGCACCTTTTGGAATCTCATACACCTCATCTTGATGAATCTCTATTATGGACAGGCAAGCTCCCATTGCTTTTGCTTCTTCCTCCTTCTCCTCTTCCTTCTCCAAGTATCTGCAAGTACCTAAATCTTTGTTCACTATACTCACTTTTCTTATTCCTATGTCCCAACCTGTGAATGCTCTTCCCACTCTTCCTCCTAATGCCCTGCACAGCACCTGCAATATCACAATCCACAAATTTCTCTTAGTTGATGGCATGCTTTTTCTGCGACAATTATTATCTCATATGTGTGTGTGTGTGAGATATTAACTCATTGGCTTGAGCTGTGTTTTTTTTTCTTATTTGTGATTGGAAAGTATCTAATAAAGTAAAAGGAAAGTTTTATTGCACTACTATGAGACCAGTAATAGTATGTGGTAGTGATTGTTAGGCTTTATAAGGGCAACATAAACATAAAGTGGGGATAGTTGAGATGAGAATGCTGAAATGGATCTACGATCATACAAGAAAAAATAATATTCGTAATGATCATATGTGCAAATGAGTTGGAGTGGCGCCTATTGAAGAGAAAATAGTAGAAAATTATTTGAGCTAGTTTGTACACATTCAAAGAATGCCATTGAGTGTGTCAGTGATGAGGGTTGATTAAACAGTATGGAGTCTTATGAAAAGTGGTTAAGGAAGACCGAAGCAAATACTTAATGAGGTTGTAGAGCGGGATCTTGTGGTTAATAATCTATCAAGATATAAGATTTTTGATAGAGCATAATAGCAATAATGTAGCCGACACCACCTAGTGGGATAAGGCTTTATTTTTGTTCTTGTTGTTTGTACTACAACTGACTAATCTAGTTTCGAGTATAATTACCTGGTGGCCAAAGCAGATGCCGAGGACTTTCTTGTGCATGGCATCGAGGGACTGGAGGAGAATGCAAAGTTTGAGGACCCAGAGGTCGTTTGAGAAGGCGTCATGGGCACTACCAGTGATTATAAACCCATCGTACTTGTGGAGCTCAGTGAAGCCTGGGAATTCTCCTTCATAAACTCTGAACAAATCCCATATTTGTCCTTCTTCTCCTAAAGCTTCCATGTACACGTTCAAGTATCCTCCATACACTTCCTTCACGTACTCAGAGTCCTTCACTGCTTGCAGCAGAGCAAATCGCCTTTCTTCCACGTTATTAGTGTTCATCTTCTCTTCAGTTGGTTTAGCTAGGACAGAAGCTTAAAAGAAAGAAAATATAATATTGTCTGTGAGAGCAAGAAAACAACAAAACAAGTCAGTTAATTTGTTGGGCATGCTTGTCTCGAGAAGAGTGAGACCCTTTTATAGTGATGGAGTCACGCTCTTCTTCCACATCCGCCAGCTTCAGGAATTGTTCCACGTTAAGGTGGAGGAAAAGCCACGCTGACTCAGCCCCATCCGCTGGCGGTGGCAGCGACCACGTCAGCCCTAGGGCTGCTGCTTCTGTCATCCAAGTTCAAGGAAATAATGATGATGATGACGATGACCATGGCGGATTTGAATCTGCACCCACGCAACCGGAGTCTGAGATGCCACAACGGACCGGCAGTGATGACTTTGAAACTCTGGTCTCGCCATCGTCATCGTTATTTTGGAACTGTGGAATATGTAGAAATGATTTTTCTAGGTGTGAAGATTGATTTGGTGATGAAAAGAACAATATTGGTCGTATTGAAGAAGACGACCTTGGAAGAAATTGATGCTTGTGTAATGTCAATGGAAGGTTATGATGACAACGATAATATGTTATCAACAAAATATAAATATTCTATTATAAAATTGAGGATCTTACAAATTAAAGGGGAAATCATTCAATACTTTGATCTATGATAAAAACAAATGTTATGTTGTATTAGTTTTAAATTAATGCATAATTCATCAATATTAAAAGTGACAACATGACAACAAGTTTATTCAAATAAATTTGTAGATAGAAATATTCTAAAGATATTGCGTCCCAGTTCGAATGTTTTTCTTCCATAACGTCATGAATGTTTATTTTATGGCAGAGAGAGAGAGAGAGAGAATTTTTATTTAGCTACAACTTATTGACATATTTTTTTTTGACAATTATATCAGATTTAGTGATACCACTATATCTGAGTGTTGTTAGGATTTTGACAAATCCAGGTGATCCATTTGGGGCTTACAAAATATTACTATGTATGTGAACCTATAATAAGGTAAGCAACAATTTATTTGAACAAGTATTTGTTATACTTTATTAGTAATTTCTGTTGCTATAGTCTATACACATGTACATTTTTGAAAGGTTAAATTGACTGAATGAACCCAAAACTATGTTTTCTTAAAAATTAGGAAATTTGCAACTAGGTCCCAATTAACAAACTTAATGCCAATAAAGTCTTTTGAAATAATCAAATTGTAGTAAAATCCCAAGGGACCTGGGTGCATGTTATAAATTCCAAACATGAAAGTAAAATTTTGTCCCTTTATATTAGTAATAACAAGTTTAGATCAACCAATGATAAGTTTAGAGCATTTAATGACCACTTAGTTGTTATTAACAAACTTTAAAGCAATGTATTAACAAAGGTTATAAACACATAAAGCTCTATTCTTTCCATTTATCCGTGTCTAAGCACATAAAAACATACTAGCGAAAATTCATACCCTCTCACACACTCAATGAAACAACAACATAAATTACAAAGACAATATACAATTAACCATCATTGGATGCTCTAAACTTGTCATTGGTTGCTCTAAATTTATTGTTACTAACAAAGGGGGAAAATTGTACTTTCATGTTTAGAATTAATAACACCCAAGTCTCTTGAGGCTTCCCTGCAATTTGATGATTTCAAGGGACTTGATTGTCATTAATTCTGTTAATTGGGACCTGGTTACAATTTTGCCTTAAAATTATTCCCTCTTGTCACTGTTCCTCTTATGCTCTTGTTTATAAGGTAGAGAGAGAATATTTTTTTTGTCTTATTTATAAGTCATATCATTAAATTTTTCATATGAATGTATAATTTTATGCTTCATGGCTTCATTTATTATTATGCAGAGTTATTCTCTTAGATATAAAAACTATTAAATAGGGATAAACTTGAAAATTTGTTAAATTTTAAGGCAGAATTAATAATTTTTTTTTTTGAGAAAGTATGTTAAAAGTGACTTATAAATAAGACGAGAGAAATATAAAATGCTCCTAATCTTTAACTACCTCATCAAAAGTTTTTGCTTAAAAACCTAGCTCATCCAAAATCAATATTAACTCATTAACTTGATCTGAAACTGAAATAAAATTTTTAAGTTTAGTCAAATTTAATAGCATATATAAAATAAAAAGATCAATTTGGTTAGGGGTGAGCAAATTAAAACTGAAAACGAAAACCAAACCGAACCGAACTCAATTCGGTTTTCGGTAAAATTTTAGTTTTTATTATTTGGTTAATTCAGTTTTCGTTTTTTAGTTCGGTTATTAGAAAAAAATTTCAGTTAAAACCGAAAAATTGAAATATATATAATATATATTATTTGATAAATGCATGTTTTTATAATTAAATAGGTGTAAATTTTCAATAATATTAGATAAAATCTATAGATATTTTAAATCTAGTTAATTTATTTTATATATTTTACCCCTAAATGTAATCTTAAGGATAAAAAATAATCTTTTTTAAAAATTTAATTCTCTATATATATATATATATATATATATTATTTTATAGATAATAAATAAAGAAATCGGTTAATTCGGTTATTAACTGAATCGAATCTAAATATTTCGGTTACTTCGATTCGATTAATCGGTTTTCAGTTCGGTTATTAGAATTAGCTTAATTCGGTTTTTCGGTTATTTTGGTTTTGATGGAAAACCGAACTGAAAAACCAAATACCCACCCCTAAATTTGATGACTTACAAAAAGGGTCCTATATTTTTTCTAGAGATTGCCTTGTAATAAAAAGCTGAGAGAGTAAAAGTATCAGCTCCTCTTGGTTCAAAACCAGGGAATTTTTAATATTGAATCACAGCCTTCGCCGTTCGTGCGAGTTTTTTTTCCCTCTGTTAGGGTTTCGCCATTTGTGCGATTTACCTTCGAGTAGGTGCGGATCTCCTCGGGCAACGGCGAACGCTGCTAGGGGAAGGGTCTGATCTTCTCAGTAAGGTTTGTTTCTCTCGTTATGGGTGAGTTCTTGAGTAACCCCGCGTCGCGGCTGGGGGCGGTGCTGGTTGGGACTGAGACCGGCGGCGGTGGAGAGCGGGGAAGGAGCGAGGTGGGACACGAGAAGGCTGGTAGGCCTCAGACCTCAGTGAAACGGACCGACGAGGATCGAAGATGGATTCCGCCATGGCCCCCGCCGGTGATGAACAGATCCAATCGGTGGATCTCTTTCCTCCCCAGCAAGAGGACGAGCCCGACGGAGGCTAGTAGGTGGGAATGTGCAATCGCTCTGCGTAAACCTACAGCAATGTCATGGAAGCACTCAAAGGTATTATCTGGTCGATCTTTAGAATTTGAGATTAGTGTTTTGCTTAAGGTTTCTTCTTTCCCCTACAATGGCCGATTAGGTTTGGAACTTGATTCTGGTTGGACAGTTTGGCCTATTGCTGATTTCTCTATGTTAATTTTAGTGTCCTGTTCAAAAAATTTGATATTGGGGGAATTTGGGTTTGCCTTATATACCTGGGTGTTTTGCTGTAAGTCTCCATTGGGCAGTGGAATTTGTAAGACAAATTCCAGTAATCAGGATGATGCCCCTGTCTTAATGGAAATAGTGTGGAAGGTATATGGGGGGGAAAGGGACCGATTGACTGATCCTTGGTCAAAAAACAGGGAGTTGATGATAGATTCATACACTGGTTTTGGTTGGTTAAGGTTATTGATCAGGGGCTGGGTGGTGAAGTATGTAATTGTTCAACTACCTAAGGGGATGGATGGGATTTGGCGATTTTTAGATCATTCAAGAAAATCAAAGGTTAATCCTCCTACCCCTACATTCTATGGGACTGGTGTATTGGATATGGGAGTGGATAGTATGGCTATATGTGCTGCTCTGTATCGTTATATATGGCTTGTAGATGATAGAACTATCAATTTGAGTCTGTTCAGTGGGTCTATACACACTGTTATTCCTTGGGTAGACATTTGCCTGTTCAGTGCACTACTCAACACTGTTCATTATTGGCTTCAATGGATGCCTATTCAGTGGGTATGGCGACACTGTTCATCAGTGGGCTGTAATTGTGTTTCTTTCACTTACTGTCAAACTGACCATGTTTTATTTGCTAGTGCTTTGATTGTTGACCTCCTTGAGCATTATATTGCCTCAAGGAAAATTGTCAGGAACCTCCTGTATGGATGGATTCTCATAGAAGCAAACTTGGCGACCGTGTGGACTGCCAAAGCTTCTCAAGATGGTCTTGCCCTTTATGCTGGGTCCCCTGACCTCTGTCACAGCTGTTGGCCTACTGGGCCTCTGGTGGAATGGATGATTAGTTCGATTATGCTTTATGTTCTTAATACAATGTGGAACTTTTATTGCCTTATGTGTTTATGTTTAGATTTTGTGCCTGTATGTTTTAATCCTTACCTTGCGTCCTTAGTTTATAGGTTACTCTTTTTATTTTCTATGCTGTAGTAACTTTGGATTGATTTTAATATATTCTGTTTTATTGGCAAAAAAAAAAAAAAAAAAAAGCTGAGAGAGTACAAAAGAGCTGCTTTGTATGGAAAAGTGTGAAATCAAGAATCTTATTTAAATACAAAAGAAATCATTAAAAGAACAATTTTATTATGAAAATAACGAAAGATTATTTTTTTGATAAAAAAGATTATTAAACTAGAGAAAATAAAGTAACCTTATTGAGATCACACAATATAACCAATTCGACTGCCTCCCTCCCATCATAAACAGAATCTCACATCCCTTTCTATATATGAAGTATGTGTTTGCCTGTTTGGTAATTAAGTAGAATAGAACAGAAATTTGAAGAGGTAAAACACATTTTTATATATTTTATTTAGTGAAAAGATTTGTTGATTGATGTTATTAGAATTTTGTATTAAATTAAACTTAACATTTGTCTCTTATATACTTAAATATATAGCTTACATTACTTTAAATATATTTTGCTCAAGTTTTTTTCTTACATAATTTTGATCTATATATATCATCTAGCCATCCAATGTTCCTCCCACATGTTGGGTGTTCGAATGTGACATTCTGACAAACATGTTTCCATTTCTTGATGATGTGATGAAGACACTAACGTACGTTTATAGGAAGGATTACTCGTTTCAAACTCCTATGCTTTTTAAAATTTTTTAAAAACCAGATTTGCGATTTTAAATTTAAGTCCTTATAAATCAAAAAGTGCGAATAATACACATGTAACGCACAAAACTCAAGATCTAAATAATAATCAATCCAACAAAAATTTTGGAATCAAAATGTAAGGGCAAAAAATTCCAATTCCACACACAAATAAATTATCTTACCGTGTTGACCCCGGGCAAAATTCGAATTCCCAACACACATATAGTATTTTACCGTGTAGACCCCGCCATGGGGGGCCTTTTTCTTTGACTTTGATCTCAGTAAATGCAACCCTGCACAGTTGCAACAAAGTTTATTCTTGATGACGATTGAAATAAATAAATAAAATAAGTGATCGCTACCCCAATGTATGGTTTATATATAACTTTAATTTATATATTTCTCACATTTTCAATGCGACAATGCGATATGAGGATCAGATATCAAAATTATGTGGGTTTAGGGTTTAGCTTGTTTATTTTAAACTTTAATATAACAAAATATGTAGCAGATGAGGTCTTTTGCTCAAACCTAGCGTTAATATGTTTATTTGTGAGAGTGTTTAAATTAATTGTATTGGACGACTTATTTTTCATTTCACCCTTGACCCTTCACATCTGTTCTCAAACCTCCATGTTCGGTGCTTAAATAATAAAATTCTTGGCACGTCAATTTAGATTATTTCTACCTTGGAGTCATTTTAGATCATGTCTACCATTAAAAAAATTAATTAATTAATATGCAAGTTGCCTTTATAGATTGGACCATAATCTTAATTTTCAATTTTTGGCATTCATTTGCATACGTTCTCGATCCCCTTGTTTATTGATATACAAATAGATCAATTTTTTACCAACAAACTGTTGATTAAGATGGTAAGCAGTTTCACCTTGTAAGGAGAAAAACACAAGTTCTAATCCTGAGAATCTCAATTGTTGAGAGAGGCTAAAACCCTTTACGCTCTAAGCTTTGAAAGAGGTTGAGAAACCCTTACATTGTACCCAAAAAAAAAAAGATCAATTTTTCTATGTACACATGATAACATGATTTACACTCCTTCTGATCCTTAATATAAGATATATTTATCTAATTTGGTTAGATTAAGAAAGTAAGTTGAGTCAGATAATATGACATATATTTTCTAAAATACTTATAAGGTCTTTAATATAAGAGTTACACAATTGATTTACAAATATTAAAAGAAAGTTAGTTATTTGTAATAGATGCATGTTGGTTTTTATAAAATAACATTTCAAATCATGCATATGCATCATAACTGCTTCTTAATGAAAATTTTCTTATTATGTGCAATTAATATGGACATTTTGGAGAAATAATTATAAATTTGATAGACAAAGTGAGTTGAATTCTTATATTTAGAACATAATAAATCTTTTGTCCCACTCTTACATTTAAATCCGAAGGTAGTAATATAAGCTTTTTAAACAACAATCGTAATAACGTTTTGAAATTATAAAAAACTCAGAAAAAAAGAAATTTATGGAGGTGGCCGTCATCTTTCAAGCTTCTTCAAGAATACTTGGATCAACGGATGCCATATGAATTGGTCGAATTTCCAAATTATAAAAATAATGGATATTGGAAGTGATTTTTTACTTTATTAAGACACAATTTTTAATCTTTAATGTGTTTTTGCATGATAAATAATTGACCGGCTGGTAGGATTCAAATAATATCGAACATCAAAATATATACTCCCTCCATTTCTTAATATAAGACATATTTACCTAATTTGATTAGATTAAAAAAGTTAGTTAAGTTTGTTAATATAATATGTATTCTCTAAAACACCATAGTCATCTTCTTTAATCTTTTCTTTCTTTTTCCTTTTTGATTATTATTGAGGGATCATCAATAGGGGTAAATTAGGAAAAAAGTGACAAATATTAAAAATATGTCTTATATTTATGATCAAGATTAACTTTTCGAATATGACTTATATTAATAACAAGGATAGGAGGGAGTATAATTAATGACAAGAATTGTTTGAATTGCAGCACCACTTTGTTTAACACACACACACACATATGGGGCTAATCTTTCTGGGCTGTTTTTTTATATTAAAGAGAAAATGCCGAGTATATAGGATCCGTATAGAGAGATAATAATATAGACATAGTGCTTGTTTGTGATAGTTTATTTTTAGGCAATAAATATTTATAAATCGTGATTTACGGTATACGAGGGAAGTATGTGAGATGAGTTTTATCTCAACTTATGTTATATCTTGTTCTAGCTATCTCCCGTTGAGAAAGTTTTTGCACATGTTTCCCCAGCTTTTCTCAAGAAGAATGAGACCTTTTTATAGTGATGATGACACGCTATCTTCTTCCACAACCGCCAGCTTCACGAGCCGTTCCACGTCAACAGTGGAGAAGAAGCCACGCTGATTTAGCCCTGTCCGGTGGGCGGAGGCCACAGCGTCCACGTGAACCCTACGGAAATAATAATGTAGATGACGTCCATGGTGGATTTGTCTCTCTGCACCAAGGCTACCGGAGTCTGAGATGCCGCGGCAGTGATGACTTCGAAGCCTGAAAGATAAAAGGAAGCAACTCTGTTCTCATCATCATCATTATTTTGGAATTGGTATACGTAGAAATTATTTTTCTAGCTGTGAATATGGAAGATTGATTACGTTCATGTTCGAATGGGGAAGAAGAAAGCCTGCAAATTGATGCTTATGCTATGAAACGTGTAAGGAATATGACAAGGGATAGAAGGGTCAAGACAAATAATTAATGGGTTTATTTTTTGTAGTTATGTAAAGAAGATAAATAATGTCCAAAAGGGGAGTCAAGAAAATTAAAACAAAAGCAGGGAAAGAGCAAATATCACTCCCTTAGGATCACATCCTCCTTAACCTTTATTAACCCATGACTCCTTCAAAAGGATGTTGTTTGAAAATTGAATGGTTTTTATTTTTTCTTTTCATCATTACATTGAATATAAAATGAGTGATATTTTTATATTTTATGAGCATGAAATAATGTAATTTTAAATTTTTGTATGATTTTTTTTTAAAAAAATACCTTGACATGGTGAAGGAAGAAGATAAAAGATCGTAAACTAAAATAATGTAAGGGCGGCAGAGTCCGTACGATATCTTGACAACAAAAATGTAAGAAAGTAAATAACATGATATAAAAGGATATGTCAAAACGGAGATAATCTCCACGGTCTAGATAAAGAAGTAAAAATAAAGAAAATTAATCAAGAGCCGGTTTGGTTCAAACCTATTGCATATTTATAATGGTAATCATGATTGCATTATCAAGAGAAGAGTGTTTGGTTGCACGTTAGTATAATAATAGGGTTTACTATGGTAATAATGATTACCAAAAAATTAGTAATCCTCATTCATATCTCTCCCCCTATAAATCCTTATTACCATCCCATTGCATAGTTAAAAAAATCCAATTTACCCTTTAATTTTAAGTATCTCATTTCATTTACAACATCATATCACAACCACCACCACTACCTCCTACTCCTCCTTCACCGTCATCGCCACTACCTCCTCCTCCATTGCTGCCCCCCTCCCACGTCGCCACTACCTCCTCCTCCACCCCTGCCACCACCACTTTGTCCTCCTCCACCCCTACCACTGCTGCCACTACCTCATCCTCCACCCCTATTGCCGCCGCCGCCGCCGCCGCCACCTCCTTCTCCATTGCTGTTGCCACCCACCATCACCGACACTGCCCCATCATTATTGTTGCCGCTGCCTCCTCCGCATCCATCCGCTGCCTGCACTGCTGCAACAAAGTTGCTTCTTGATGGTGATTAAAGTAAATAAATAAAGTGATCGCTGCCCACGATGTATGCTTTTAAAAAAATAAAAGGGTAAGCAGACTTAAAATTACAAGTGATTGGCCCAATTAAGAAAAAAAACCCAGACTTAAAATTACAAGTGGGAGACAACATGCATTGGGCTAACAATAAGTTGGCCCATGCCAACCTTTCTAAGCCTTTCTACATTTGGTGCTTAGTATAGCCAGTACTCCCTCCCACAAATTCTATTTATAAAAGCCTGATATTCAAATTATGTAATTTAAGAAAATAGTTAAAATTAATTAAAAATAATAAATATGTCTAAAATAAAATTTTTTTTAAATATGCCCTTATTTATGAGAAGAAGTAAGAGAGAGAAATAGAGTAAATATAACTATCACCAACCTTTTAATTAATGCAATACATATAATTAAAGAGGGGTAAAATGGAAAAACTTATTAAATATTCAAAAAAATCTTGCCGGTTCTTATAAAAAGGATCAAGACAATTCAAAATTTTTGGCTTTTATTAAAAAGGAAGGAGGGAGTAGTAAGGGGTTAGCTCATAAGTTGGTTCATTATGAATATAAGGCTGTGCGTTTAAATCTCATTACCTATGTGGGGACTTTATTGATAAGCAATCTATAAATACTTATATAAATGCTTTTTGAGCTCATAGGCATAATGTAACCTTAGTGAGTTTCGAAACCCAACTCACCTAAATTTTTTGAAGCAAGAAAATTAGATTGCCTCACATCCCATTTATAGAAGCTAGATAAAAGATTTACTTTGGTCCTAGATATAAGAGTGTAATTCACTTTAGCCTCTCAAATATATAATTTTTCCTCAAAGTATCCATATTAATTACATATATTAAAATGGTTTTCATCAAGGCTAATCTCAATGCATATAATTAGAGAGTATTTTAGGGAAATCAACACACTACTAATAACCAACTTTCTTAATATGCTTAAATTAGTTATTTATCTCTTATATTAAGGATTAGACAGAGTACCACCATAGTCCCTATATCTTTTTAGTTTCAAATATTTTGATTGGGTTTAATGATAATAAATCTATCTCAGCGAAATTAAAACTCCTATGATCCTTTTGAGCATTTTGCAAACTAAAAAGACCATTGTTTAATTTCAGAAAAATTAAGCAAATAAAGGAAGTGGTAGATCACCAAAATAAACAACATGAACGTAACTAACAACAAAACATAATAAAAGTCTAAGCACCTGGAGTGGTATTTATTTTTTTAAATAAAAAATGAGGTAGTAAAAACACAAACGATATGCATACACATATATGTGTGTGTGTGTAAATATAGTTAAGCAATATTTACTAATGTTTTATTAACATTTGGTCAACTATATAAATCCTTGCATATCATTAAAATTGTGCGAGACATATGCTGTTTATTCTTGCACAAAAGCAATTGCCATATCGTCAAGACTTCAAGAGTCTTGTGCAGAACGGTGTTACCAAGAAAACTTTTTTTGATTCAGTAGTTCCTCACAGAATTGTGTTACCAAGACTTTATTTTGGACTGTGGTTTGGAGGTCAATCTTCTAAACAATCAGCCAATCTTTGAAAGAATATATTATTTAAATTAAATATTTTCCTTTTTAAAAAATTAGGCTGATCTAAATGACCGATTCGGTAACCATATGTTGAATTTTCTCTTGTATCAATATACGGAGTATTAACAATTTTCAATTTCTGTAATGTAGATTTTGCTGAGAAAAATTAAGGGAAAATGACGCATACGTCCTAAGAATCGAAGATTATTATAGTGAAGTCCCATACTAACAAAAAAATAACTCAACATTTTGTAAAAATAGTTTAACAAGTTATTATTCTTATTTTTAGGATTTCACTGTAATTATCTTCTGTCTTTAGAACATACACGTCATTTTCTCAATTAAGGGAAAATTAAAGTCTCACTTACTTTCTGCTGATGATAACGACTTTTCAGTTATTAAATATCATGAGTGAGGCCCGCGCCATTTGGTAGCTTAACCAATTAAATTTGGTTGGTTTAATGTCAGATCAAGTTTGATTGTGACAATTATGCACGTTTCATGCAAGTTTATTAATTACATATACTATATACATAGATTCTCCATCTCCGCGTGTTTATCAGTATCCACCGGTACACGTGGCTGTTTAAACTAAATCTTAGATATTTATATTCCAATGATATTATTCCATCAAATTATAAAATACTTCCTCCAGTCTTTTTTATAAGAGCTTAAAATTTGAATTATCTTGATCATTTTTATAAAAGCTCGACAATAATTATCTGAACATTGAATAAGTTTTTCCCCCCTTTTTAACCCCTAATTAATTATATGTATTGCATTTATTAAAAAGTTAGTGATAATCATATTTACTTTATTTCTCTCTCAAACTTATCCCTCATAAATAAGGGCATATGCTTGGAAAACAAAGTTTATTCCGGCATACTTATTATTTTTAACTAATTTTAACCATTTTCTTAAACCGCATAATTTTATTAATCCGCTCCTCCCATACTTTTTTATAAGTTAACAAATAATCGAATTACATGTATTAAGGAGCGGATTTAAATTGATTAAATGCAAATGGTGGTTCAAAATATAAGCTTTAACAACTAAATTATGTAAATAAAAAAGATAATAAATATATATAAAATGTACTTTATTTTTCTAAAACACCTTTATTTATGGAGAGGAATATAGTGGGAGAGAGAAAGGGTGAAAAAAAAAGATATGAGAGAATCCTATAATTAAGTAGAGATAAACTTGAAAAAATAAATGTATCAAATGATCAGACAAATCTACAGTGATGTTGCGTCCCGTCCTTGAAGTTTCAAGAGCACATTAAAATATTAAAATAATTAAACCATAAACTACAAGTTTGATCATCATGCTTTCTATGAAGTGAGCTTCCTCGTTCTTCATTGTTCAAATCATGACTTTTTAGAGTAGCAAATTCAATTTGGCTTACTGATATATATTACACTTCCAATTAAGTTCCCTTTTGCATCACATCTTACATATCAAGTCATAAACCAAAAGTGATGGAGAAATTCTTGTATGAACCCAGTTTACCACATTATTTATGATATGATCAATTAAAATAGAACAACTCATTAATTAATTTGACACCTCCTATTTTTTTTCCCGCTCAACGGAACCTCCTAAATTTTAATTGATATATTAATACAAATTAAAAGATTTCACAAGATTTATTTTTTCATTTCCTACGCTCCTAAGACTAAGGGAAAATCACTTTAATAAGTTGTTTGAAATGTCCAAATTTTAACTTGGGTCACTAAACTTCACAAATTATAATTAGGTCATATTGAGTATATTAAGATTTAGAAAT
The DNA here is from genome assembly GCA_963242795.1 of Inga leiocalycina. Taxonomy (NCBI): domain Eukaryota; kingdom Viridiplantae; phylum Streptophyta; class Magnoliopsida; order Fabales; family Fabaceae; genus Inga; species Inga leiocalycina. The sequence continues at coordinate 19,502,414 of OY725327.1, read as the reverse complement.
TAAATCAAATTACCTCCACAGGCTTAAAAAATACGTGTACCGGGCATGAAGGGAATCCGGTGAAAGACTACATAAAAAAGGTTTTATCCAAAAAAAGGGAATATAGTGAAAGTGTGATCAAATGGGGATCTCCAGACTCCAAACTCCAAAAAACCAAACTCATTGAGAAAAATGAAAAACCCAAAGAGAGAAAATATAAAGAATCAAAACCATTCTTGGGTGAGATGGAACTTGAGAAAAAATTCTGTTTCCACTCTTTCAATCACCATACCATGCACCCGTTTCGATTGGTAGAGGGGAAAGTGAGAATGAGAGTGATGGGTGAGATCGAAGAGGCTAGATGATGTGAGCCTTCAGCCCTAAGCATCTCGTCTGGTCTGAACTCTGAGAAGCTAAAGCCAAAATTAGGGCTATTTGTAGCAGTAATGGCAAAGAGTTTGGAACTAGAGTTGGGATATCGGGCCGAGCCTGTCGGTCTAGATCGCTGAGCCCAAGTCCGTCAAGAGTAAGGCTTATGATTTAGAGCCTCCAGGAGTCCGGCCTAAAAGGACTAGCCTTATAGGGCAGCAAGGTCGGCCCTTTTAGTCCTGTTTAATTTTTTTTTCAAAATAAGGCTAACTAGTGTATGGGTCTAGCTCTGGAAGACTAGAACACAAACATAACACACTTATGACTCACTTAACCCATTAACCTAACCCTCAGTCCCTCTTTCAGTCCCCCTTACGAGTTATGGATCGCCTTGCGGCTTCGGATCTCTTACTGTCGCCTCTCGTCGATCTGGCTCTTACTTAAATGCTCTGTTCCCTCTAGTCTTGCACAACCGCACTCTCACCGATGCCTCTCATGACTCAGATCAGCCTCTCGGCTGTCAATCAATAGTCAATCGGAGTCTCACTGTATGTGTCTATGTCTCAATAGTCAATGGAAGCGTTTGAGGCTCCCGTCTCATCACAATACCAAAAATGCGTCCGTTAGGCTTCTGACTCACTCCCGCTTGGTGAAAACCATTTAGACACTGGGATTTTACCCACCATTTTGATCACTGGTTTTCTGACTCATCTTCCTTAAGTACTTCTTCCTTACTTGATTCCTATCACAGCTTCATTGTGTGCGTCGGTATGCTTGTGTAGGCATCAATGAAGATTTATACTCGTTTTGTTCGGTTAGTTATTGCTTTGAGTAGTTTTTATTCAGTCTATGATGGTAAAAATTGTTAAAACAGATTTCATCAGGGTTGTGTAATTTGACATTTTGGATGGACTTATGTATTTCTTGCTCGATTATGCCCAAAGCTGGTAAATATGCCCTTTTCTTGAATTTCCATATTTCATCTAGGAAACTAGATAAAAGCATCCACTATCAGTCAAATGAATATTTTGTTTTGAGTTTTTACGATTAGGGTATATATCTTTTTAGGCTTTATTTCCTATTTATAACTGATATATAGGTTGTGTTTATACCTATATCTTTTGTCTATCTTCATTTTACTCTTCAAAGAAGGATCTTTATATGCGGCTTGCCTATTATGTAACTTTGCCTTTCTAACTTTCTGGCGAGTGAATGTAGTTCAGTAAATGCATACCGCCTTTGTCTACTTAAATTCTGGCTGCCATCCAGGCTTCCATCTTGTTTTCAAAATTTTTTTTATAATGGTTTGGCTATTTTTATGCTTATGTTGGGGATTGGGGACTTTAGATACTAGAAAGGTTTTGGCAACCAGGAAAATAGGGGGAATTAAGAGACTTAGTGGGAATACTAGAATAATAGTGCATAATGCCATAATCTTATGGCAATGTCACCAAAAGTAAAACAAATCAAAGTTGTAGATGGTAAAAAAATGAACATAGCATCTGTGCTCTTTCTAGTGGCATAGTTTAAAATGCTATTATCACACCCAATTGCAATGAAGGGAAATGATTTGGTCAACTAGATGTTGAAACCTTATTTCAAGGTCATTCTGACCATTGTGTTATTTGGTTGTCCTAATTAGCAGTCTCTTGAATGAATTACTAATCATGTGAAGGGATGGAGAGTGATCTCACAAGTTTTGGTATTATTGATAATGGATGCTATATTGTGCTTGAATTTATGTTTTCCTATTTCATGAAGTTTGCTACTTTAAAATTTTTATAGCTTCCTGATAATTCGTCGGGGCTATGAATTATTTTCAAATGAATAGGATGCGGTATGTTTTTTGTGTTAGGTAGAATATGATCAGAAACATATTCGATTTAATTTGTTGCAGAATGGTTTAATTTTTTTATTTTATCATTTATGATTTTGGTTTTTTTGTTGAATATGATCTCTTTGTTTTTTTTGCGTACAAAGGAAAGCAAAGCTTGAAGAATTACAAGAATGCTAAAAAGTCTGCATCACCGGATGATCTTGTGGCATTCCACCACATTTCATCGCAAAAAGCTGGTTGCATTCCACCGGGCATGTTTCTATCACAAAAAACTCCTGATTGCTTAACTGAGCTTTCCTCGCTAGGTAGTCAGCGCATTGGATAGTCTCTCTGTGGGCATGAGTAATCACCAAGTCCCAGTCCCTGTGAATGAGGGATCTAGTCTTTAAGATGACATCAAACAAAGGGTGAGCAGTTCCACCATCTATGGATAACAGGTGAATAGCCTGCAAAGAATCTGTAAAGAGCCTGATCCTGGTAAAACCCAACTGCTTACATAACTGTAGTCTGTTGTGAATCGCATGTATTTTCGTAGCAGCCAAGTTATTATGCTCTAATCTCTGTTGAAATTCACACATCCAGTTGCCCTGGTGGTCCCTTATAACCCCACCACAAGCCGCATGTCTGTTGCTGTCTCTGGAACTATCTACATCCACACGTACATAGCCCAAATCTGGAGGTTGCCAATGGTCTGTTCCCCTTTCTGGTGTTTGGAAAATCTGATAACGGAAGCTACCATTTTCTACTCATTCGAAAAGATGATACAAACATTTGTGAACTATCTGATTTGGGTTGTCAGCTCTCCCTTCCAACGCCCAGTTGCATCGGTTCTTCCATAGGAGCCAGAATATGGTACTGAACACTCTTTGCCATGGCCATCTAGCCATTCTCCTGTTCCCAGGGGAATTTTGCAAGTTCCATTTAAGCCATTCCTGCAAATTACCAGTAAAGAACATAGTATAGTATATATGGTTAGTTATAGAAAACCACACTCTCTTGGTTTGCTCACAGTCTCTCAATATTTGAAGGATACTCTCTTCACTCACATTCAAAGGGACAAGTGTTTAGGACGTTCGGATTATGCTTTGCTCTCAATTGATTTGTTGGTAATCTCTCATAGAATACTTGCCACATAAACATTTTAACTCTTTTAGGACTTCCCCATTGCCATAAAGTTCTCCAGTGAGATTGTCGGCTTTGCTTTGGCCTATGATAAATTTTGTCATACGCTGACTTTACACTAAAGTTGCCATCTGAAGCTGACCTCCAACAGATAACATCTTCCTCAATTCCCGTAGGAGGGGGGACCAACATGATTTTCTCCACGACCCAGGTAGGGAGGAAGCTCTCCCATCTTACTCTTTCCCATTCCCCTTCCTGAGTTACAAAGGAACTGACACGGGCCTTCATGTCCACCAAATCTTCATTCTTATCAACATAATCCTTCTGTGGTCTATCCAATGGTGTCCAGTAGTCCTGCCATGCCTGAGTGGATCTCCCACTTCTTAGGAGTCTACCTATCCCCTGTTTAAACCCTTCCCAAACTGTAACTATTCTACTCCACACGACTGATTGACCACGTCTTCTTCACACTTGAGGGACTTTAGACGTCCCGTATGAATATTTCGAACGAAGGCACCTTACTCACATAGCCTCAGGCTTCATGATCATTCCCAAACAAAGCTTCATGAGGAAGGCTTGATTGGCACTGAAGGTCCTTTATCCCTAAACCTCCCTCAGTCTTCGCTTTCTTTAGCACATCCCAAGCTATCAGATGAAGTTTCTTAGATTCGTCCTGTTAGTTCCAAAAAAAATCCCTTCTTAATTTCTCAATAATTGCTAAAACTCCTTTTGGAATCAATGTTGATTGCATTTGATACTGCGGTATTGCTGATAGAACCGACTTGATTAAGACCGTTCTCCCTGCCATACTCAAGTATCTCCCTTTCCAGCTTGCCAGTTTTGATTTAACCTTTTGAATCAGTGGAGCAAAAGTCACTTTGACCATTCTCTTATGTACGAGCGGGACCCCCAGGTACTTACCAAGGTCAGCTGTCAACCCAATCCCTACACTCTGGCTCATCTCATATGCCTTATTAAAATGGACATTTCTGGATACAAACATTTTTTATTTTTACAGATTGATCTTATGTCCAGACACCATACAAAATAATTCTATAACGTTCTTCATCTCATCTATTTGTTGAGTTGTGGCCTCACCAAATAGCATCAAATCGTCTGTAAAGAATAAATGAGATATAGGTGGACCAGTGGTACTCAGACTCAAAGGTTTCCAGTTTCCCGACTGCACTTCCTGGTGAATTAGTTGTCCCAAAAGCTCCATGCAAAGCACAAATAAATAAGGACTCAACGGGTCTCCCTGTCTCACCCCCTTGAGGGTTTAAAACTTTATGAAACAACACCATTCCAAACAATACTCATGGTAGTGGTTGAGACACACTACATGATTAGAGTAACAAATTCATTCCTCAATCCTAAGCTATGGAGAGTAAATTCCAGGAATCGCTAGTCAAGCCTATCATAGGCCTTTTCCATATCTATCTTCACTGCCACAAACCCTTTCTTACCTCTCTTATTTCTCATGGTATGAATTGCTTCCTGAGCCATGATAACGTTGTCCATACCCTGTCTTCCTGAGATGAAGCTACATTGATTTTCAGCCACAAGGTAGTTCATAAAGTTTTTCAGCCTATTAGCAATCACCTTACTCACAATTTTGAAGCTCACATTACACAAGGAAATAGGCCTAAAATCCCTCAAGGATGTTGGAAAGTCAACCTTGGGGATTAGGACTATGTTGGTTTGATTGATAGTTTGAGTCTCCTCCTGGTACTCAAAAATCCTGATCACCAAATCACATACCTTTTGACCAATCAAGTTCCATTGAGTTTGGAAGAAGTGAGGGTTGAGACCATCTAGCCCCGGTGCCTTGTATGCTCACATCACAAAAGCATATATAATGTCTTCCTCGTAAAAAGAAAAAACTCAAGGGACAGATGAATCATTAGGTATAAAGGCTAAAGGACATACATCTTCCATCCAAGATAGTGAAGAATCAAAGCCTAAGAAGGCTAGAACTTTGACCTCTAATGTTTGGAAGTATATTAGTAGAGTAGACATTGATGGTACTATAAAGGCAAAGTGTAATAGTAGTCCATCTCTTTTTGCAAGTAGTGGGGCTAAAGGCACCTGACATCTAACTCACCATATGTAGACTTGTGATGATCTTGAAAAATGTTGTGCTGCTGGGGTGATGATGTTGGATAGAGAAGGCAAGCTTAGTCACAGGCAAATTGATCATAAGCATGTTAAGGAGATGATGACTATGGCCATAATTGACATGACCTTCCTTTTTCATTTGTTGAATATAGATGGGTTAGAGAACTTCTTCAGACATTGAATCCTGATGTGAGGTTCATGACTAGAAAAACAATAGTGGCCAATGTTATGAGATTCTACCGCCAACAAAATGAGAGTTTGAAAAAAATTTGAAAAAAAGTATAGGTAGAATATGTTTGACATCTGATTGTTGGATTACTGTGACTCCTGAAGGATATATATGTTTAATAGCTCATTTTGTAGATGACAAATGGACACCAAATAGTAAGATACTTGCTTTTTTTTTTTAAGATGGTGCCATCACATTCTGGATTTGGGTTTTCTAAGAAGATGTATGATTGCTTGAAAGATTGGGGAATTCATGATAAAGTGTTCTCAATTACTCTAGACAATGCATCTACAAATGATAACATGCAAGACTTATTGAAAGAAAGGCTACTTGTGCAAGACAAATTTAGCTTGGTCTCTAATAGAGAATTCTTTCATGTGAGGTGTTATGCCCACATCCTCAATCTAATAGTTTAAGAGGGCATAAAAGTAGCAACTCTTGTTTTGCATAAGATTAGAGAGTACTAAATAAGTGAAGGCATATGAGGCAAGGATGATTCTTTTCAAACAATGTATTGAGGAGGAAATTGGTGGCATTGACACTTCAATGGACTTGCGATTAGATGTGCCCACCAGATGGAACTCTACTCATGCAATGCTTGAGAGTGGACTTAAATATCGTCGTGCTTTTGCAAAGTTGTCTTTAGATGATAAAAAATACGAGTTTGGTCTAGAACATGATGAGTGGACTAGAGCAGAGGCAATGTGCAATTTCTTGAGGCCGTTTAAAAGATTACAAGTTGATTTCTAGGTCATTTTATCTGACTTCAAATTCTTATTTTATGCAAATTTCAAAAATTGAGATGTTACTTGAAGCAAATATGACAAGCCTTGACCTTGTGATTTGAGAGATGTATATACCAATGAAAGAGAAATTTGACAAATATTGGCATAATTATAATGTCCTTCTTGCACTTGCATTTGTGTTTGATCCATGGTGGAAGCTTAACATAATAAAATATGGCTATGAAAGGATTGATCCTATCACTTCCTATGAGAAGGTTGCCATTGTAAGGAGTAAGCTAGATCTTAGTTTTTATGAATATTCCAAGAGATCTCTTCCAAATTCTACAGTTGCAAGTATATCAATTATTAGATCATCAACAATTACAACTCATTCTTGTTACACCTCTAATGTTTCCACAATTTCCTTTGAAGATGCATTTTATGCAAGTTTTAAATTTATTTGTCAACAATTACAACTCATTCTTGTTACCCTATTATTTACTTGGATGTTTTATAATGGTGCAGGATTATCAAGATATTTATGCAGATATGGATCATTCTTCTTTGGATAAGTCTAAACTAGAAACATATTTGGAAGAACCAATATTGAAGCCCAACAATTGGAAAGATTTGGATGTCTTGAATTGGTGGAAGAACAATCAACAATGATTCCCAATTCTTTCAAGGATAGCGGTTGATATCCTTAGCATTCCAATAACTACAGTAGCTAGTGAATACCTTTCAGTATTGGTTCACATATTTTACCAAAGTATAGGAGTTCCATTCTTCTAACTAATGTTCAGGCTCTTATTTGTACTTGCAACTGGTTGCATGGATTCAAATATGACAGTGATTTAGTAATTTATATGTATTTTGCTATAGTTATTTCATTTATACTTTAAATTACATATGATGGTGATTTATTATTTGTTGCAGATAATAGAGGTGATAATGCATATAATAGAGGAGAAGAAATGAAGAGACTAGATATTTTTGCCCCTGAAGCTGAAGAGGAGCCTACTTATAGTGAAGCACAATCAAATGGCATTGATGATGTTAATAGTAATAACAATGTTATTCATATTGTTTAGTATTTAGTTTATAATAATGACTTTACCTACTTATTTATTTGATTGTGGTTTGTGTATTGTGGTTATGGACTTGTGGTTGACTGGTAGTTGTATCTGGAGATTAGTTTTCATTTGGACTCAAGTCTTAGCGCTTGTGTTTTGTTAAACATCGATAATGTTTGATGTTTTATCTTAGTTTTGATAATATTTATGTTTTAAATTAGGTAATTTTAGACTTCGAGCATATAGAAAATAAAAAGGTGCTAAACTAGCTTGAAGCCTGCGGGCTTTAACTAAACGGGTCGGGCCTAACAAATTTGTATTTTTATGGGACTCGGGCTTAAACGGGCCAGCCCATTTATGCCCCAGACTGTGAAGGCCGACCGGCCTGTTTTCCAAGTACTATTTTGAATTGAGAGACATCGTCGACAAGTGGAGAGCGATGTGCGAGCGAGTGCAAGAGATCGTAGGAGATGATCAAAGCAAGTGGGATGAGAGAAAATGAAGAGGGTCAACTAGTTGCTTCTTGTGTCGGAGCTTTTATCTTGAAGAAGAGGAATGAGAGAAAATGAAGAGCTGTCTTCCAAGGGAAAAAACTACTTGGATTCGTGTGCAATTTATGTTGGAAATACGATATTCTTCTAATCTTTTTACTGGATTTGTTGCTGCCCATACTTGAAATTGTTTAAGAATATTTCCATCTTTGTAATCCTTATTTTTCCCGGTTTTCTCGAACTTTGTTTGTGTGGAAGATGACAAAAGATAGAAAGAGGAGGAGATGTATACTCTCAGAATCTTTTTTCTCTTTTTCTTCTCAGAATCTCATATCTACCCTCATATTAAAAAATGAATGGTTTAGATTTAATATTATCTAAAACTATTATTATAGTGTTTTATAATTTATTTTTTTTTAAAAAAAGTATTTGTATTGCAGTTATGAATTGTGTGGATAAAATTTGAATAGTTTAAATTTATTTTTTTATGTTTTAAGTAACAGTTTTATAAAAATATGAAATCTGAACCATCCTTTCTTTTAATGGTGGAGATGAGAATTTTAAAAGAAAATGAGATAAAAGATTCTGAGAGAACCTAGTAAGGAAACTTTGAGATTTGAGAGAAAAGGGCATGTTTTCTGAAGTAATTAGTTAATAATTTGTTTTGGGTAAATTAAAGAAGGAAAATTTATTGAAATAAAATTATTAAAAACCTCTGATACATCAAATGACAGATGAGCTCAAATTTATTAATAGATGGAGAGAACAAGAGGTCATATAGATAAAATCACTCAATTCTGAAATCTTAAATTGAGTTGCTTGACCTTATTTAGAATTTGTTAAGTTAAAGGTATGATTTAGGATTTGAGTATTTTAAAAGACTTTTAATGAGATTTTTCTCAGATTAATATTAGTTGTGAAATCTTTTAATTTTATTAACATTCCATCTAATATTTAGGAGATGCCAAATCAACTCATGAGTTACTGTATTTTAATAGGTTAGATCACAAATGACATGATAAACTAAGTTCATACAAGAATTTCTCAAAGTGACGGTAGAATAGAAACATCAAAACTATTACGTACACATCAGTTTTCAAGACCTGAACTCAAGCCTTGCTTAATATTTAATTATTAATTAATCTCATATCATATCTTTTTCAGCCGGGCTATCTACATAATTGAAGAGATATATACACTCAATTTAATTATATAGACAAATTCATGGTCTGATTGTCAGGAAGTCTGCTGATTATTAATTATGTTTGTTTGTTCTTATCAGAAATCTCCAGATTAAATAATACTCCCTCCGGTTCTAATTATAAGATAAAGTTGACTTTTTTTGGAGAAATTAAGGAAGTTAATTAAATTACTTTAGAGTATTTATATTTTTATTTTTTTCTCAAAACTAATTAATTTGACTAATAAGCTGATATAAAATCTAAAGATACTAAAAATATAAATACTCTAAAGTAATTTAATTGGTTTCCTTAATTTCTCCAAAAAAATTAACTTTATCTTATAATTAGGACCGGAGGAAGTACTCCATTTGATCCTATTTATAAGAATTCGATAACCGAATAGCATAATTTAAGAAAGTGATTAATATTAGTTAAAAGCAATAAGAGTGTGTAAACTTTTTTTTTAAGTATGTTCTTATTTATGAGGCGTAAGTAATAGAGATGAAATAGAGTAAATATGGATATCACCAACCTTTTAATTAATGTAATATATATAATCAATGAAAGGTAAAAATGAAAAAACCTTGTTAAATATTTAGACAATTTTTATTGTACTCTTAAAAAAGGACCGATACAGTTTAAATTTTAGGACTGCTATATATTTAATTATACACGATCCTATCTTCTCTGTTGAATTCGTGGCTTTTTATGGCCTCAGATGATCGATGCTGTCTTTTCATGGAAGTGGATCTCCCTGCTTCGATCACGTGAAGATATATATAATAAATTAAAAGGGTCATTTATATTCAACACTGTGCTTAGTGCCCAAATTGGGGTTCCCCATCAAATTTGTATCCATAGATTACTCATTCTTCCGTCTAATATCATTCAGATGCTCATCCGTATATATTCGTAGCTAGTTACAATGACAGAATTATTTGCTTCCTCGTGTCTTGGAGAGGAGATACTCTAATTTTCGGCTCCACTTTATTTACTTCATTAATGATGTAAAATTATTAGTCATTTTTCATACAGAGAGTTATACATATATATGGCTAATCATTTCTTGGTGTTTTTTTAAAAGAAAAAAAATGCCAAGCAAGATCCGTATAGAGAGATAATATTGGGCTTATTGTGTTACGTTGTATCTTGTTCTATCTTCCATTGAGAAAGTTCTTGCATATGTTTCCCCAGCTTTTTCTATCTGGTTCAATTAACTCCAATCCACACTTCACCTTCTCTGCAAACCCTTTCTGCAATAATCACAAACCCTAGATTGTTAGTAGAAGGAGAGAGAAACTAAGATGAAAAGTATTACACACACATACACATATATATATCTGAAATACCTGAATGAGATCACTATTGAGAAGACGTTGAATGAGATTAAGGAGTATGTCTTTAGTGTACTCAGGATGACCTTGAATCCCAAGAATGTGGTCTCCAATGGCAAACATTTCAACTCTTGTTTTGTCTGAGGAAGCAATCACTTGTGCACCTTCTGGAATCTCATACACTTCATCTTGATGAATCTCTATTATGGACAGGCAAGCTCCCATTTCTCCTTCTTCTTCCTCCTCCTCCAAATATCTGCAACTAACCAAATCCTTATTCGCTATACTCACTTTTCTTATTCCTATGTCCCAACCTGTGTTGGATCTTCCTACTCTTCCTCCCAAAGCCCTGCACAGAACCTGCAATCACACCCACACAAATTACTCTTAGCTTATAGTGTGTGTTTCAGACACACCTATATGATATTTAATGCTAATGGTCCCACAATCGAAATGGAAACTAAGCTCTGTGTAACAAACAAGTCGCAATTAGAGTACTTCTATCGAAGAATTACTCACTCGCTTGGTGGTTTCCGTTGATACATTAACTCAGTACCCTGGCTCTTCTTCCTCTTCGAAGGAACCCCCTGTTTTGACTACTCCTTTCGTCGCTACGCCGTTGCAATATGTTCAACAGGGCTATAAACCAGTGAAGATCGATTTTCCTCGTTTTGATGGAACCGATGCTCTCAATTGGATTTTTAAAGCGGAACAATATTTTTCTTACTATGATATCGCTGATCCTCAGAGACTGGTTATTGCTTCTGTCCATTTCGATGGCGACATTTTGCCATGGTTTCAGATGTTGCACAAAGCCAATCGTATTCCAACTTGGACCGCTCTTGTACAGGCGATCGAGTCTCAATACGGCCCTTCTCCTTTTGATGGTGCTCGATCTCAGCTTTTAAAACTCACTCAACAAACCGTTGGGGGGGTTTTAGAGGATTATAATACTCGTTTTTTAGCATTGGCTAATCGGACTGAGGAGATACCAGAGTCTGCTCTTCTGGACTGTTACTTAGGTGGTTTGAAACCCGACTTGAAGAGGGACGTATTACTTCAACGTCCTACAACCGTGTTAAGTGCCATGACACTCGCCCGTTTATTTACCCACTCATCGGTCTCTGCTCCTGTTCAATATAAACAGAAACCTATAACCCCCTGTTTTGGTAAATCTGTTTTCCAGTCGACGGCAGTGGTGCCTACCTCTTCGTCCACCGATACATCGAGTGGTAAGGCCAATTTGCCACCCCTGTTACCGACTCCGAAACAACCTCCAATTAAACGTATGACGCTGGCAGAAATGCAGATTCGACGAGAGAAGGGGCTCTGTTATACATGTGACGCTAAATTCTCCCCTACTCATCGGTGCCCCAATAAACAACTAATGATGCTCATTAGTGAGGAGGATTACACAGAGGTTCCTGATGGGCATATTCCTGATCATGAGTTGGAAGGTACTTTGCACCATTTGTCCTTACATGCCATGCGAGGTACTAACGGTCCAGCCACTATTCGGTTTAATGGCACTATCTTGGGTACTGAAGTACAAGTTTTACTGGATGGAGGCAGTTCCGATAACTTCATTCATCCGCGCATTGTTCAGCATTTGCAACTTAAGATTGAGCCAACTTCTCCTTTGCGAGTTTTGGGAGGCACAGGTCGTATTCTTCGCAGTACAGAATGGGTCCAGAACATCCCCATTCAGATCAATGGTCATACTCTATTTTTGGGTTTATATGTCTTACCAATTGTTGGTGCAGATGTTGTCATAGGTGCAGATTGGTTGGAAACATTGGGTCCTCATGTTGCGGATTATAGTGCTTCTATGATACGTTTCGTCACAAACGATCAGTTCATTACCTTACAAGGGTATCGTGGTCCTTCCATTTCTCACGCTACTCTGCACCATTTTGTGCGGCTCCAACAGACTGATGCGATTGCAGAATTTTTTTTAGTGGAGCGTTTTGCGGATTCCACGCTGTCACTTACCAATGATGATACTGTACCTGACGATCTGTTACGCATTTTACGCCAGTATGACCACGTGTTTGATCTTCCCCATGGTTTACCACCGCCATGTGGTCAGGATCATCGGATCACATTGTTACCTGGATCTGGTCCAGTAAAGGTGAGGCCCTATAGATACCCAGTCAGTCAAAAGGCTGAAATCGAAAAAATAGTCCATGATTTGTTGCAAAATGGCTTGATCCAACCTAGTGCAAGCCCTTTTTCTGCCCCAGTAATTTTGGTTCGCAAAAAAGACAGTTCTTGGCGCTTTTGTGTTGATTTTCGAGCTTTGAATGCTGTTACCGTTAAGGATGCTTTTCCCATGCCAACAGTGGATGAACTACTTGATGAACTTCATGGGTCTGTATTTTATTCTAAATTAGACCTTCGCTCTGGTTATCATCAAGTTTTAATGCATGAGGCCGATCGGGAGAAAACTGCATTTCGTACTCATTTGGGCTTGTACGAATGGCTTGTTATGCCTTTTGGGTTGTCCAATGCTCCTGCCACTTTTCAATCTATCATGAATAATATTTTTCGCCCATTCCTTAGACAATTTGTCTTGATTTTTTTTGATGACATCTTAATTTATAGTGCAACTTGGGAAACTCATTTACAGCATCTTACATTGGTTTTGGAGCTGTTACAGCAACATAAGTTGTATGCAAAAAAATCGAAATGTTCATTTGGCCAATAACGTATTGAATATTTAGGCCATATAGTTTCTGCCCATGGTGTAGAGGTTGACCCAGCTAAGATACAGGCCATTAATGATTGGCCCAGGCCCACATCCGTAACTCAACTAAAAGGCTTCTTGGGACTTAGTGGTTATTACCGAAAATTCATCAACAATTACGCTCAAAAAGCCGGTCCACTTACACAACTTCTTTGCAAGGATAGTTTTCACTGGACAGAGGACGCCCAACGCGCATTTGATAATCTCAAACTCGCACTCACTCAGGCTCCTGTTCTCGGGTTACCTGATTTTACACAGCCATTTGTTCTTGAGACCGATGCTTCAGGAATAGGCATTGGAGCGATTTTGAGTCAACACAATCATCCTCTTGCTTATTTTTCGAAGAAGTTGTCACCGAGGATGCAATCCAAGTCGGCCTATGTTCGGGAATTACATGCGATCACCGAATCTGTGGCCAAATTCAGGCATTATTTACTCGGACATCCGTTTATCATCAAAACAGATCATGCCAGTCTTCGCCATTTGCTGGATCAAACACTTCAGACACCGGAGCAAGAGGCTTGTTTGCCAAAGCTGCTGGGTTACCAATTTTCTATTGAATACAAGGCTGGTAAGCACAATCAAGTCGCCGATGCCCTTTCGCGTGGTTCTTGTATGGCGTTAACATCGCTACATAGTACTTTCTTGGACTGGGTTTATCAGCAACTTACTTGTTCTTCTGTTATCACTGATTTAAAAGCTCAAATAGAACAAGACCCTGCGTCGTTTCCCCTTTACAGCATCCGACAGGGATTTCTATACTGGCGGAATCGATTATTTATTCTAGCCACTCATACCGAGCTCATTAACCGTATTCTTGAGGAGTTTCATTCTTCGGTTATGGGAGGTCACTCAGGGTTTCAGCGGACTTTCTTCCGTCTAGCTGCTCTGTTTTATTGGCCTAAGATGCGTCAGGATGTGCGTTCTTATATTCATCGTTGTCTCATTTGTCAACAAGCAAAATTATCTCATTTGCATCCAGCTGGGTTGCTTAATCCGTTGCCGATTCCTACTAAGATATGGGAGGATATATCTATGGATTTTATACTTGGCTTACCGATCGTTAAAGGCTATGGGGTTATTATGGTTGTGGTCGACCGACTCTCTAAATACGGCCATTTCGTTGCATTACCATCCCATTTTTCCAGTCTTCTTGTTGCTGAGGCTTTTGTGCAGAATATTGTTAAATTACATGGGATTCCTACTACAATTGTTTCTGATCGTGATCGGGTTTTCACTAGTGCTTTCTGGAGACATCTCATGAAGTTACAAGGTTCTCAGCTGAATTTTAGTTCTGCCTATCACCCGCAGACCGATGGCCAATCAGAAGCTCTAAACAAATGTGTTGAAATGTATCTGCGATGCTTTGTGCATGAATTTCCTAGAAGATGGTTGTCGTTTCTACCATGGGCTGAGTATTGGTATAATACTTCATATCATCATTCCACAGGTATGACTCCTTTCAAAATCGTGTATGGGAGGGATCCACCGCCTCTTCTACGTCATTCCTCTAGGGAAGATACACCCCTGGATGTTCATAAGCAGCTTGAGGAACGGAATGCTTTGTTACAAGTTCTACGGTTGAATATTCAACGAGCTCAAGCTCACATGAAAAAATATGCAGATGGTAAGAGAACGGAACTCGAATTCAATATTGGGGACTTGGTATTAGTGAAACTTCAACCATACAGACAACATTCAGTGGCTCTCCGACGTTATCAAAAATTGGCTTTGGCTTACTTTGGCCCATTTAAGATCATAGCACGAATTGGCCAGGTGGCATATCGTTTGGATCTTCCGCCTCATGCCAAAATTCACCCTGTATTTCACATATCAGTTCTGAAAAGGTTTATTGGGGATGAGCCTGCTGCTTCCTATTTTCCCCTGCCTCTCACTACGGTACCAGAAGGTCCTGTTACTCACCCAGTTGCTATTTTGGAATCTAGAATGGTGCAGCGCAATTCTACACAGGTTTCACAGTTTTTGGTTCAATGGGAGGGGTCCAACACTCATACATGGGAAGACCGCGACTATCTGCTCTCTGCATACCCAACTCTAGACCTTGAGGACAAGGTCTCTTTCCATGGGGGAGGAATTGTAACAAACAAGTCGGATACAAGCCCAAGTTCAAGTAAAGGTAATAGCCCAACAGAGGTCATAGAGCCCAAAACTCAAAGGAAGAGCATAAGGATCAGGAAAAGGCCTTGGAAGCTTCGAGAGTTAGATGCTGACAGCAATATATGAAGAAAAAAGAGGAAGAAAAGGGTGTGAATGGATTTGGAGATTTTCCCTCTGGACGGAATCTTCCGTACTTCCTCATTGTGTGCCTTTCGTCTTATTCCCTGCTAATACCTTCGTTTTCTTTTCCCTGTACGGTTTGTGCTGTGTGCCAAATATATGAACGATCCTGTGATTTCTAATTTTTGTCAGCTCAATACTATATCAGCTTTACTGGTTAATTTCTTGGCTATATTCATATACATATATATCCTGTGGTGCTATTGAGCACATTACACTCTGATACCTTACATGATATCTGATACTATCAACTGGTAGTCTATATTCGAGTATTAATTACCTGGTGACCGAAGCAGATGCCGAGAACTTTCTTGTGCATGGCGTCAAGAGTTTGAAGGAGGAAGCAAAGTTTGAGGACCCAGAGGTCATTTGAAAAGGCGTCATGGGCACTGCCAGTGATTACAAACCCATCGTACTTGTGAAGGTCAATCAAGTCTGGGAATTCTCCTTCATACACTCTGAACAAATCCCATCTTTGCCCTTCTTCTGTGAAAGCTTCCATGTACACATTCAAGTATCCTCCATACACTTTCTTCACGTACTCAGAGTCCTTAGCTGCTTGCAGCAAAGCAAATCGCTTTTCTTCATCGTCCATCGTCATCTTCTCTTCAATTAATAAGCACTACTATCTGATTTTGTAAACAAGCTTAAATCTGTTACTAGAAGAAAGAAACCAGTCAATGAATTTTGGGGCGTGATTGTTTGAAGAAGAATGAGACCTTTTTATAGAGATGATCACTCGCTAGCTTTGTCTTTAGCTAGCCAGCCAGCCAGTTGAATATTATTAAAGTTACTATTAAAGACGTGGTATACTTTAATTTGATGCTGTATGTGTGCATTATAATTCACGTGCTTCTTCTCAAGATAGCACGTGGCTTTTTCAATCATATTCTATGTCTCCCACTACGCGATGAAATATATAATAAATAACTTCAATAATCAGCCGGTTCTGTCTGAATTTGTTCTTTTAAGTAACTATCTATCTGAATGGATTTTACTGTTAACGTGTTTCAAAATTTCTCATTTTAAAAAATTACTACCTTCAATCTTAATATAAGATGTCAGATTTTGGGCATACCTTAAGCGTTGTTTCTAACTCATACGATACCCACGCGAACCGGATCACTCTCGGGACACCGGCTATATCACACAGCAAATACATAGGAAGGGAAGAGAGGAGAAGATGTTCTATGGAGAAATCTTTCTGTGTCACAGTTTTTACTTTTTTTCATGTGCGGTTTTGTTATTTACACACAAACGCACCTAAACAAATATTCCTCCGAAAACATGCGGGGAAACTGTTCCCACCAGGTTTCAATTTCAAACCCTTGGAAAAATTACCTATAAATACCCCACATTCATTTGGGTATTTTATTTGACCCCAAAAACTTAAATCTTAATGGGTTTGGGCCTAATCCACCAAGGGTGGACTAAGCCCAATTCCCAACATCTTCCACTCATACTTGGTGGATTGGATGCCATAAGTATTGTCTCTCTCTCTTTCTTCTTTCATACTAGGTGCTTTGCCGTGACTACATGGGCATGACGTCTCCCAGGTGCTTGTACTAGCAATCCCTTCCATAGGACCAGCACAAAACAACCTTTCTTTGTGTAGTTTGAATTTAATATAATGCCTCATATGTCCTAGATATACCAATATACACTTCAACATGGCAGATCTAATCCCTCTCAAGTCAAGATAAAACTTAGATTGCCTTTTCATATGCTTAGTATCCACACTCATGAGATTACCAATATTAATATCATAAGCGACATATCTCAGACACCAGCATAGGTGTGTATATTTTAGGTAATCTTTCTTTCGCTCATATATCATTTTGATATGCTTCAACCGCTTTCCTAACATAAAACCTTAGATCGTATCAGTCGTGATCATAAGATGAATGTCAAGGTAGCAGACGTTGAAGTATACCTCCATGATAATGTCAAAGTCAAATGACATCATTGAAGTGTTTAACCTTCTTGGGACTCACATCAATGAAGCAGGGATCCATTCGCTTGTTTCCTATTTGCGGTTTTTTCGCACATGTGGTATGAAACACATGCTACAGTGTTACTCTTGTATTATAAGAGTATACGTCATTTTGAATCTTATTATTAACACCGTACAGACATGAGTTTAGATGCTCCTAGTATCTAAATCCAAATTCTTTTACTCCATTTATCTATCATGACGTCAATATTGAAGAATTTGTTATCTGGCAACAGACATCATGGAAGTGGGTATCCATGATTCGATCTATGTTTATATTACATCTTATTGGATCTCATCTCGACATTCTACACTCTTATCAAGGTGACATAATTTGTGTTTCTTCTCACTACAAAAAAATGTGATTTAGTAGCGGTTAAAAATGGGTATTAGTAACGGTTTTAACCGCTACAAACAACATTAGTAGCGGTTCATAAAACCGCTACTAAATCATATGTTGCAAGCGGTTTTGTAGCGGTTATATAAAATCGCTACTCAAGGAACATAACTGCTACATCCTTTCTAGCGGTTACAAAAAACCGCTATAACATCCCCATGGACGAAATTTTTTTTCAGAGATATTTGTAGCGGTTATATAACCGCTACAAATATAAAAAATTGAAATTTTAAAGGCGAGAAAAGAAAAATGACATTTTTTCAATTTTGTAGCGGTTAATAAATCGCTACTAATTTTAAATTTTTATGAAATTTGTAGCGGTTATAAAACCGCTACTAATTTCATGAAATTCAAATTTAGCGCCAAAAAATGTAATTTGAGTTTAAAAAGGCGCGTTTGTTAGTAGCGGTTTAATAACCGCTACAAATATTTAAATTTTTTTTTTAAAAATATACGATCATTTGTTTCTGTTCTTTTAATATTAAATTAATTAGTTTCTTTTTTTATTAGTTTATCTAATTTAATTAGCCTATTAATAAATTAAAAGGATAAATTTAATTTAATTGGATGAGTATAAAAATTATATTAATAATAATATTAAGGATACGTAGGTAATAAGGAATTATTATGTTGTCTAATATAATGTAATTGTGTATGAAAAATAGATGAAAATGAGATACAGCTCTACTATATCTGAAAAAGATGGTGAGAATAAATTTTATATAAAGGAAAGAAGTATTGTAAAAAAATAAAAAAAATTGTTACCATATGTGATCGTATTATTCAGCTCCTCTACTCATACAAAAGAATTTGTAAATGAGAGAAAATGAAAGAAAGGTAAGGTGAAAAGAAATTGTAGAGTGTTTGAAATGAGTTGTGGTAAGGGTATTTATAAGGATCCACATATTATTTGTAGCTGTTAATGTGTCGATTTTGTAGCGGTTTTTATTTAGTAGTGGTTATTGTTACTTTTGTAGCGGTTTAGTAACCGCTACAAATATTATTTTAATTTTTTTTAAAATTTTGTTTTTTAAATTTTATTTTAAAAATTTTTTTCCAGTTTTCTTTTAAAGAAAAAAGCATAATTTGAATTTGATCACTCATCGTCGCCATCCCTACAGAAATTATGTAGAAAAATTATTGTTAGGGATGTTTTATTAAATTTAAAAAATTTAATTTAAATGACGTGGACTTGAAAAAACTTACCGTAGTAGAGGTAAGTTGTCATCGCCTTCAGGGAAGTAGTTTACAAAATTGGCTGGCTGAAATGACTCACTCTCGTAGGTGATGTTATCTCCTTCACCCATGTCGTAAAGGTCTCGTGGCTTTAGATGAACGACCATGTGCCAATCCCTGTGCCTCTCGTCCTCGACATAATAAACCTGATATGCCTCTGAAGCTAGAATATACGGCTCATCATCTTGAGAAATACCAGTATGAATCGGCCGTGAGAAATTGACTGATGTGATCCCTAAGTCGTCAGTTGTCAGTCCCCGAGAAGTAGTGGTATTTGCCCACAAACACTTGTACAGCGTCACGGTGAAACGGCCTTAATAATTAAGTTCGACCACATCAAGAAGCTTGCCATAGTAAGGGACGCCTCCGAACTGCATGTTGGCGTCACTGCTACTCGCATAACTCCTTGTCCCAAATGTGCCATAAACACCCGAATTCTGAGTTTGTAATCCTTGATCCCGTGAAACCGTGCAAAAATTAAAACCATTGATATTGTATGCTGTAAACCTTTTTGCATGATCAAGAGGGCCGATTGCGAGAGCTCTGAAATCTTGTGAGTGTGGGTTGTGGTCATTTAGTATTCTGCACGCAAACCAGCTTGGGAATTCTCTGTGGACCCTCCTATCAACTTCTGAGGATGTTTTTGTACGGATCCTGAGTTGACGCTTAACATGACTTCTAAATTCCCTGCAATTAATAATGGAAAAGGCCATAGTGAAATGAAAGTAAGAAATGTTACTAAAGATATAGATCGAATAACATGTGAGTGTACAATTCTTACCGTATGAAAGGTTCAACTTGAGTGCAATTAATCAAGACATGTCTATGTTCTTGCAACTTCTCAGTTGCCGTTAGTTTGAAGTTCTCAGTTGCTCCAACTGATTTACCAACACGAGGGATAAATTCTCCTGATGTCGGTGCAGGTTCAGGACAATCGTCAACACGAGGTGGGCGGTTGAAAGCCGTTTCAAGATCATCAAAGTACCTTGAGCAAAAATATAGCACCTCATCCCCTATATAGCTTTCAGCTATATAACCTTTTGGCCATGTCTTATTTCTTACGTAAGATTTTAATTTCCCAAGGAACCTGTGAAGTACAGAAGAGAAAATTGATATAAAAATCTGAAAAGGACGACTAGCAAACATTAAATACGGAGAATAAATTAAAGCACATATTTAAAATGAGTACTCTCAATTGGATACATCCAACGATATTGTATTGGTCCAGCGAGCTTTGTTTCATGAACGAGGTGGACTGTAAGGTGAACCATCACAGTAAAAAAGGATGGAGGAAATATCATCTCCAAATGACAAAGCGTAAGAATAATTTTCGACTGCAGCTGATCGAGCTCCTCAACGATCAAAACCTTAGAACACAACTTCCGAAAGAAAGAACAAAGTTCCATCAAAACGATGGAAACATCGGGAGGAAGTGTATTCTTTATAGTCAGAGGGAGTAACTGCCGTATAAGAACACGTGAGTCATGACTTTTCAGGCCAGCAACCTTTCGAGCCTGCAAGTCAACACATCGAGAAATATTGCTTGAATACCCATCAGGAACTTTTAATTTCTTCAACGTCGCGAGGAAGATTTCCTTGTTCAGTTTTGTGAGGGTAAACTTTGCCAGTTGAAATCTGTCATGCTCATCTGGCCAAGCGTCTTCACGAACTCCCATGTCGCGTGAATCTTTCCTCACTTGAAGGTGATCTTTTGTCTTGCCAGGTTTGTTAAGCAGCGTATACAGCACATTGTCGCAAACATTCTTTTCAATGTGCATTACATCAAGACTGTGGTGAAGTAAATTAGATCTCTAATATGGAAGAGTGAATAAAATGCTTATATTCTTCCACTGCTGAGGCGCCGAAGTCTTGCGCGTCTTTTGGCGAGTTTGTGCTGAATCGTCGCTTTTTCCAAACTCGAACTCAATATGCTCAAGCTGCTGTAAGATATCTGTATCAGACAAAGTCTGAGGTGGTCCTCTTTTTTCTGGTTTCCCATTGAAGCGATTCCGTTGTAATCTGAACTTATGCCTTCCATCGAGAAACCTCCGATGTCCCATAAATCACCACTTTTGGCTGTGGGGAAGGCGCATTGCGTCAGAGTCAAAATTGCAAGCTGGACACGCCTACCCAGTATGCACATTCCAACCAGATAATGTGCCAAGGCCAGGAAAGTCACTAATCATCCACATCAAGGCTGCACGCAAGTTGAACAAAGTCTTGCCGTAAGCGTCGTACGTCTCCAAGCCGACATTCCACAGGTCAAGCAATTCCGCAATAAGCGGTTGGAGATACACATCGATGTCATTGCCCGGTGCCTTTTTGCCTGGAATGATCATAGACATAATGAAAGAGCTTTGTTTCATACACATCCAGGGGGTAAGTTGTAAGGAACTAAGACTACCGGCCAAATACTGTAACTTGTGCTAAGATTCCTGAAAGGATTGAAACCGTCGGTCGCCAATGCAAGTTGAACATTTCTGGGGTCAGTCGGGAAATCTGAAAAGTCGTTGTCAAACGTTTTCCAAGCAGCTGCATCTCGGGGATATCTTAATTTTCCATCTTCATTGTTATCAACGGCATGCCACCTCATGTGCTCCGCAGTTTTAGACGACATAAATAATCTTTATAGGCGAGGTTTCAAAGGGAAGTACCTAAGAATATTTGCAGGTTTCTTCTTCTACTTTTTCCCCTTTCGAATTGTCTTGTACCTCGATGTGTGACATCTCTTACAAGTCTCCCTGCTGGAATCGTCTCCCCAATACAGCATACAATTATTTGGGCATACATCAATCTTTTGATAATTCCACCCCAACCTGTTGATAATCTTCTTGGCCTCGTAGAACGTTGTGGGAATCTCAGCGTCGGGGAATGCATATTGTAATAAGTCGAGCAACATCGACATTCCCTTATCCGTGATCCTACACAAGCACTTGATATGATACAATTTGATCAAGAAAGATAATTTAGAATATTTGTGACAACCTTGATATAAAGGATGATCTGCTTCATCCATCAAGCTGAAAAAATCCCGAGATGCTTCATTCCTCATAAAAACCGGCTCGGAACCGTGCACTTCTTCGTTGAAGTTGTCACCTTGAAATCCAAACGCATCATACACAGGATCATTCACAGGATCATCTTCATCTACTTGAACGCCTACTTGAGAACTTCGAGGAAGATCATCGTCATATCTAATGCCGGCCTTCTCACCATGAACTGCCCAGAACGTATAGTCCTTAGGGAAAGGCTTCACAAGCAAATGTTCCTTTACGCACGCGTCCGGGGTGTTCAGCCTGAGCCAGACCCACCTTCAAAGGAGCCGTTGGGTCCATTGACCCCTGTGACTCCTCGGCCTGGGTCTGTCGCAGCTCAGCCTGCGACTGCTGCATCCGCTCCTGCCATTTTATGAAACAATTACTAATTAGCATTTTTCATTATTAAGTTGGTTTTATAAAAATTATAATAATAAAATTACTTACAATGGTCACCTCTGCCTGCTGAGAGGTCACAGTCCCGTCACGGTGTCTGTGTGTGATGGCGTACAACTCCCCATAGTCCGTCTGACGGTTCTCCTGCTGTGCCTTCGTCTCCTAAAACAATTACAAAATTCAATTAGTATTATGAAATAACCAGCTAAAAGTCAGTGATATTTTGAAAAGTTACCAGCTCACTATAGGTGACAGCAAAGGTCTTCAATCCTGCTGTGTGGTAGATCATCTGCTGCGCACGGATCCTGGTGTTCCTCTGAGAAAGCTCCTAGAAAAAAAATAATATTAAATGTATTAAAACAATAAAAAATATTTAAAATTAATAAATTTCAAATTAAATACAATTAAATTGAAATTATAATTTAATAATTAATAATTACAAAATTATATATAAAGAATCTAATAAATACATTACCTGCCCTTCAGGGCTCCTCCTGAACTGGATGAAACTCACCCAGTTGTTCGGCGGCACGCCTTCCGGGACACTCTCGATCAGCTGCTTCAAAGGTAACATCCCGTCCTTATCCACCCTGTGGAAGAGACGGTTCCTCTTGTTCCTCCAGCCGTCACTTATCTTCATGAGGGTGTACCTTTTCCGGTTGGCCCAGACGGCAAACCGCAGCTAAAAAAAAATTATTTAAATATCAATAATTACAAAAAATATAATTTAAAAAATATTAATTAAATAATTTTAATTACCTGAACCAGCTCCTCCCAAGCCTGGTCCTTCGGCCCCCTCGGAACGTGCCTCCACGTCTTGAAGTGAAGGGGGAACCGCATCCAATTCGCACCCAGGTCATTCAGGAAGCGGTTGAACAGGTGACCCCCATTGTCGATGGGCTGGTTAGTGCCCTCATTCCATGACACTATAACTCGCAGGGTCCGGTCCATGCTGTTCAGACCGGCCACGTCCTGCCTTCTCGTCGACACATTCCCCGGCTTATCTGCACAGTTTACAGCACATTAGATAAATTGTAATTCAAATTTAACATTTTGAATTTAAATAAATAATTTATTAAATTAAAAAATTTATTTACCTTGGACCTGCACCTCAAACCCAGTGGACTGCGAAGATGCCCCTCGTGGGTTGTTATGCTCCCGAGCCTCCTCCTCATCGAGGAACTGCTCCATCTCCCTGAGCCCAATCGGGATCTCGAAGTCCTCCTCGTTGTAGTCCTCAACGCTGATATATGGCCCCCCAAACTCAGGCACCTCTGGTGCGGTCGTCTCCTGTGGGATTGTCTGCGGTGCCTGTGGTAGGGCCGACTCCTGTGGGGGGATGGGCTAAAATGCCGCGGTCGCCCTGCCTCCACGCTGCCTCTCCCTCTACCCCCTGCTTGGCTGCTGCCACCCCGCAAAATCGGTCTGGGAACCTCAGGGGCTTTCCCCTTATCCTCTCTTGAAGCCATATCAACTGTAAAAATAAAAAAAACATTTTAGTCACATTATTATGCAAAAATCTAATAAAAATACAAATACAAATAAAATACGTGTTATATATGTACCTCAAGTGCAAATACTGAGAAATACTATAGAAAAAACTCCTTTACAGATGTCTGAATGCTCAAATCTAAAAGAAATCACTCAGAGAAACTCTAGGAAACAAAATGAGCAAACGAAAAAATGAGGGAGGCGGCCTCCTTAAATAGGGCAGCAATTTGTAGCGGTTATTCCAATGACCGCTACGTTAACCGCTACAAATCACCCAGGGCACCTTAAATTTGTAGCGGTTTTATAATAATCGCTACAAATTACAAGAACCTTTGAAATTCTGTAGCAGTTATGGCCAAAAACCGCTACAAACTTGGAGACTTCTGAAATTCTGTAGCGGTTATAGCCCTATAACCGCTACAAATAGCTGACGTTTGGCATTTTGTAGCGGTTTTGGTTGCTATAACCGCTACAAATAATCGCTACACTGTTGGCGGGTCTTGGTCGCGCCAAGTGGCGGGAATATTGTAGCGGTTTTTGTTTATTAATCGCTACAAGTTTTGGAGGGAAATTCGCGCCATTTTTGTAGTAGTTTGTTCTACCTAACTGCTAGAAAAAACGCTGTTGATCTGTCGCGCCACTTGGTGCGTAGCTTGCTACTACAAATTTGTAGCATTTTAGCTTAAAACCGCTACAAATACTACAATTTGTAGCGGTTTGATATAACCACTACAATTTCACCGCTACAAAACACCATTTTTTTGCAGTGTCTCTACCATATCAGCATTCCTGCTGCTTTACTGGTGAACACAACTGTCTCATCTTTGCATACTCTTCATGAGTATCAAAGGCGGTTGCTCATGTAAGAGAGCAAACCTTACCTGCCTGTACGACATACTAGACATTGTATACCTTCATATAGACACATAAAATTTTATGAAGAAACATTTTCATTAATCATAAACATATTACATAGTGTCTGCAAATTTACATTTTGTGCATCCCAATAGCTTTCACATGTTTGTCATACATTTCCTTGGCTATGGGTTTGGTTAGGGGTTCTGCGACCATACTCTTGGTCGAAATATGTTGTACAGTAACAATCTTTTGTGCTACATAATCTCTCAAAATTATACTTTATATCTATGTGTTTGGTCTTGCTATGATATTTGGGATCTTTCATATAGGCTATGGCTGCGGTATTGTCACAATACACTAACACCAGATTTGTGCTTTCATTTCCAAATCCAAGATGTTCAACAAATCTCTTGAGCCATATAGCCTCTTGCATTGCTGAGGTGCACGCCACGAATTCAGCTTCCATAGGATGTAGGGCAATGCATGTCTACTTCTTGCTACTCCAACATATGGCTCCATTGTTCAGCAAGAAGGTGTATCCTGAAGTTAATCTTCGCTCAACTTCATCTCCACCCAAATCAGCGTCAGACTATCCAACCAAGCGCAGATTGCTTCCTTGATAGCATAGTACATAATCTGACATGCCCTTCAAGTATCTCAAAATCCTTTTCATTGCTTTCCAATGTTGCTCACCAGGATTTGACTGGAATTTGCTAACCAGTCCAACTGCGTAACAAATATCTGGCCTTGTACACATCATTGCGTATATCAAACTTCCAACAGCACTAGCATAGGGAACCCTGTCTATTTTCTTCTTTACTGACTCAGTTTTGGGACACATATCAAGACTTCAAGTTACACTAGACGCTACTGGGGTATCTAAGGATGTAGTCTCTCATAGTGAATCGCTCAAGAATTTTCTTGATGTAATTCTCTTGTGAAAGAGAGAGAATTCTTTTAGAGCGATCCCTTTGGATTTTAACTCCAAGTATATATTTTGCTTCACCCATGTCCTTTATCTCAAAATTCGATGATAGCCATTCTTTAATAGATAAAACTGACTTTAGACTATTTCTAGCCAATAGTATGTCATCTACATATAAGGATAATATTACAAAATTACCCTCAAATCGCTTAATGTAGACGTAGTGGTCCTCTTCAATCATTTGAAACTCATAAGAGGTTATCGCTCTGTGAAACCTCAAATACCACTGTCTCGATGATTGTTTCAATCCATAAATGGACCTCTTGTGCTTACAAACTTTGCTCTCCATTCCTTTCTTAATGAAACCTAATGGTTGTTCCATATAGATTTCTTCATCCAGATCACCATTTAAAAATGCATTTTTTACATCCATCTGATGCAGTTTCATATCTAAACTATTTACTATTGCTAGAATAAGTCTTATAGAATTGAAACGTACAACAGGTAAGAAGGTATCTTCGTAATCTATACCTTCCTGTTGTGTGTACTCCTTTGCAACTAATCAAGCCTTGTATTTGTAATTGATCCATCAACTTTTCTTTTAATTTTAAGAACCCATTTGTTCTTAATGGCTTTTCGCCTTTTTGGTATATCAACTAGTTCCCAAACTTGATTCTTCTTCATTGAATCAATTTCTTCCTCCATTACATTCTTCCATTCATCCTTAGCAGGACCTGATAAGGCTATTTGCACAGAACAAGGCTCATCATCTCCATCTGGAGTAACAATAAGGGCCTCTCCTTTATGGAGAAGCATTTCTTAGGTACATTTCCCTTGTCACTCCTTCTTGTGGGAACTTTTTGTCTCTTTCGCTTCTCTTGTCTAGGCCTTTGTAAAGACCTTCTAAGCTCCCACTCAAGTCAATGTATTGAGATGATTGAGGATCATTAGTTTGAGTTTGTTCTGTACTGCCTTGTTCTTGTGTCTCATAAGAGATACTGTGCGATCAATATCTCTCCTGCTAGGAAATTCATTTTCTAGAAATACGGTATCTCTTGATTCAATTTCAGTCACAGTTCCATCTTCGTTTTCACCTATCAAAACATATCCTTTTGATTGCTCAGAGTATCTAATAAAGATACACTTTTTTCCTCTAGGACCCAATTTCCCATACCTATGGGAATCATTATGAATGTCCGCAGCAGACCCCCAGGGTCTCAGGATGTTTAAATCTGGCTTGCGTTTTGTCCATTACTCATAGGGTATAGAAGTGACTGATTTTGAGGGCACACGGTTAGAATGAAGGCAGCCGATAGTAAAGCATCACCCCAATATGAAATTGGCATATTTGCTTAAGCCATCATTGACCTAACCATATCTAGAAGAGTTTTATTTCTCTTTTCAGCAACTCCGTTTTATTGTGGAGTGCCAGGGATGGTTAGTTGCCTAATTATCCCTTTTTCTTCACAGAGCTCCTTAAACTGATCAAATAAGTATTCACGACCCCGATCAATGCGCAAAGATTTAATTTTACAATCCTTTTGATTCTCTACTTCATTCATGTACCATCTAAAGCATCCAAGAGCTTTAGACTTGTGTGATATCAAATAGATGTGACCATATCACGAATAGTCATCAATGAAGGTAATGAAATACCAAGCTCCGTGTCTCACCCTCACACTCATTGGACCGCATATATCAGAATGGATTAATTGCAACGGAATCTCAGCTTTAGTTCTCTTACCGAAAGATTTCCTAATTGCCTTACTAGCTAGACAATTCTCACATAAGGACATTTCCATATTCAAAATTTCACCTAGCAAACCTTCTTTAGCTAGTTTAATCATTTTATTTTGGTTAATGTGTCTTAGTATAGCGTGCCATATATTCATATCAATAGTTATATTGGAGGAAATAATGAAACAATCACACACATTAAAATTACCAACAATATCTATAACAAAGAACTTTCTAGAAAGGAAAGCTAAACCATAGAAGGTCTTGTTACTAAAAATGTCTGCAACTTTGCCATGAACGTTTACATCAAACCTATAATCTAATAAACAAAGGGCTGAAACTAAATTCCACCGGATGTCAGGTGCATGAAGAACATCATGTAGGATCAAAGACTTCCCACCACGCAAAGGTAACTTACAGGTGTCAATTTCTTTGACTTTGATCTTTGCATTGTTGCCCACGTAAAGCCATTTTCTTAGATGCGGCAACCGACGGTGTTCCACAAAGGATCCCTGATCCCTCGTCATATGGTCTGTTGAGCCTAAATCCAAAATCCAAGAAGAACAAACAAGTTCTGTTAGAAAAGAGGTACTTAAAACAAAAGAAATGTGTGAATTCACATGATCCACTAGTACCTTCTCATGGTTGTTTCGCTCAGTATAATCCCGTGCAAAGTGACCCATTTTTTGGCAGGCGTAACACTTGACCTTTTTTGGGTCAACTTTCTTCTTGCCGCCCTTCTTACCTTTCTTCTTGAATTGCTTTATGCCCTTTTTGAACTTAGAGACATCCTTCTTGCCTTTCTTTTGAGATTTCTTGCCCTTTTTGGAATTAGGCTTTGCATTAGAAGGACTAGCATTTTCAGTGTAGTAGGCTTGTCTAGAAGCCTTATACACCTCTAGGCGTTCATCCTCAAGCTCAAGATGTTTCACTACATCATCAAAAGTGACGATGTTGTCATTATGAGTCAAGTTCACTTTCATGTGCTCCCAGCTAGAATGAAGAGATCTGATTACAGCCTGAACTTGTGGTTCATCAGTCAAGGTGTGTCCAGCTTCTTGAAGTTCTTTGATCATGTTGGACATCTCTCTCAGATGCTGTTTCATAGGAGTATTTGCTTTAAGCTTGTAGGCATCAAACTTGATTGTCAACCTTCTAAGCTTAGTGGTTGATATGCCACCAAACTTATCCTTGAGTGCAGCTCACATAGCCTGAACAGTTTGGTATTTCTCATATTGGCACATCAGGTCATTCTCCATGTGCTCAATAAGGTGACTCTTGCAATGCTGTTCTTCTTCTTCCACGCTTGGTAAACTTCCAAGTTTCTCTTGTGCTGAGTAGTTGTCCTAGCTTTAGGTTCCACTAAAATAGTGGTTAGTGGTTCAACAGCTTCCTGTTCCTCCAAAATATATTGCACCTTACGGTGCCAAATGTCCCAGTTGTCGCCATTCAATTTCTCCCCCTTATTCAGTTCAGTAATGATGCCTTTCGTGGTCATTTGTCAATTCTGAAGCAACATTTTTCATATTTAGAAACATTGTTCTCTTGAAGAAAATATAACCAAACGATTATAAAACACAGCACGGTATACAACATCTGTACTTATATCATTCTTGACTAGAAAATAAGTTCATTACTAGATCCATGATCAGGAGAATACATTTGTATCTCCCATCACACAAATACTAGCAACTTATTATTTTCTATAAAAAACCTTCATATAAGTAATTTAAATAAGTCATCAGCTTTTAGAAGTTTCACCTTCTTAAAACTCCCACTCATCAGGGATAATGGTATCATAATGCACAATTAAAAATTAGTATTAACTGACAAACATAATTCATTACATGAAAAATACCATGTCCCTACATAAAACATACAAACAAAATATTTAGAGTCATATTCTCAATACAAACAGCATAAAAGGAAATGGGAACATAATACACCATTAAATGTCAGAACAACAGTAGTCAATAATGGCTTTCCTTAGTTTCCTAAAGAATCTTTTTTTTGTTCATGAATCTTATTGTTTTCGTCACAGCATCAACCCAAGCAACAGTCATTGAGAATGTGCCCCTTGCACTTACAGTTGCGCGGTACTTCATCATTACGCTTACGTAGAACTCTGCACTCTTTTTGTCTTTTATACTTTCCACATAATTTGCAATGATTGAGTATATGATTTTTATATTATTTATTCTAGCTATTTTGTCCGTGTCAAGTTCCGCTCTCTTCTCAGCCATAGCAGCAGAATAGGGTTGGTCGACCTCTTCTTCTAAATTTTGAGGTTCTTCAGGACAGGAGGGCACAGACTTTGGTCCAGAATCAGAGTAGACCACTTGAGGTTCCTCTGGAACAGGCTCCAGAAAATCTTCTTTAGGGATAAGATTGAGATCGTCCTCGGGATCTTCTTTAAAAAATTCATATTCTTCAGGTTCCTCTTCGAGATCCTCTTCAGGATCATCTATATGAGCTTGATCATCTACAAACTCAATACTCAATGGCCCATACTCAAGTGTTTCAGTGCTGTTAGAAGCCTCTTGCTTCATTTTTGACCTAAACAAACAAATGTAAGTCATTATCATGATTTTAGGTATTTTTAAATGTATAAAAATATTTAAATAAGAACTAAAACCTCATAAACAGATCCTGAATTGCCACAAAAATAGGCAAATAACATATCATTATGAAGATCTCAAATTTAAGGATTTTTAGGAACAAACCGCATCTCAAACAGAGCTCCCATGCGCCCTCACGAGCCCCAAGAAGAAAAAATCCAAGAAAAATAAAAAAGCTACATAAAGCCCACTCTCGCTGGACGCGTGTGTCGTACACGCGCCACTCTGTTGTCGTTCGATCATCACATGCGCCGGCTAGCTGGACTCCACGCGCCGACTATTGTTGGTCTATGTCTACCACATGTCAAACAAGTCAGCCACGTGGCCACACTTGCCACATGGCGGTTCTGTCCCTTTTAAATTCTTTTTTGTTTGTTTGGGTTGATGGGTCGGGTTGGGCCTTTACCTTCTGACCTGATCTACCTTTTTTTTATTTGGTTTGGGTTTTAGGCCACTAATGGCCCAAAATTCTCTACTTTTTTTTAAATGCTATTGCAATGGATCGGGTTGGGCCATATACCTGATCTGTTTTTTTAATAACTGTTGCGCCCGATTAGGCTGGGCCACTGACCCGATCTGGTTTTTTTTTTAAAATTAGGCGCAAAAATGACGTCGTTTTGGAGTTGCTGGAGGTTGTCTTCAACCTCTAGCTAGGTCGGCCCGGACCCGATTTCAGGTGCGGGTCAGGTCTGCCGACCCGAAAACTTCTCTCCTCCATAACTTTGTCATTCAATGTCCGTTTTGGACTTTCTTGGTGTCCGTCTTCATCGTTTTGTTGAGCTCTACGCAATGAAATTATTTTTAAATCTTAAAAAACTCATTTTATGGTGGCCCAATTCAATTCTCTTTTCAGTCTTTCGATTCTTTTTCTGGATTTCGTACAACCTATTGGTACTCTTGTTCTATAGCCTTAGTATATGTTTTATGATACTTTTCAATATTCTAGTACTCATAGAACCAAGACATTATCATGCAACTGAAGTTCACCGAAAGTAGATTGCATAGTAAAGCATCGAAAAGCAACAAAAAACGCAAAACGAAGTGATTTCAAGCACAATTTCATATTTTCATTTAAACACATGAACCGAAAATCAATCTCATACAGAAAGATATACATGAACCGAATCATATACTCTCACGTATCCATGAAATTGGACTATCGTGCATGACAAAATTTTCTACATACATGCTTTCATGTTCAAGAACACAGACGCACAGCAGAAGCCACATTTAGGACTGATAAAAACCTAAATGCTTTGATACCAATGTCGGATTTCGGGCATACCTTAAGCGTTGTTTCTAACTCTTACGATACCCACGCGAACCGGATCACTCTCAGGACACCGGCTATATCACACAGCAAATACACAGGAAGGGAAGATAGGAGAAGAGATTCTGTGGAGAAATCTTTCTGTGTCACAGTTTTTTCTTTTTTTCATGTGCGGTTCTGTTATTTACACACATACACACCTAAACAACTGTTCCCCCAAAACAAGCGGGGAAACTATTCCCACCAGGTTTTAATTTCAAACCCTTGAAAAAATTACCTATAAATACCCCACATTCATCTGGGTATTTTATTTGACCCCAAAAACTTAAAGCTTAATGGGTTTGGGCTTAATCCACCAAGGGTGGACTATGCCCAAATCCCAACATAAGATTTCGTTCATAATATAAATTACAATAGGAACAAAATCTTATATTAAGAAAATGAGTCAAGGCAGTGTTAAAAATTACAAAAATATTGTAATCAACGTCGAATTTAACTGTCTAATTAAAAAAAAATGAGGATGTCAAGTGCTTCATGTTATTAAACTTTAAAGTGGCATTAACTCATCTACTCTAATAACAAAAATACTCTTTGATTCAAAATTAAATTGAAGTTAATGATCAACGTTAATGTCATTAGTTCAGGATCGATGTTGCAATAATTTTAGTAGTTGAGGGATGATATTACTCCAATAAATAGTTTAAAATAACTAGTGCGCTGCTCCTAAAGTGTAGTTTACCAATAAAAATGTCTTTAATTAATCCTAAAATTTTTTAGAAATATGAACATGCATGGATAAGTTAAACCATTTTTATATAGAACGATCTAATTATACTCAAGTCATTTATATTCCTTACCTCTTACGATTCTTCTTCTAACTGTGCAAAATTCATACTTACGTTAAAAGACATAAGAAACGAATCGAAAGGAACCTCATCAAAACGTTATTGACACGTTTTATGATCTTAACGGCACAAAAAAAGTGTCCAACGAAGTAGAGAATATTGGGGGCAATCATGAATATATACTACCTTTAGTCCTAAATATAATATCCAGTTAATCTTTTTAAGGATATTAAGAAAGCTAATTAAATTATTTTAAAATATTGATATTTATCATTTTTTCTCCAAACTCTTTTTCCTAACTTATAAACTAATATATAATTTAATAATGCATAACTTATAATATAATTAAGTAACTTATCTAACTTTCTTAAGCTCTCTAAAAAAAAAAAAGTCAACTAAGTCTTATATTTATAATATGATATAGTACTAATTAATACATAATGGCTACAAATAAAGATTCCGTGGAATTAATTAAAAAAGCCACACACACACACACAAATTAAAAAAATCACATATTCTCTTTTTTTTTTGGAACCGAAATCACATATTCTTATAAAGGAATACTACTACAAGTATCCAACGTAACCGACCAACTTATAAGGATGCTTCTGAATCGACATGAACAAGTCGTTAATTCAAGCCTATTGTTTGTAGCATATGGAAGACAGAAATAGATCCCTTATCTCAACTTTAATTTGACAATTAATACCAATCGAATTCTTAATATCTTCATGCTAATTATTGTTACATAAGTATGCGTACGTCATCCTTTCCAATTTCCAGTTCATGCACTCGACAAAGTATTTATGCTCGTTTGTTATATGTTGGATTTTGTTTTTTTTCTGAAGAAGGTGAAATAAGAAAAGGCATGACAATGGGAAAAAAACGAATCCAACTATTATTATTTTTTTTCCAACTTGATATTATTTTCAATTAATTATACACACACACACACACACACACACATATTAATTTCTTGATATTTATTTTGCGTACGCGGCCTCTGGTCTTTCTAGTTTTTTAACTTACAAGTCACTATGTAGAAGTTTTTATAATAGAATTGAAATAGTTTCTTGGAAAAAATATTTTTGAAAAGTAAAGAACAAAAATATTTCTTAATCTATATAAATTAATTAGACTTGCCAAAAGGGAACAGGGCAAGTAATACGGTATGCCTCATAATAGCATCATTCTATGCTAATTTACCCTTAATGGGCAATTCGAACCATGCCCTTATTGGCCATAATAGCATCATTCTAAAAGCACACGTTTTTCCAACTTGTCTAGAAAGAACCTCCTAATTTGTTAGGGAATGCAATACTAATTAATAATTCAGCTATTTGTATCTTTTAAGAAAGATAGAGGGAGTATCAATTTACTAATTATTACTTCATTTATGTAAATAAATTATTAAGTCTTGGTGTTACATCATTTACATAAAAGTGCACGCATTTTTACCAATAAGCCAGTATTTAAAGTCATATTTATTTTTCTTATATCTTAATTTATTTTTGTGGGATTGAGCTTTCATTGGAACAAAAAACTTAATTTTACTTACCCATTGATGAAAATTCTTGTAATATGTGCAATCAATCAAGATACTTTAGAATAAAAATTATAAATTTAGAAGAAAAAGTGAATTGAGCATTTGAGCATTTATATTTATAATTAAAGCAGGCATTTTATTTAGTTCTTATATTAGAGAGTGAAGGGAGCACCATCAAACACTACTATAGAATCACAGATATATATATAACGCTTAATAAATAATGGTTATAACAAATAAACGTTAAGGATGTGAAGGTGGAGGTCACACAAGAAAATACAACACAAAAACTTAATGGTTAACTATGTGCACCGTCATATATTGTGAGGTGGAATTACCAAAAACACAAAAATAACGGTTGTATTGAATAACCATTATTTATTTAGTGACAAATCTGACAGTTTTTACGTAAAAATTGTCATGTAATACTTACAAACGATTCGTCTTCCAACCTTCTATTAGCGAAAACAAAAGTATAATGGTCATAACAATTGACCGTAAAGTATGAATGAGAAATATTACTTTTCTTAATAAAAAATGGTTAGGTAACACTTTTAAGTGATCTATCTTTCCCAACTACTCTTATTAAATGTACCTTTTCACAAATCTTTAATTAAATTCACATATTTAAATTTTTTTCTGTAATATGGTGATTGATATATGCAACCATGCTCGCATTAAAATAAAAAAAATGTCAAATAAATAAAAGTTATTAAGAAAAGCCCATTACTTATTTGAATACCACTTCAAATTCCTCACAGTTATTAATAAACATCTATCAACATTTATAAAACATAATGATCTCTAAAAGTAAAGGACATGATAACTTGATAATCCATAAAACCCTCTCAATATAAACATCCAAAAACTGAACTCTACTTCTCTACTTCTATTTCAACTTCTCACAGCCAACTGCAAGCTTTTGTTCTTCCTCATCAAAATTATAAACAAAACGCAAGAGAACTTCTGATTCATCATCCAAGAAAAACAAGAATAATGAAATCCCTCCACCAACAAGTATTGAAGGGCTCATCCACGTGATCTACGAGCTCCATTATATGGTCCAGGTTTACCTACGAGAGCAAAGACACACGGATCAATGCTAGGAGAAACTTACCATTCTTGTTCACTCTTCAAGTGAGAAGGTCGACAAGTTATTGGAGAAGGAAGAATGTGATGATGCATCATACTCTTAAAACATCTTCATAACTTTTTATTTTTAGTTTGTTTATATACATTGTGTTTCTGTTTTTTTTTTGTGTAAAATGGTGGTTGCATAATCAACCACCAAATTTTTTTAAAAAAATTCAAATACATAATAGTTATTAAATAAAGCCCATCACTTATTAGAATACTATCATGCAAATAAATAACGGTTGTAATTAGTAACTGTCATATTTTATCTCACAAGAATGACAGTACGCAAAAACCGCCATGAAACAACAAACGTCATGATGGTTCGAAACGTTTCCCTTTCCCCACGCTGATAATAATACTCTGTATATGCTTCTTCATTTTCTGATGATAAGGTACGAGAACAAAGTACCCATTCGTTACCCACCACTATGTGTGATTGTTCTTCTTCAACTTCGAATGTGTGCAATGATGGTTCAAGCCCGTTACTTCCTATTTATTTAAACTCCCCATTTCCTTATTTTTTTGTACTATTTCTTCATCGTCCTCCTCTCTTCTCTCAAGATGAAATGTCATGTTGTAGACTTGCTAGAAAATCCCCACCGTCATCCTCCTCCCCCACCACCTTCTCCACAACCTCCACCTCCTTCTCCCCCTCCTGCTCCTCCTCCACATCCTCTACTCCTTCAAGTGAAGGCAATGATACATCATGTAAAACACATTGACCATGCTGTGTGGAAGGTCGTTGGATATTTGTCGAGTATGAATAGAAAGGCCAATCTTATTCTTATTGAGTGTGGGATTGGCCACTATAAACCTGACATACTCCCAGATGATTTAGGTGTAGAAATTACCGGTGGTGGTTGGAGCAAAGATGCAGGCTAAGCTCTTTACAACCCCACCAAGAAGATGCAATGTTCTGGAGGAGTATGTGCGTGAATTGACTTCAAGTTTTCTCATTTTAACTTTATTTCATGATTTTGATCTAGTTAGTTTTTTTTTTATCTAAGCCTTCTAATCATATTATATCGTTAAGGTTGTACTGGAAGTATGATTGTTCGATTAAACAGTTCCTTTCCTGCCATTTGTGAATTAATTCTGGTTTTAACATCTTACATTTGGTGATCTTGATGCTTATAATATGTTTTTCTTCTTCCCTTATGCTAGAGGAATAATCACCTATATTTGTATTTTGACTTTGCAAATTTCTCCTAAGGCTTAGTTTTAACACCATACTCTTACAGCAAATTTGCTTGCCTTCGAAAATTGGGCACACACTATCTTTGAAAAGGTAGTTAAGAACAATGACGAAGCCATATCTCTTCTAGATTGAGGAGGTTGGATAGCTTAGCAAGGCATAGCCCTCGTGTATTTCATGTATTATCAATTTTTATGACGTTGAGTTTTGTCATTTTTCTTTAGATGTTAGTGGCGGCTGAGGCTGGTATCTTATAACAAGTGTCTTATAAAAAAATCAAAAATACTTGTTAGTTGGTACCTAATAATAAGAATCAGAGGGAGTATTTTTTTTTTTGTGCCAAAAATTTCTTACTTATTTATTACTTTTAACTAATTGTAACACTTTTCTTTAACCATATAAATTAGTTATTTGAATTTTATAATAAGGGATGAAGAGATTAGTATATCTAAGAAGTCATACAAGATGAATTAATGAGATTAAGAAAATTAATTAAGCTAATTATTTGTAATAAATGAATATTGAGTTACTAAAATACCCTCCTCAATTATGTACATTAATAAAACTATCCATTAATGAAAGCCCCATTAATATATACAATCAATTGGGATAGCTTGTGGTAAAAATATATATTTAGAACCAAAACAAGCCTATTATCTAACTATTATGTTAGAGACCTTAGGGAGTATATCAAAACTTGTGGATTAATTTTTTTTTAAAAAAATATAAATATTCCATATTTATAATTTTGACTTCCATTTTTTAAGAAATATGTATATTTCTCCATAAGTCCTATAATTAAAAAAATAATTAGAAGAATGAATAGATCATAGTCATGATTTTTTCCAACTATAGTTTAGAGGTAAGAAGAATTTTTTGGAGTCAAAATATTGCTTTTTGAAAAACAAAATGTAGAGGAAAGGAAAAAATGTGTGTGTGTGTTTGTGGAAAGGTGGGGAGGATTGAATGGATTGAAAATAAAGCTATCCAGTTTTATCTGATGAGCACATAGGTTTGGGAAAAGGGGGAAGGGAATGGATTGAAAACAAATCAGTCCTCATTAAGCTGCTGAACACCGAATTCAAACGCCTTAAAATGACCTTATAATAGTAAGGTTGTTTTTCATAGGAAAGTGTGAAATCTATTAAAATTTTGTTTTCTCTATATATTTATATATAAGTCATTCTCACCCTTCTCTCTTCTTTCTTTTTCTCCATTCAAATCTTCTTGATGGTTTGATAAAGATCTAAATGTTTATATGAAAAGGTTAAACTCGCTTTAAATTCATATATATTGATAACGAGTTTTGTATTAAGTCCGTGTAAATTGAATCAAAGTGCAAACAATACCCATGTCACACACAAAAATAAAAATCTAAATAATAATCAATATAATCCAACAAAAAATTTTCCTTCAAAATACATGCATGGGAAGAAAAATTTGAATTCCATGTTTGCAATGCAGCCCACACACACATATTATTATATCGTGTTGACCACGTCATCCGGGGGGTTCTTTGATCTCGGCGAGTCCAAAATAAAGTTGCTTCTTGAGGGTGATTGAAATAAATAATAAAATAAAACAAAGTGACCGCTGCCCCCAGCGTGTTATGTGTGTGTGTATTTCTTACATCTCCATGCGACTACGCGAATGAATGAGGACTAGATATCAAAGTTATGTAATTCAAACTAAAGTATTAAAATCCGGAATAAGTATTGAGCCGGTCGGGTACTGGGTTAAGGGTCAGTGGGTTGGGTCAGTGGGTCAGGTCGGGGCTAAACCGGGACCAAACCGGTGAGAAATTGAAGATTTTAGACTTATTGATATGAAATTTTAAAGAAAATATAAATTTTTTTTTAAATTGAAAACCGGACCGGACCGGGAATGGGACCAGTATACCGGCCGGTTCGCCGATTTCTGGGTCGAACCGGCCGATCCGGTCTAGTTTCCATAACCCTGATTCAAACCCTTGTTTATTTTTAATTTTAATATATATCTCTTTCTAAGGGTGACTAAACAGAATTTTTTCGGTCAACGGTAAGCTGCCCAAATGCAAGTAGATGAGGTCAATTTAAACCCAGCATTGACATGACAAGGTATTTTTTTGGACGGGACATGACTATGTATTAGAGCGTTGAAATTGATTGGATTAAAAAATAGGTTAAAACACAAAAAACACCCTGAAAGTTGTATCAATTGAATATCATCTTCAAAATTTTTAAAATTTTAAATTTAGGATAATGACGTTTCATGCCTTAATTATCAACTCCTTCTTGTTAAAATTATCATTATACCATTTAAGAAATAAAACTTGACATTTTACATGTAATTTCAAGTACTTAAAGTATAAAATATTAAAAACAACATATTTAAAATATCTTTTTGACAACACTTTTTTAAAATAAAAAATGCTTAAAATTACATGTAAAATATGAAATGTTATTTTTAAAATTCTATGGTATATAATAAAAAATATAATAATTATGAAAAAAATACTAAACACTTATTGAACTAACTTCTCATTGATGTATTGTTTTTATAGACATCAAATCCTAATCGCGATGTAATTTTCTTGTTCTTGATTGGGCTTCTTCAATTCAATTATTTTATGTTTCTATTCTACCACGAGTAAAGATCTACCCAGTTTGGATTTGCACATGTAGCACAAATACTCCAATACCACGTCTTTTTGCTGCGACTTCTTCTCTTCAATTTATTTCATTTCATGTTTTCTAGCAAACACAAATATATGATAGATATATTAACATTTTTTTTAAAAACAGAGCCTGGATGCTTCATTTTATTGGTCCAACCGAGCCAACCATAAATTAATGTAAATTTGTAATATTAATCTGGATATACCCTACAAAAAAGATCTAATTACTTACTTCACGCTCCAATTTTTTGGTGATTCAATCAATCTTTTTTGGGGTGAAAGAGAGGATATCTCGATTGGGGGGGGGGGGGGGGAGAATGGGGAAATCCCATATGACCTAATATATCTGACAAGTTGCACTATAGATCAACCCAAGATGCTTCTTCATCTCCAGGACCTCGAAATGGTATTTTTGAAACACTAACAGGCGTACAATGAAAAAAGAATTGAATTAAAGTAGTCAATCTCGCTTTGATGCGGAAACATAACAATGGGTTTCTTGTCTTACTAATTATTGGTCTTTATCATATTTTATTTATAGATTGAATATAATTATTGTAGAGCCCGGAATTTGGAAAACATGGAGCCGCCACCAACATTTTTGAAATAAGATAATTTTAGAAAACCTTTTTTTTTAAACGGAAATTGATCTACAAAAACCATTTAGGGTTCAGGAGTCGATTGTGTATGGGGAAGGTGTTAGGCACCCCACAACACCCATTCACAAGAATGGTTACCCTAAGTTAATTATTTAAAAATATTATGGCCTTAAGTTTTATTATAATTATCCAAATAAAAAAAAAGAGAATATTTACATAAATAAATGAAGTGAAAACTAAAGAAGAAGAAAAAAGGAACATTTATTTACAAAAATAAAAAAATATATTTATTTTTAAAAAAGGAACATTTATAAGAAAAAATATATTTATTTACAAAATTGGACTTGACCTAGGATGAAAACCTAGGGCCTACGTACCCTTTAGAGGGATCAAAACCCATTTAATTCGGGGTAGAAATGTGTGTCACTTTGTTTGTGTTTTTTTAGAAAAAAATGTTTATTTAATTTATTTGAGAAAAATAATTTTTTTTATTTTGTATTTTTTATTATTTTTTTAAAACGTTTTTTTTTTATTTTCTTGTAAAAGAGAGTTTTTCCATTTTATTTTCATTTATCAAAATGTGTCAAAATATTTTTTTTCTTTTTTTGAAAGAGGACCTAAGAAAGGGATTAAAAAAAAAAGTAGCACAAGTTAAACAACAAGGAAGTCAAATGTGAGGAGATTTATGTGTATCTTTTATCCTTTGAACCCATTACAACAAAAGATAGGGTGATAGAACCACATAATAAACAGGAGGTAAGTACAATCATATTATCTATATTTATTAAGCATAACACCTAGTATCATAAGAAAACAAGACAACACATACCTCTTACCTATGTATGAGATAA
This sequence comes from Inga leiocalycina, assembly GCA_963242795.1. Classification (NCBI taxonomy): domain Eukaryota; kingdom Viridiplantae; phylum Streptophyta; class Magnoliopsida; order Fabales; family Fabaceae; genus Inga; species Inga leiocalycina. The sequence goes on along the minus strand of OY725327.1, from coordinate 19,462,127 downwards.
TTCAGTTGGACAATAAAATGCAAATCCACAAGACCACAATGAGGTAATCCACGTCCAGCAACATCATAGTACAAAGTAAAGCAATGTAATGCATATTTGATAAAGTCATAGTGCATGAATGATGAGGTAAGCATGAGGCATGATGAGGTAAGTATGAACCAAGGTATATTAGATGAGGAAAAAAAAGAAGACAAGATGTCACAATGAAATAAAAGAAAAGGATAAAAACTTAGCCACAGACCTTATCTCCTTGCTCTCCAAAAATTCTTGTGTGCTTGTTTCAACCCTTGCACTCCTATTTATAGTCTCAAGGTAGGGTTTTCTTTATAAATGCTCCTTTTTTTGAATTTTCATTTTTTATTTTTTATTTGTATTTTATGTTAAGAACTACTTAACTTGACCTAATCACTATCAATGGAGATTTTTTTTTAATTTTCGTTTTTATTTTTTTTAAATTTTTTTTGTATTTTCTATTGATAAAACTTCCTAGCTTGACCTAATTACCATTAGTGGTGACTTTTTCGTTATTAATTTTTTTTATTATTCTCCCCACAAGTAATTTCCTAATTTAAGCCTATCAACATAAATGAGACTTTTTATTTTATTTTATTTTATTTTTTTTATTTTCCCTTAATGAATGATAATGCCAATCATCATTAATGAGGAGATTTATTTTAATTTTAATTTTTTAATTTTTTTATCTTTTCCCTACAAGTAATTTTCTAATTTAAACCTATCAACATAAATGATGTTTTTTCTATTTTTATTTTTTGTTTTTTATTTATTATTTTCCCTTAATGAATGACAATGCCAATCATCATCAATGAGGGGATTTATTTTAATTTATTTATTTTTCTTTTAATGATGATCGCCAATTTAGACACTGATCATCATCAGTAGGAGAATTTTCTATTTTTATTTTTTATTTATTTTTTTCTTCCAATGATGATTGCTAATTTGGATACCAATCATCATCAATTATTTTTGTATTTTTGAGTGGGGCCCAGACAAAATAGGGTGTTCACAATTATAGGTTGAATAAATTCGTTAAAAAAATCCTAAATACAAAAGGAAGACTGAGTAAGTAAAGGAAAATTCTTACAAATAGGTTTTTTGAGCGATGAACAAATATGTTTGCATTCACTGATAAAAAGATATAAACACTCATATAAAATACGGTCAACCCCCCTCCACTATAAAAAACCACTTGATTTTCGACGGAATTTGTGACGGAATTTTTTTGTGGCAAATTCCGACGGAATTTCCGGTGGCAAATTTAGCCACGGAATTTTTTCCATGGCAAATTCCGATGGAAATTTCTGTCAGGAAAATTAAAAATTATTAATTGTTTAAAAAATAATATTTATAAAATTAAAATAGTAATTATTAAATAATTATATTTAAATTTAATTATTAAAATTATATTATTATTTATTAATATAAATGTTACTAATATTATATTTATAATTTTATATTAAAATAATATTTATAATATTCAATTATTATTTATTAAATAATTTTAATTATTTAATTTAAATATATAAATATTTTTTTCGTTTTTATTAAATTTTTCATTATTTTTAATAATATTATATTTAATTAATAATTAATTATATGTATGTATGTTTATATATATATGATAATATTATATATATAATAATATGTAATAATATAACACAGGTTCATTTCGGCGCAACTGACAAAGACTCGGGCATGAAGCCGTCTGCACCCTGAGGTCACGGGTACGAACGGGAGGAGAGACATTTGGAGGAATTATGAGGAGGCGACACGTGGCAGCCAGGGGAGAGGGACACGAGGTGCTCTGAGGAGCAAACATGTGGCATTTGTAACTTAAAAAAATTAAACAAGTTTTCGATTTTTTTTAAAAATTGCGACAGAAACGAATTTTGTCAGAAATTTGCGACGGAATCTGGTCTATTCTGTCGATTTTTTTAAAAAAATTATGTCGGAATTTGCGACGGAACAAATTCCATCTTTCCGACGGAACGACGGAATTGGTTTTCGTCGGAATTTGCGATGAAAAATTCCGTCGGAAGTTCCATTGGAATTTGAGACGGAATAGATTCCGTTAGAAATTTTCGACGGAATTTCAAATTTTTTGTGACACTATTATTGCCGACGGAATCCATTCCGTTGGAAACGCATTCTGTCGGAAATTCAGTTGGAAACGCTAATTCCGTCACAAATTTCGTCAGAAAATCAGGTGTTTTTTTGTAGTGCTCTCCAACCATTACGTATTCTTACTTATCGGGTATAGAATAGACCTGCTTCTTTTGTTCCTACGAATAGAATTCTTTCATTATTACCAAAAAGAACTAGAACAAATATTAATCCTTTACTCGAGATAATCCACTAAAAAGAGAGGGTCCATAGTATAGTTTTTTTTTTATAGTGCAATAAAGTTACATAGTGTCCTTTTTTGTTGATATAAGAGGTATTTTCATTGGTTTGCCTTGGTATCATGTTCATACCATTATATTAAATGATCCCAGTCGTTTACTTTCTATCCATATAACGCACACAGATGTGGTTATTGGTTGGGCTGGTTCGATGGCTCTATATGAATTAGCTGTTTTTTATCCCTCTAACCCTATTCTTGACCTAATGTGAAGACAAGGTATGTTTGTTACATCCTTCATGACTCATTTAGGAATAACCATATTCATGGGGTGGTTGGAGTATCACAGGAGAAACTATAATGAATTCAGGTATTTGGAGTTATGAAGATGTGGCCAGGGCACATATTGCGTTTTCCAGCTTGTGCTTTTTGGTGGCTATTTGGCATTGTCTATATTGGGATCTAGAAATTTTTTGTGATGAACATATAGGAAAACCTTCTTTGAATTTTCCTACAATTTTTGGAATTCATTTATTTCTTTTAGCGGTGGCTTGTTTTGGTTTTGTCGCATTTCATGTAACAGGATTGCATGGTCTTGGAATATGGGTGTTTGATCCTATGGACTAACCGGAAGGTTCACTGATAAATCGACTAATTAAACTCATGTTTTTATAATCAATTTGATCCCCAAACGTCTATGAAAAGATCGTTTAGATTTAAGAAAAACGTCACTAAGATTTATCCATAGTTTGTTTATTCCTTATCGCAAAAATAAAAATAGGATTTACTTTGTTTCTATTTTTTTATTCTTATATATATTTTTTTAATTTTTAATAATGTTTTTGTTTTTAAATATATTTCAATATATATATATATAATAAATTCAATAGAATCTATAAATATATGTATATTTATATGTTATATTGAAATATATGTTACACACACACACACACACACACACACAATCTCTTCTATAATTTAGAACAATATGAAAAAATATATCATTTTTCATCTTCCTTCGAGGGGTGACACACAAGTGATTATTTTTCTCTATTTCTTTATCTTCCAGTGAATCATATGTTTGCAACAACAGGAACATAATTTTCTCAATTCCAATCAATTAGGCATATATGGTGTCGATTCTTTTGAATAATATATCTAGAAATACCCGTTGATTTCTTATTAACACTGTTTTGGATACAACTGGTATATTCCAAAATAACCTTTATTCGGATATCTTTACCTTTGGCCATGAGCCTCCTTTTTGTTTTTGATTCACTTTACTCTTCTATTTTACTATTCAAAGCAAAAAGGTTATGATATAAGTAAAGATATAATATATTGGAGATATCATTATACCAACTGAAATATTGCATAAAAAAAACGAATCGGATTATGAGTTGCAAAGCAATAAGAATATATGGATAACTGAAAGGGTGAAAGAAAAAGAGAAAAAGAATATCAACGATATTGAATTCTAATATGGAAGGTCTATGAGTCATGTCATAAGCGGTAGTGTAATAAAGCATCAAGAGTAATTAATCCATAATTAGATAACTATATTTGATCGAACAAACAAATCAAGAGCCCCGAGTCACTAAAAACTAAGAAGGTTGACTAAAGAAAAAATAAAATGGAATTGGAATTAGAGGCTCTATTGTACAATTGAGTCCTAACCATTAAGCGAATGGGAATGATGGAACCTGTGAATGCCTAAGATCTTATGAAAAACAAATCTTAATGATTAATTAGGTGGGATTGGGAAGGAATCAAAAACCAATCCATTTATTCTGAGGAATCATGTTTTGAGGAGTCATGGGCTATCCCTACATCTGAAACAGATAATGAAAGAGAAAATATTCACTCGTGAAAATTTGGATTTTATTGGATTTCTAATGTAATGATTATTTTAATAGCAAGGGAGTTCATAATCAAAACATGAAACTTTATATCTTTAATTTAAACATTTAAAGGTGAGGGAGGATATGTATAATTGACCAAAAGTTTAGGATATTTACTACTCCTCCGGTCCTTAATATAAAATATATTCGAAAAGTTAATATCTTGGTCCTAAATATAAGACATAGTTTTTATATTTTTCAATATTTTTCTAATTTACCCCTATTGTTTCTCTTTCAACCATAATCAAGAAATAAAGGAAATAGAGGAATTAAGAGAGATGGTTAGGGTGTTTTAGAAAATACATGTCATATTAATTAACTTCATTAATTTAATCAAATTAGGTAAATATGTCTTATATTAAGAATAAAGGGGAGTACTTATTTTTCATTTCTGCCTTCATATATATATTTGTCCTCAAGCCTCTATCTTTGGTGCTTAAATAATAAACTCCTTGGAACGTCAATTTAGATTATGTATGTCTACCTTGAAGTCATTTTGGATCATGTCTACCATTAAACAAATTAACTAATGCAAGTTCGCAGGTTGGACCATAATCTTATTTTTCAATTTTTGGTATTTACTGGTTGCGTTCTTCCCTTATTTGCTGATATTAAAATAGATCATTTTTTCTATATATGTACACGTAAAGGCACGCATAATTTATAACTTTATATCTTTTGGCATTTATGTTGTACTTAACACACCCACACACACACACACACTAATAACACATTGTCATAGCAGTTTCGTAAACATCGAGCATAATAACGTTTGAAATTAAGGGGAAAAAATATCGCTGAACTAAAAATAGAAATTTATGGAGGAGGCTCGTATCATCTTTCTTGTTATCTTCTTTAAGAATTTGGATCAAGGGATGATGCCATATGAATTGATCGAATTTTCAAATTATAAAAATGGATATTGAAAGTGTTTTTTACTTTTTCAAAAGATAACATTTTTAAATTTTTAATGTGTTTCTGTATGATAATTGAACGGTAGGATTCAAATAATATCGAACATGAAAATAAACACAAAGACAAGAATTGTATGTTTGCTATCCACATGTCTAGGAAGGAAGAAGAAGAAGCAGGAGGAGGAGAGGTGGGATCAGATCAGATACCATGATTTGCGGCTAGTGCCAATATATTAATTCATTAATAATGTAAAATAACTAGTCATTTTTCATAGTTAGAATTATACATATATGGCTAGTCATTTCTGTTTATTACTTTATTTATTCTAAGAGAAAATACCAAGTAAGGTCCATATAGTGAGTGAGTGAGTGTGTGTGTATGTGAGAGAGAGAGTTTGCTTGTGTCTTGTCGTATCTTGTTCTATATTCCATTGAGAAAGTTCTTGCAAATGTTTCCCCAGCTTTTTCTATCTGGTTCAGCCAACTCCAATCCACACTTCACACTCTCTGCAAACTCTTTCTGCAACAATCACAAACCCCAGATTGTTAGTAGAAGGAGAGAGAAACTAAGATGAAAAATATTACTCCCCTTTTTATAAAATTGTAACCGTTTTGGACTAAAATACCCTTATTTTTTAGAAGATAGGGAATAAGAGAGAAAATAAGAAAAGTAAAAAAAAAAAAAGGATATGTGGAAGAGTGACAATGAGTGGTGGGGCTGGAGAGAGACTGTAAGTGAATACAATAAACGCAATGATATTAAATTATTAATATGAGTAATTAAATGAGGAAAAAAATGGGAAATCAATGAAGAAAATACGAGACATCAATCAATATATATCTTTAATGATACTAGCTACTTTGTAATTGGTTATATGTATTGTCCATATAATTAATAAGGTCATTTTCATTGGTTGATTTGGTTCAATTTTTTTTTCTCTACAATAAATTCTAGACATTAAATGTGTTTAATTTAATATCTGAAATTTGCCATATTTCAAAATCTAATATTCCCTTTAGGTTCTTCATATAAGCGGTAAGCACAGCTCCCGTGCATCGCATGGGGTGATCGTTTTATTCTCTAAATACCTCTCATAAATAAGAACAAGCTATAGATGGTAGTTATTTCTTATAAAATGGAACGGAGGGAGTATATATATAGGGTTTAGAAGCATCCAACACCCAAAAATATTTTTTTGAGTGCATTCAGTATTCAAAAGTATTTTGAGGTGTGTCATGCACCTTAAATTATTTTTTTAAATGCACTCAGCATCTTAAAGTATTTTTTTAGGAGCGTTCAGTACCATAAATTATTTTTTGGTGCATCCAACACTCTAAATTATCTAAATTGTTAGGTGTAAAGTTACACAAAAAAACTACTTTAAGGTGATGGATGCTTGAAAAACTACTTTAGGGTGCTACATGTACCTTTATATATATATATATATATATATATATATGATGTATGTGAAATACCTGAATGAGATCATTATTGAGAAGACGTTGAATGAGATTAAGGAGTATGTCTTTATTGTACTCAGGGTGACCTTGTATCCCAAGAATGTGATCTCCAATGGCAAACATTTCAACCCTTGTTTTGTCTGAGGAAGCAATCACTTGTGCACCATCTGGAATCTCATACACTTCATCTTGATGAATCTCTATTATCGACAGACTAGCTGCGATTTCTTCTTTTTCTTCTTCTTCCTCCTCCTTCTCCTCCAAATACCTGCGAGTACCTAAATCCTTATTCACTATACTCACTTTTCTTATCCCTATATCCCAACCTGTGAGTGCTCTTCCCACTCTTCCTCCCAGAGCCCTGCACAGCACCTGGAATCACACTCACAAAAGTTACTCTAATTAGTTGATGGTGTGTTTTTCGGTGATAGTTATCTGATATATGATATTAAGTCATTGGCTTGAGTTGTGTTCTTTCTTATCACGTGCTATAGTTTGGAGTATTACCTGGTGACCAAAGCAAATGCCAAGGACTTTCTTGTGCATGGCGTCGAGGGTTTGAAGGAGGAAGCAAAGTTTGAGGACCCAGAGGTCATTTGAAAAGGCGTCATGGGCACTACCAGTGATTATAAACCCATCGTACTTGTGGAGCCAGGTGAAGTCTGGGAATTCTCCTTCATACACTCTGAACAAATCCCATATTTGTCCTTCTTCTCCTAAAGCCTCCATGTACACGTTCAAGTATCCTCCATACACTTCCTTCACGTACTCAGAGTCCTTCACTGCTTGCAGCAGAGCAAATCGCCTTTCTTCCACGTTATTAGTGTTCATATTCTCTTCAGTTGGTTTAGCTAGGACAGAAGCTTAAAAGAGAGAAAATATAATAGTGTCTGTGAGTGCAAGAAAACAACAAAACAAGTCAGTTAATTTTAAAGGGCATGCTTGTCTCAAGAAGGATGAGACCATTTTATAGTGATGGTGATACGCTGTTCTTCCACAACCGTCAGCTTCAGGAATCGTTCCACATTAACGTGGAGGGAAAACCACGCTGACTCAGGCCCGTCCGGCGGCAGCAGGACCACGTCAGCCCTAGGGCTGCTGCTTCTGTCGTCCAAGTTCAAGGAAATAATGATGATGATGATGATGATGACGACCATGACGGACTTTGGCTCTGCACCAGCTGCACCGGAGTCTGAGATGCCACAACAGACCGGCAGTGATGACTTTGAAGCCTGAAAGATACGAGAAAACAAGGTCTCATCATCGTTATAATTTCAAAATCTTTTGCGGTTCACTGGAATAAAAGGACTCTCATTGGGGGCAGTGATATTTTCCCAATAATAAAAGGAGGACGTCAATGCTTCAAAGTAGTCCTTGAGTCAGCCGCTGAATGAGGCCACCGGGCCCAGTTAAGATATGCTCAGCCCAGAACAAAAAAAGCAGACATTTCAGATGTCTCGCAGGCCTGGCGTCGGTTAAGCCCCATCTCGAACAAAAAAATATTTTACAGAAAAAAAAAATCAGATATTCGTTTGCCCCTTTCCCGTCGAGTTCAAGCATTAGCAGGGAAAGGCCTGGGGAACATTTTCCCAGTCACTCGAAAATCCCATTGTCCTTACCCTTTCCCTTCTTGCCATTGGGGTCCGTGTGCAGACTGAGAGTTTCGGCTCATCACTCTCTCTTTATTAGAATCTGGCTTCTCTCCCTTGCTCTTCTCATCCCTTGTGCCTCCCTTAATTACTCAAAACACTACTGTTTTGGGTTAAAAAAAAGTGGAAGTTGAGTCCTTTTTTGTTTTAAAAAAAAAAAATGTAGAACCCTAAAAGATTTTTTATGTATCACATAATATCTTCAAATAATTTTTAATACATTGATCATCTTCAAATATTTTTTTAGTAGTAACTACAGTATAACAAACTGTACTCTAAAATATTATTTTAGTAGCACACAGTATTATAAATTAATTTTTAACTCACTAAACACTTTAAATAATTTTTCAGTAATAACTACTGTCTAGCAAACTCCATTCTAAAGTATTTTCTTGATAACATCCAGTATCATAAATTAATTTTTAATTCATTCAGCACCTTAAATAATTTTTTCAATAATACCCAGTATCCTAAAGTAATTATCCCCGGGAATATTTTTTTATCACCACTCTGTATCTTAAGTTTAGACTGTTCATTTTAATTAGAAATATATTTTACTATGCTGATTGCAAAAAACATTATTTCATTATACTATGTGGTACTGAAAAATACTTTAGGATGTTATATTTTTTTTAAAAAACCCCCCTTTGGACCCAAAATGACAGTGTTTTGAGTTAGGGAGGCGCAAGGGACCGGAAAAGCAAGGGAGAGAAGCCTGATTCCTCTTCATTATTTGTTTTGAATATTGGTGGAATATTCAACTAATACCCTGTTTATAATTTTAGTATCGCTATTAACAACTCAGATATTTATATTGATAACTTTTGCATGAGAATTTTTTTTTTTTAAAAAAAGTATTAGATTGCCGAAGCTCCGGTGAAAGTTATTAGGAAATATTCAGCAAATACCCTATCTACAACTTTAATATCACTATTAATAACTCAATTATCCATATTGATGAAAATTTTGCATGAAAAATTCAAAAAAAAAAATATTAGACCTCCAGAGCTCCAGTGAAAATTATTAGGAAACATTTAGCAAATACCTCTTTTACAACTTTAGTATATCATTATTAATAACTCAAGTATCAATATTAATGACTTTTACTTGAGAAATGCAAAAATAAATAAATAAATAAATAAACCACCAGAGCTCTGGTGAAAGTTATTAGGAAATATTCAGCTAATACGTACCTCGTTTAAAACTTTAGTATATCACTGTTCATAACTTAAGTATTAATATTGACGATTTTTAATTGAGAAACTAGCATTAACTCCCTCACGCGTTACACAGGGAGCATTGGATTTCAAGCACAAATAACACATTTAAAGATAATAATTCAACAATATAATCCACTCATTGCGTTCATTACATCCTTGATACATGAATCACATCCACACTTATAAATTCAAGTATGTAATCAACAACATAAAGTTCATTAATCAAGCACAACAGCTTCAAATTAGCAACTCAAACCCCTAAATACCTCCTTGTAGACAACATTTTTTGCAGTCCTTCTCCTCTCTTGATCATTAGTAGGCACTTATATCTTCAATCCATTCTTACTTTTCACCCTAGATAGTACAATATATAATTGACTATATGTAAATACAGGCCTTTTAAAAAGAAAATATTATATTTTTGGATCTATATATAGAGATATTGCATAATGCAAATTGTTAATGATAATAGCGTTAAATTACATAAAACTTCCTTGAAATATTGACCATGAACAAATAACCCTTTTAATATTTAAATGTAAATAATAAATTAAACCACAAACTTATATATTTTCTGTATCCACATGAATAGGATGTGAATTGTTCCTCAACACTTTCGGATTCTTAGCTGGAGCCTTACTTCCTTGTGAGGTCTTTGCATTTAAGTCTCTTAATGGCTTTGTGGAACCAAATGGATGGTTTGTTCTTCCTTCTTTGCTATTCGGTAAGACTTTATTTTTAACTAAAGATATAATCAATTAAAGGCTAGGATGATGTACACATCATCTTTATTTTTAAAGAAAGAAGGCACATTGATGTATAGGCGGCATTTTAAGAGCAAGGCTGGGATGATTATTATACATTTGTTCAAAGTTCAATAGACTTTTTCCATGGTTGAAAAAAATAGCCTCATTTGATTATGTGATCTTGATGAATTAACTTAACTTCGCATGTATACATCGTTTCCCGGATTTTTTTAAACATGCAAAGTCATTGAAGGTTGGTAGTTTGCTTTTATTTTTGGTCATCCCCGCAACAATATATCCCATACACACACCTTCAGAAAGGGAAAAGTGAGTCAAAAGGTGGTATGACAAGAAAGGACTTGGAGCAGTATAGAAAAAAGACATGAGCAAGGAGGACATTCCTGTTTAAGGTTAGGCCATTAGGGTGTATTCAATTTTAAAAGAGAGAGTAGCAAGCTAACCATAAACTTGTTATAAGAATTCATTGTAGTGATGAGACAAAATTAGCAGACACAAAAAGAGGCGGGTCCAGCTTTTTCATTGTATAGACAGGCAAACCACAAAGATGAAACACACTATACATGTACATAAGATGATAAACATGAAAAGGAAACAAAATAAATCTATCCTACAGAAAGTAGCTTGGTAGAAACAAAAATAAACATCATCAAACCCCACAGTTGCACAAATTAGGAATGACATTAGCCACATTTTGAAAGTGAAGACTACATGTTAGCATGTTTAAGGTATTCAAAAGAAGACTTTATTGATATGACCCATCCTAGGAATAGTAGAAACTAATCAGATACAATGACCAACATTGGACAACTGGATCCTTTGAGGTTGGGGTGTAGTCAACAATGGACAATTGATTCACTACTCACTTCAATTATGAACTTGAAGCTCTTGTGGTTATATCCAGCATATCTCCCTCTATCACCTTGAATACGATCTTATACTTCTCTCTGTCTATTGCTTCCACCACCTCCTTCGCCACACATGCTAAGAAGTACAGGATATAAAAATACAAAAAAAGAGCATGATATTGATGCACACTTGATTAAAAGAGATGCACCCTTGCAATTGAGGGATCCTTCAAATATGCCAACATATGGTCTTTTCTATGTATCAAGTATGAACCTACATAGTCTGTTGATTCAACAGAGGCCACAATTATTTTACAACTAAAAAATAGAAAGTAACAAAGTCTACTTCATTTATTAGAAAGATACTTTCAATTAACTTTAATCCTGCAACTTTAGTATGACAAAGACTTCAAGCCTTACCCCTCCTTTTTCTCTGTTTTATGTCTCCACCATTCACTCCTTGCATTTGATCCTGCCAATCTTGCCTATCAGTGAAGGTTTTGTAGTGTTATTTCCACTTTCAATAACTCCAAGACTTTTTACCAGCGACTTTAGTAGTCTTGGTACAATAAACTCATTCACTTGACTTTTGTTCTTGTCCATTAATTATGAAGTGACATGGGTGGTATACTCATTCACAGAAGTCAAACACATGGTTTAGATTAAAATACTAAAGTCTTTTAGAATATTTTAAACAACTGCTATGCATACAAGATATTACCAACGTGATGTCAAATTTGATATGTCTACTATCTACTATGCATACAAGATATACCTCTTGCAATGAAGAACACCTCTGGTTAATGACATTCTTCATTAAAAAAGGAAACTATTGCATCTTTACATAAGTAACAATTCTTTTACTTAGTAACAAATGACTTGTAAAAAATATTTATGTACCAAAAAGAACAGACTCGTCTAAAAAGGAAGTGGTGTAAGGAACGCGTAGTGACAATATATATACACCGAGAAGCTCAAAGATCAATATGGGACTCATTAGTGATTTTGTGCACTAGGCACATTTCATCTTATCAACACTTTCAAGCATCTGATTTTCTGAACACACATATATAGCACAATCTAGTGTTAAAGGGTTGGAAGTTTAAAATCCAAAGCAAAAAAAAAAAAAAAAAAGCATACTAATCCAAGGTTTAAATATACATGATAAACTCTTTGAATATATCTGATATTAGGCATGGATAAGATAAACTGAATGAAAAGAACTACCTAGAAAAAAGAACATTTAGAGAAAACATAGGTTGTATTAAAAGAGATGAAATGCACAAAAGGAGTAAACTCATGACAGGGACTGACTTTTTAATCTTTTGGAGCAAGACACCCTTTTGTATGTAAAATCACTTCTCACTTAGCAAGCTGGCAAAAACACATTGACCTTTGAAGGACAACTTATTTGCACGGTCAACTATGGTTTTAGAAAAGCTTTACTTAAAAACAAAAGAATTCAGAAAAGCTGATAAACAATATAGCTTTACAGGACCTTGCCTATAATTGCACCTATGAAGGACCATACCCTACATGAATAATCTAACACATATTATCAAAGGTATAACTTGAAGAGGGAACTTTAAAAAAGAAATTAGCGGAGTTTAGACGCATATGATTTGTCATTTTCATTTAACTCAGGTATACAACAAAGGCCACAAAGCTACACAAAAGTGATCATAAACAACAATACAAAAAACATCCCAATCAAGTCATTTTTATTGTGGAAGCTTGAAAAAATAATCGCTACTCAGATAAGAAGCTTATACCTTTGGCTTGAGTTGTGCTTTTTGAAGGCTATCAACGTTTTGTCCAATGATGCTGGATAACCTATGTTTCATTAGGACATAAATACTTTTAAGCAACATATAATTAATATGTATTAGGTCATAAAGTGTAAAGGTTTATCCCAAAATCATGTGTTTTATTATTATTATATCTAGCTTGCATTTAATCGCATCATTTGGCAGGGCATGACAATATTATATATAATCTGCTTCTTTACAAAACCATGTGCTTTGTTAGTTCTAGCTTGTATTTGACAACAAAAAAGCATTAAAACTTCAACATTTAAATTAGAGAGGGGTAAAAAGCTTGTAAGGGGCATATTAGAACCCATTATTTATGGTAACATTGGAACCTGAGAAATCATTGACCACTTACTTATTCATGCTTAAAAAGCCCACCTTTAAATGATCTCCTGCACGGCCCATCTTCAATAAAAGCAAGAAACTCAAAATTGACTGCATAATCTTGATCAAATAGTAAAACATGCATCTCCTATATTTAACATTTCCTACAACATTCAAATAAATCTTTTATTATGGTTTTTACAAATGTGCGGGTTTCCCTATTTCTCAGCTGCACGAAGTTCATAAACTTAAAAAACATTAAAGCCAAGATTGGAAATATGTGAAATGACAATAAAGAATACAAAGAGGTGATAGAGAGACGAGACAGAGAAATGAAAAGACTGAAACCCTGAGGAGGAAATAATAAGAAAGGGTGTTGGTATGGAAAGATTACCTTGAAGAACAACTGAGGAAGAACGAATGAGAAGCTCCCAAATGTGCACCTCCGCTGGTCTAGTCACCTTTTATCCTTAATCGTTCTCTGGTCAATCGGCACTCAAGGAAGAAGAAGATGAATAGTGATTCATGCCTCCTCCCCTCCATAAATGGATCTTCAAGCTCCCCACCGTCACCATCACGACCTCATCTCAGACTCCCCATCATCATCGCCATGCTTATCGTCTCTCTTCGATCGGTGTCATCGCCAAATCTGTGAACCATCCCTCCTTCTAGAGTAAACTCAGTGACTGAAATGAGAAAAAAGAGATCAAAGGCACGGGGGGAGAGAGGAGAGAGTAAAAACTGCAGAGAAAGATCCAGTTAGATTTTAGAAAATAAAATCACTGGCACGATGATATGAACGAAGAGAGAGAATAGGAGATGAATGTAAATTTTGAAATTTGAAAATCCTTCAAATTTGAATTTCAAATGAAGATAATTGATAAGTCCTAATTTTACTATGTATTTCCATAGCTTTTTGAGAGATTTTATTGAGAATATCATGCTTGAAATGCATTTATCATGATTAATTGTGATTAATGATGATTATGTGGAATTAATGATTAGAAGAGGTTAATTCATACATTTTATAATTTCTCTTAAGTGTTTGATTTGTGGGACAAATGATATTACATTGATATGAATTGTTTTGTAGGAAACTTGGGAGAAATTAGAGTCAAAGTGCTGAAAATAAGAGAAGGAACTAAACCGTAAAGCCTAGAAAGTTTGCAGGCCGCAGAAAAAGGGACCAAAGTGCAAAACGCAGAAAGTTTTTGAAGTTCGAATGCAATTTTCTCCAGCATCCAGATTTCATCTTCTGCCATCCAAATTCACTGGAAATCCACTCAAAAGGCTTGACTCTTCATCCATAGGGACAATCGATCCATTCCACACTCACTCTCCATTTATTTTCTCTCATCTTCATCCATCTTCATCATCTTCCACCTCCAACTTCGATTCCATTATTTTTCTGCCATGGCTGGAGCAACAACGAAGCTCAGAGGAGCTGATTCTTTAACCATGCGTGGCTGATTCAATTCTTCCCTGGAGCTATGATCTATGCCGGAGCTACAGAGCTCGTTGGGAGCTTCTTCTTTTGTGTTCTTAGCTGGCGTATGCGTTTGTATATTTAGCTTTAGACATTGATAAGAGGAATTTTATATTTATGTTTCTGAAATATAGACAGATTCGATTGTGACTGTGATAGATGTTATATTCCTTGATTTCGTGTAGGTTTGATTACTCTCGAATATCTGTTTGATATTTGATGGTGATTAGAGTGATAAACTCATGGTATGAATCGTTTGATTATATCTTTGGAATTTTCTGTCACATGGCATTTGATTTGTTACATTCTTAGATACGAATATGAATTTGCTCCATATCCTATTTAGCTATGATGGCAGAGTCATTGTTCTAGGGAAGGTTTCTTCATCTCATCTAAACCAGAAAATTATAGACAAAATAGTTTAGGACTTTAATTCAACAATTAGATCTCACGAATGCTACCACTTGGCTGTAATTATGTTGATTAACTTGTGGCTCATTAGGTTTGCTAGGAACTTTAGCATTCATTAAGCTCCTTAAAGACTTGATCTAGGTTAGATTACCACTTTTACTATAGTTTAGTTTAGTTTTCTTTGATTAACCACTACGACAAGGTTTAAATCAATAATACCCATATAAAAGTACTTTTTTTGCCTTTTCCGTAGCCCAAAAATGATAGTTGCTTAGCCAGCTAAACCACATGAGCCATTTTTTCCTTATGAACAGTAACTTGGTGGATTAGTAGTATGTGCTGTATAGATATAGATGCAAAATATATATATACACACACGTTAGACTATCGGAGCTCCAGTGAAAGTTATTAAGAAATATTTATCAGATATCTCGTTTACAACTTTAGTATCACTATTAATAAATCAAATATCAATATTGACGAATTTTACTTGAGAAGTGAAAAAAAAATATTAGACCGCCGAAGTTTCGGTAAAAGTTATTAGGAAATATTTAATAAATACCTGGTTTGTAACTTTATTATCACTATTAACAACTCAAATATCCATATAATCAACTTTTTAATTTCATAAGAAATTTGAAATATATATATATATATATATATATTTGGTCATCTGTTAGTTGTAAGGCCACCTGAGCTCTAGTGGCAAGCAGCTGCTGGCAGTCACAGGCAAGCAAGGAGTTTTAGGGTTTTTTTTAAAAAAAAACAAGGGTACTCATGTAATGCACACATTTATCAACGTTTCAAAATTTTAAATCAGTCAATTTGGAATTATTGAAATTCATTGTCCTTATTTGTCTTTTCATATTTTGACAGTATTTTTTATCTTTATAAAAGACAATTAGAACACTAACATACTATAGGGATTTTGAAATTGGAAACACCTGTCTATCCTTTATCATTTTCAATAGTCTTTATCTCTCTTTTCTCCCCCTTTTTTGGCAAATGATAAACACAACTCCCAAGTGTTGATATGGATATTATATCAAAATTATTTTAAATATCGGACAAAAGCACAAACAATACACATGTTAGGCACAAAATTCAAGATCCAAATAAAAAGCAATCCAACCAATGTTTTAAAACTATGACCGGATGTCGGGCCGGACAAATCAATGAATTGTGGTTTAAACGGTCAAATTGGTTGGACCGTCCAATCGAATCAGTGATATAATAATTAAATTTTGGTAACAAAAAAGATATAATAATTAAATTAAATTAATATTATATCATTAAGAAGATAGGAGGCCTTAATCCAATTTAATAAAAAAAATTAACAAAGTCACAACATATATCTAACAAGATGAAATAAAAAATATATTTTAATTACACATAACTTATTATGAATAAAATTTAAATACCAAAAATACATGTTGAATTATATTAGTTGACACTACTGAAATTAAACAAAATTAAAAATTTTCAAATTATAATCATATTATAAAATATGCCATATTAAAAATGAGTGTTGGAAAAAATATAAAAAATGCGTATTGTTAAAATATTTTGCTTTTCAAAATATGTGGTAAGAGATTAACTTATTTATAATAAAATTATAAGGGTAAAAATTGAGTAAAAAAACTCAACTAAAATATTTTATACATGTTTTTTTGTGTTTTTTTTCTAATCCTTTTTGTTGGCCCGTTTAGTTTTTATAAAACCATTTTGAGTCCTGGCTCAATTGCGGCTTCCAACTCAATGACAAGTAAATAATGATATAAAGTTGTCTAACTGCTGAAACAACTTAAAGGCAATATCCGAGCTGCTGTTGTGACCGGGCGATGGTCCGACTGATCGAACCATCCGATCCAGTCCGTCTCTGAAACCTTGAATCCAACAAAAAAAAAATTGCACTCTAAAAGTACAAGCAGCAGAAAAATTCCAATTCCATTTTGGGAAAATTTCACTTTAGCCATTTCATATCAGACAGTCCCAAAATTTTTTGAAATTTCACTGTACCTTCAGAGACTAAATTGAAAATAAAATTTGTGGGTGAAAAGACACTTGAGCCCATACTTTAAAAGCAAAAAATGATTATTTACAAGATATATGTGAGAATTTACAAGTCAAATATGATTATTTATAAAATAAATAAGTGAAAATTATAAGACTATCTCAGTTATGTACAAGATAAGAAGTATATGCACAAGAATACATTTTATTTACAAGATAAATATAAAAATTTACAAATTAAATATGCATATTTATAAGACATATATAAAAATTTACACCACCATCTTAACCCCGAAAAACAAAAAAACTTATTTTCAGCTTTAGTTTAGGGGCACAGTTAAGTTTGGAACGTTTTGGGTGTCCTTTAATATTTTTTTGGACAAAGGGTGTCCTTTAATTTTTTTTTTTTTTGAAATACAAAGGCAAGCAAAGCTTGAAGGTATAACAAAATCACGGGTTAGACCCTGAATAATGTTCCTGTGGCTGTATACCACGTTCTAATACAAAAAGTTGCACACAATCCGCCGGAGGTGAGCAGAATTCGGTATAGATCTGATGGCTATAGTGAGCCGATCGTGCAAGGTAGTCCGCACAGCGAGTATTCTCCCTATGAGTGTGGGAAATCTTCAAATCCCTGTCAGCATAGATGAGGGAATTGGTATCCAAGATGACGTCGTGCAACGGGTGATCGCTCGCACATTGAGATGACAATAAATGAACGACCTGAAGAGAGTCAGTGAACAGATTGATTTTCCTGAAACCCAGCTGTTTGCAAAGCAGAAGACCTCGGTGGATTGCATGGATTTCCGCAGCAGTTGGGAAAGAGAGTCCTAACTTCTGTTGAAATCCACAAATCCAGTTGCCTTGGTGATCGCGGATGACTCCACCACAGGTTGAAAGACCGTCACTAGCCGTCGAACCGTCTACGTCAATTCTAATGTAACCCTCTTCCGGGGGAAGCCAGTTAAGAAGACCTCTCTCCAGAGCTTGGAAGATCAGATGATGAAGATGTTCCCTCTCCACACTCTCTGAAAGGTGGAAAATGCATTTGTGAACCAGCTCCTTCGGAGTAGCCGCTTTCCCTTCAAAAGCCTGACAACAGCGGTTCTTCCAGAGGAGCCAACATGTTGTACTGAAAACTTGTTGTTGCCAAGACCATCTAGCCATTCTTCTGTTTCCAGGGGAATGCTGTGAATTCCATTTAAGCCAATCCTGCAAATTACCAGAAGCAAACATAGTAGAGTATAATTGATTAGTTAAAGAAAACCACACTCTCTGGGCCTGCTCACAGTCTCTCAGAATATGAAGGATGGATTCCTCACTCTCACACAAGAAGGGGCAAGTGTTTATGGCATTCGGATTAAATCTCGCTCTAATCTTATTTGTTGGGAGCCTCTCATGGAAAACTTGCCACATGAAGTGCTTGACTCTTTCAGGAACACCCCAGTGCCAAAGATGCCGCCAAGGTTGGCTATGAGATAGGGTCTGTTGGTGGTAGATAGCATTGTAGGCAGATTTCACACTGAAATTACCATCAGGAGCATAGCGCCAACAAACTAAGTCATCAACAGTGCCCGTAGGAGGGGGGATCGACGTGATTTTATCAACCACCCAATTAGGTAGGAAAGCCTCCCAATGCGCTCTGTCCCAATTACCGGAGGGGGTGGTGAAGGAGCTAACAGGGGCTTCCATATCTAATAGTTGAAAGTTTCTATCCACAAAAAATTCCAAAGGCTTTTCCAGAGGGGCCCAGCATTCTTGCCAAGCATATGTGTTTCTCCCACTTTTGAGCTTCTTTCCAAGGCCCCTTTGAAAATCCTCCCAAACCGCTACAATTCCACTCCACACAGCCGATTGACTACGCCATTTTTGCACATGAGGAATCAAGGATAAACCACAAGAGTATTTGGCACGAAGGCATTTGACCCACAGAGCATCCGGTTTTAAGATAAGGTTCCAGCACAGTTTCATGAGTAGGGCTTTGTTCTGGCATCGAAGATCCTTAATCCCAAGTCCTCCATCATGCTTCCGCCTTTTGAGAACGTCCCAAGCTATCAGATACATTTTCTTGGATTCATCATGCTGGTTCCAAAAAAAATCTCTGCTTAGTTTCTCAATTTCCGAAAGGACACCTTTCGGAACCAAGGTTGATTGCATCTGATACTGAGGAATAGCTGAGAGAACTGACTTGATGAGCACTGTCCGGCCTGCCATGCTTAAATAATTGACTTGATGAGCACTGTCCGGCCTACCATGCTTTAATATTAAATGGCTAGAGAGAGCCAGAGAGGTACAGTAAAATTTTCCCTCCCAATTTTTACAATTCCTTGCACACACCATCATCATCATGTTGACACTGTCAGAGGGGGCTCGTTCTTCGACATCAGCGAATTGAAACCAAGCCTGCACTGCTGCAACAAAGTTGCTTCTTCTTCTTCTTCTTCTTCTTTTTGCGAGGAAACAAAGTTGCTTCTTGATGGTGATTAAAGTAAATAAATAAGGGGATCCTTGCCCCCAATGTATGCTTTAGAAAAATTAAAAGGGAAATTACACTCAAGTCCTAAAAAAGAAGGGTATAAAAAAATGGTCCCTTAATGTATAAAAATAATAACAAAAATAATGAAGGTGATGATAATAATAAAATGTTATTCTTCAATTCTAGATTAATTTGTGTGATTATTATAGCTTTATTAGATGTTAAATAATTACTTTAAACATTAGATTATAGAAAATTTAACTAAAATAATAATATTTTTTAAATTTAATTTTTTTTTAAAAAAAACCAGGATTTCCCAGTTTGATCCCTGTCCCGCCCGGGATTACCAGGACCGGGACCAAACTGGGACCAGGACCGGGACCGGGACCTGGACCAGGACCGGGAACCAAAAACCGGGACCGGGACCGGGAGTGGTGGATCCCGGTCCCGGTCCCAGATTTGAACTCCCCTACCGGTAGCAATGGGTTAGCTCATAAGTTAGCTCATTACGGGAATAAGCATATGGAAGTTTAAATCTCGTTATCTATGTATGTTTTTTGAGCCTAAAGGTATAATCTTACCCCCAATGTGTTCTGAAACCCAACTCACCTGAACCTTTTTTGTAGTAAAAAAATTAAAACAAAAATAGACTGCTTCACATCCCATTTATAGAAATTAGATAAGAAATTTATTTTGATCCTAAAGATAAGAGTATAATTCACTTTAGTCTCCCAAATATATTACTTTTCCTCAAAGTATCCATATTGATTACATATATTAAAGGGTTAAGGGATAATTTTATCCTAGAAGTTTTCATTAAGGGGCAATTTGGCCTCCGAAGTTTTTCAGGAAGTGTAAAAAAGGGAGCAATTTTTTCTTGAATGTTATCTCAGTTAATTTTGACCTTTAGTTAATAAAATTTGCTGAACTAACAATCCACATATCATCCTCGTTGTCTTTGTTAAGATGTAAATTTGCGCCGAAAGCCCATGTGTCATTTACTTCATCTTTTTTTAATGGGTTAAGGGGCAATTTGCCTCGGAAGTTTTTTCGAGGGCAATTTCACTCTTCAAGTTTTAAAAATGAGCAATTTTGCCTTCGCTGTTATCCCAATAAATTTTGATTGTTAGTTGACCAAATATACTGAGTTGATAGTCCACATGTCATCCACGTTATTTTGTTAAGGTGCAAATTTACACCAAAAGTTTTAAATCTAACTTTGAAGAAAAAATGAAGTAGATATCATATAGACTTTCAGAGCAAATTTGCACTTTAACAAAATCACGTGGATGACATGTGGATTGTCAGTTCAGCATATTTGATTAACTAACGGTCAAAATTAACTGGGATAATGGCTAGGGCAAAGTTGCCCCTCGGTGAAAACTTCTGAGTCAAAATTGCTCCTTAACCCTTTCTCAAAGTTAGATTTAAAAATTTCAGGGCAAATTTACACCTTAATAAAAAAAATGTAGATGACATGTAGACTGTCAGCTCAGTATATTTAGTCAACTAATGATGAAAAATAACCAGGATAATGAATAGGACAAAATTACTCCATTTTTTAAATTTGTGGGACAAAAATTACCCTTAAAAAACTTTCGGGGCAAAAATGCCTCTTAACTCCATATTAAAATGGTTTTCATTAAGGGGAATCCCAATGCATATGATTAGAGGGTATTTTAGAGAAACTAACACATATTATACTAATAACCAACAATTCCTTAATATACCCAAATTAGTTATTTAAATTTTATATTAAGGATTGAAGAGAGTACCACCCTAGGTCCCTATATCTTAGTGGTGTTTTATTTTTAGATTCTATGGTTTATTTTAATTTGTGACTATTATCATGTAGGAGCTTTGGAAGTTCAAATATTTTGATTGGGTTTAATGATATTAAATCTATCTCAGCGAAATTAGAACTCCTATTATCCTTTTGAGCATTCTTCAAACTAAAAAGACTATTGTTTCAGAGAAATTAAGCAAAAAAGAAATGGTAAAACACCAAAATAAACAACAGGAACTAACAACAAAACACAATAAAAGTCCAAGCACCTGGAGAGATATTTTTTAAAAAACAAAAATGAGGTAGTAAAAACACAAACGATATACATATGTACATCTAGTTGAGCAATATTTACTAAAGTTTTATTATCATTTATCAACTATATAAATCCTTGGGATATCAATAAAATTGTGGGAGACATATGATGTTTATTCTTGCACAAAGCAATTGCCATATCATCAAGACTTCAAGAGCCTTGTGCAGAACGGTTTTACCAAGAAACTAACTTTGTTTTTTTATTCAGTTGCTGAATCCTTAGTTGCTCGAACAAACTAAGACTTTAATTTGAACTTTGGTTTGGAGGTCCATCTTCTAAAAAATCAGAAAATCTTTGAAAGAATATATTATTTAAGTTAAATATTGGGAAAAATCACACTTAGGTCTCAAAGACCAGAAAAAATAACAACAAAGTCCTATTATAGATTCCCCTATCAAAAAAGTCCCAGGGAACCTCAGTGATATAAATTTTGAATGTGAATTACCTTTTTGCCCTTAGTAATTGATATATGATATTAACTTTTATGACTAGGTTTAGGTACTTGTCAATTGTCACACTAGGACTTGTTAATATAGGCATATCCACTTGTCAATAAGAGCTATTTTAGTTAACATAGATGAGTTTGTTAATAGCCACTCTATCACTTGCCAATATAGTTATGTCCACTTATCAATGAGAGCTATTTTAAATTGTACTAAAAAAATGGCAATAGTTAATATAGATAGACCTTGTCAATGGTCGCTTCTTGACTTGTCATTATAGGAACATAAACTTGTTAAAATAGGCACATACACTTGTCAATATATAACTTGTCGTTATAGGCACATAAACTAGCAAAATAGGTACATACTGCCAATGTATAACTTGTCAAAATAGGTATATAAATTTGTCAAAATAGGCACATACACTTTCTAATGTATAACTTGTCAAAATAGGTACATACACTCGTCAATATATAACTTGTCATTATAGGCACATAAATTTGCCAAAATAAGCGTATAAACTTGTCAAAATAGACACATACACTTACTAATATATAACTTATCAAAATACACACATTGACCTATTGTCAAAACTCTCTTCTCCAACCATGGTTCACACAATGACGAACAAGTTAATGTATGCGTTTTGACAAGTTATACATTGATAAGTGTATGTGCCTATTTTAACAAGTTTATGTATCTATAATGACAAGTTATATATTAATGAGTGTATGTGCCTATTTTGATAAGTTTATGTCCATATTTTGACAAGTTATATATTGCTAAGTATATATACATATTTTGACAAGTTTATGTACCTATTTTGACAAGTTTATGTGTCTAGAATGACAATTATACATTGGCAAATGTATATGTCCATTTTGACAAGTTTATGTGCCTATAATGACAAGTCAAAGAGTGACTATTGACAAGGCCCATCTATATTAACTATTGCCATTTTTTTAGTACAATTCAAAACAACTCCCATTAACAAGTAGACATGACTATATTGATAAGTCATAGAGTGTCTATTCACAAACCCATCCATGTTAACTAAAATAGCCCTTGTTGACAAGTGTATATGTATATATTGATAAGTCTTAGAGTGGTGATTGACAAGTACTTGAACCTAGTCATATAACTTAATATCATATATCAATTACTAAGAATAAGAATGTAATTTCACATTCATAATTTATATCACGGAGGTCTCTAGGGACTTTTTTAATAGGGAAATATATAATGGAACTTTTTTGTTAAGCTAAAGCATTCGTTTAGTCCTTTAAGTTTGGATCAAGTTTCATTTCAGTCCCTTAAATTTATAAAATGCATTTTTAGTCATTTAATGTTAATTAACACCGTTAACTCCTATTAATCGAAAATGCTTACAAGGTAAATTTAATGTTAACTCAACAATAAAATGCTGACAAAGCATCCATAAAATCTATATATTAAATATAATAATTTTATATTTTAAACTTTAAATAAAAAAATTAAAAAATCGAAAAAGGTCTACAGGTTCGGAAAGCCCCAAATCTTTGCGTATGGGATCAACTTTGCGAAAGATGGTTCGATCATAAGACTTTGTTGATTGGGTGTAGAGGGATACACACGAGTTGTCTTGAGATGATGAAGATGACCTAGCATCATATTCCTAAGCCCTTATTCTGCAAGAGAAAACTCAGTAGAAGAAATCAGAAAACGCAGAGGCACTAGTAGTAAAATGGCTTTTTAGACCGGTTAAAATTGACTTTTTAGACCGGTTTTGATACAACCGGTTTTAAAAGTATGTCACTTTTAAGACCAGTTTGATAACTAGTCTTAAAAGTCTTACTTTTAAGACCAGTTGTATTGATAACCGGTCTTACAGTAAATAATTTTAAGATCGATTGTCATGAGCACCGATTTTAAAAGACCTCTTTTGTAAGGCAATTATAGAACATTTTTAAGACCGGTTATAATTATAACCGATCTTAAAAGTTATTTTAAGATCGGTTTCATATATAACCGGTTTTAAAAATTTTAATATGAAGACCGATTGTATATAAAATCGGTCTTAAAAGTTTAATTTTAAGACCGGTTATATGCGAAACCAGTCTTAAAATAACTTTTAAGACCGGTTATTTTTATAACCGTTCTTAAAAATATTATAATATTTTTTAATTGTGTGTGATTAGGTTAGTTACCAGAACGCATCCTAAAATTGCTAGCTACTTCCAATGTCATACTTATTAAGTGCCATAAAGTTATTAATTGTAATGTGTTGTTTAAAACTATCATATATATATATATATATATATATATGCATAATTGTTTAAAACACATGCAGGTCAATGACATGGCTCAAACAAATTCACATGTATAAATGCATGGTTGCACATAATCAAAAAAACAACAAACATGTCAAATCATGCAACCAACAATATTTGCAACCAACCAATATGTCAATTCATCAATATATACAAAAAAATTCATCAGTTTTATAAGAACTCACTATTGTAAAAGTTCATAAATGAATTCAGCATAACAATTACGAATGTGATCAATATCTTCTTCTGGAAAGGGGTCAGCAAATTCAAACATCTGAAACACCAAAGCCAATCAAAACATTAACTTCACTTAAAAAAATAAAAGTAACACAAAATTTTTGAAATATATATACATTTACCTCTTCTGTAAATTCTGTCGTGCCTAGGGTAATAATATTATAAATGTGCCTCAGAACATACAACTCACACAAGTTGGACCCCAGTGGTTGCCTACAGGTCTGAAAAATAATATGATATCATTAAAAAAATATAAAATTAAAGCATGGCTTATTATTGAATACATTCTTAAAATAAACCAATATGTAACTAACCTTTGGCAAGATACATGTAGGCTTTTTATTTCATGAATAGGGCCTACCACAAGAAGTGTGTTGAAATATCCGCATAGCCCTATATCATCAAAATCACAAAGGTTACTTATTTTATACAAATTCCATAAATTTTGCACATGAAAGGTAATTAATAATGCAAGAAAACTTACGAGTTCAAACTCTTCTTCAATTCACTAGTTGGTTTACTGAGGTGGAGGGAGCATAAGAGGATGACAGAATAACTCTTCTTGCACAAAATAGCCAATTGCCAATTATCATTGAAAAAAGGGAAGACTTTTAAGCAAATATAAAATATTATGTATATTATGAAATATAAATTTATTTCTTATCCATGCAAATATGAAGCCAAGAAACACTCAATTGGGGTTTCACAAAGCCTGTACGATAAGTATATATGTCTGATAGCAGCAGTGATCCCTTTGTCTTAGAGTTGATATGGGCATAAGAGTCCAAATTTATTGGTTTTGCTAGAGTCAACTAACCTAAGATTCATGTACCTACAATAATGCAAGCACATAAATTAAAGTTTAACGGTGTAATTTGTAAAATATTAACTTCCAATTTGAGAAGATACTTACATTAAAAAGAGTTGGACAATTGAAATCGTAAGCTGTTGTAGAGGAGTTACCAGGGATATTAAATCATCCCTCTCAAGATAGCATTGCACCCCTGACTTGCCAATAGCTGACTCAGTAGGCTAATCTCTTGTTCGAAATGACATATTATATGCTATCAAAACCACTTGCTGCATGACATTCAATATAGGACGTGAAACATCTTGAGTGAAGGAAGGTGGAGGTGGAGGTGGAGGTGGAGGTGGAGATGGAGGTGGCAGGGATTCCTCAACTTGATTAGAAACAAGGTTTTTTGGCCACAAGATGAAAGAGTTGAGGACATCGCCCACAACCTTGAAGTCATTAATAGGGATAGGGAGATGTGCATATACAACGATCACCTCTTCAACTGCCACTCTAACTTGATCATCCTTTATTTCTTGGTGGTTAACAGTTGATCCCGAGTTGTGCACGCTTCCCCGTACAACTAATCGTCTCAAAGGATGCTCCACAAACAAGTCACAAGGATCACCAATTTCTTTTCCAGGATCCTCTGATGACTGACCAATACAACTCCCTTTAGTGTTTTGTTTAGGGTTTAGGGAATGAGCTTGGGGAGCACTGGTATATGGTTGTCTTGTGCTCGTCATAATCATCCATTCCTCCTTCATCTTGCTGAACCTTTCTTCAAATCATTCATCAAATGATGCTTCTGCCTCGGCCCTAGCTTCCACCCTCACAGTGGCCAATATATGCTCCATCTCCTCCCTAGTCACCATACTACTTAAGGAATGGTATGAGGGTACTCCAAAGTAATCCCTTATACCTACCCCTCCTTCAACCCCCCCCCCCGACATGGTCGGGATGCTCACGTTCTCTTGTAACTACGGTCAAGATGTCATTCCTACCATCCAACCTAAACGATCCCCCGGCTTGTTTTTTTTAAGCTCTTCCTATAAGACACAGATGACAAACATTAGTAATAAAATTTGTTTACTAAATAATTCATAACAACAAGTCAACAACAATACTTACAATTTTCTCACCAACTATATGAGATTGTTCATTCGTATAAGACCTGCTCCTATTTTGGTGAGCGAACAACCACTTGTCTTTGTGACGTATAGGAGATGGTGGAGAAAGAAGAACAAAAGGATCGGATTGAGCTGTTTCTTCCAATCTCTTCCGTTTGGCCGCCAACAAGTTTTTTTTGGCCTTCGCATAACCCCCACGAGACATTATATGGGGTAATCATTTTTTCTACCACCCTCTTGGGTCTTTTTCCTTTTTTCTGCAAATAAGAAATCAAAATTAAGGTACAATCAATAAAGACAATTCACAATCTATAAGTAAATCAAATGCAAAATAAGTCAACTCACCAATGCTTCTGGAGTAGTCCGAAGCCGTCTAAATTCATGCCAAGTGTGTTCGTCAATATAAGAATAGTGGACGCACGGATTAGGACGAGGCTGACCTTCTTCCACCTCGATATGCACGTAATTGTTGGCTAGAATTGTTTTAAACTTCCTCCAGCGTTCATCACAATATGTCATTGTCTTGTTATACGGGGCTTCATTCTCAGGAATGTCAAAAGGGAGCTGGATAGTTTCCCAAATATGTCGCTTCACATTTTTATCCACATTTCTCCACTGCTCTATCAAGATGCTAGGCTTGTTGTGTGCTAGGAGGCCGATAAAACTCATATACCGTTAGGCATTAGGCCCAATTGGTTTCCAATATCTATCAAACTCAATCGGAATCTTTTTCCCAGTATTTCAATTGAGAGGAATGTCTCTCAATCAGGTAGCTCTCCTACCCCTTCATCTAAATCGGTTACGTGGCTCACTGTGTTCCTGGCTTGAAGCATTGCTAGGCTTGCTTTGATTAACATTAGTTGGATCCGGAGTACCCTCACTAGGACGACTTATTATCCTCACTTTAAGGACACTATTTAAGGATAGCTAGTGATGGTTTAAGGAAATTTTGCTACACGTTACTTATTGCTATAACACGGCACTATATGCAAAGGCATCGTTCAAAAGTAATTCCCAAGTTATGCAAACATGAACAAATAATTAATTGCAATGCACAAGTTGATAACCAATATCAAGCAATATCAGCACTATGAATCCAAAGTTTTACTATATTGAACATACATGCAAAAATACAGAATTAGAATTGAAGCCAAACCATCCAGTTAGGCAATATGAACACAAGCAAGTTTTCATTCATCAAAATGTTCCTACAAGAGTTTATATAGTATGAAGCACCATGAACACGTAGACAGTCCTAATGCATTAGGAGGCAGACTCAGAAGCAACACCAAAGTCAAAGGAACTATAACTTACAACAATGAACCCTTCTCATACACAACCAAAATAAACCCAG
Organism: Inga leiocalycina; assembly: GCA_963242795.1. Taxonomy (NCBI): domain Eukaryota; kingdom Viridiplantae; phylum Streptophyta; class Magnoliopsida; order Fabales; family Fabaceae; genus Inga; species Inga leiocalycina. The sequence continues at coordinate 19,434,122 of OY725327.1, read as the reverse complement.
GTCTATAAAAGCATAAGGACATTAACCTCAGATACATGCATATAGTAAAACTCTTCAGAATAATTAACAGTACCTTCAACCTTTGATTGAGGGTCCTCTTCTTCCTCTAGATTTGAACAGTCTTTAGCCACTTTACGAATCAAGTAAGGTCTCTCTTAGGAGGCAATGGACGCTTCTGAAAAGTGGGTTGATGACTTGCTGCAAGAATCAAACAAAGAAAATGGAGGCTAAGTCATCTCACAATTTCAATGAAATACCCAAAAATGAAACCATTAATTTAATTGAACGCCTGGCGATTGAAACACAAACCTGACAATAAAAACGAGATTGAAAACGAAACTAATCGGAGGGAACAAACGATAATAGTCTTACGGCAATGTATTCAACCATAGATCTGCGTTGACGGCAGCGAAGGTTAAGGACGGAGGAGAGAATGTGAAAGGAGGATCTGCCGCTAGAGCTGGGAAAACGGGCAGGCCCTTCACGGGCTCGGGCCTAAACGGGCCGGCCCGTTTAGGCCCATTTCTTAAAAAGTACTATATTTTTTAAGCCCGCAGCCCTTCACAGGCTCGGGCCTAAACGGTCTTAAACTCATTTTAATTGAAATTTTTTTAAAAAAAGTTTTACAATTTATTTATTATTTTGCTATAAATTGGTATACATTATTTTTAAAAATCATAAATTTTTAGTTAAAATAATCATCTAATGTCCAAATTAACCTTTTTTTTAAGTTTAAATGAATAAAACATTGTAGAACATAAAATAAATCAAACCAATTAATAAGTGTTTGCCTGTTATTAATACTCTATTAGGAACTTAGGTGTCTCTCATATTGATAATATAATATAATGATATTATATTTATTAATTTATTTTAAAAAAATATTAAACGGGCTTAAAAGGGCCGGCCCGCAGGGCTTCAGGGCTGGCCCTACAGGGCCGGCCCTTTTAGGCCCGCTTCCATTTTCAGCCTCTAAATCATAGGCCCGGCCCTTGACGGGCTCGGGCCGACTCGACGGGCTCGACCCGAATTCCCGGCCCGCGAACCGACGGAGGGGTTTTGTTGATGTGTTTGAGTATCATATTTCAGAGTTAAAATTAGGCGCGTTATGAAATTTAGGTCAATTTTAAGACCGGTTTTAATTAAAAACTGGTCTTAAAAGTTATATTTAAGACTGGTTATTGATAAATAACCGGTCTTAAAAATATAAACTTTTTAAGACCGGTTATTGATAAATAACCGGTCTTAAAAATATAAACTTTTTAAGACCGGTTATTAATAATAACCGGTCTTAAAGTTTTAATATTTAAGATTGGTTTTTATTTACAACCAGTCTTAAAAATGATAAAAATTTTATTTTTTAATTGTTTTTAATTCAGATAATATTTTCTAGACCGGTTACATTTAGAATCGGTCTAGAAAATATATTACATATATTTATTTTTTTTAATTGTATATATTTTAAGACCGGTTTTTCTTATAACCGGTCTTAAAAGTATTTTTAAGACCGGTTCTAAAAATAACCGGTCTTAAAATTTGATCATAATTACAAAAATGCCACAAATCATATTTTTAAGACCTTATCCGATATAACCTGTCTAAATATTCTGGTCTAAAATCCCTTTTCTGTACTAGTGAGAGAGCAATGCCAGTGATTGAAGATCGGAGGTGAAATGATTGCTAGTGTCCATTGCTGACAATGAAGCATAAGGGAAGGGAAGGACTAAAATGATAAAACTCAGAAAGATTGCTAGAGAATAGGTTCGCAAATGTTGAAGTGGAGTTGATGAAGGGAGGTTGACGGATGGGATGAAAAGTTGTCAACAAAGAAGATGAGGGGAGGGTTCCACGACGTCTGCATACAACATAACAATTATTATATTTATAATTATAGTTTAAGTGTTTTTTCAGCGTTAACTTCACCATGTCAACAATTTCTATTAGTGAGAGTTAATGATGTTAACATTGAGGGATCAAAAATACGTTTTACAAATTTAAAGTACTAAAATGAAACTTGATGCAAACTTAAAGAATCAAACATATACTTTAGCTTTTTTGTTATTTTTTCTGATCTTTGGGACCTTATTGTGACTTTCCCTTAAATATTTTTCCCTTCTAAAAAATTAGGTTGATCTAAATGATTGATTCGGTAACCATATCCTGACTTTTCTCTTGTATCAATATTAGAGCCGTCAAAACGGGTCCAACCCGTGGGCCTGCGGGTTGGGATAGGGTTACCAACCCACGAAAGTGTGGACTGCACGGGCTCGACCCGCGTGGCCCGCGGGTTGGCTCGCAAATTTTTTTTTTTACATATAATAATTTCATAATATTTATAAGTTGTTCACTCCTATCATGATACTTCCCAATTTAAAGAGAAAAAATCTTAGCCTCTTCCCTTCTTTTTTAAACAAACTTATTATATTTTGGTTGTTTGAGGATGAGTTTATATTTTGTTTATAAACTTTGACAAATTTAATAACTTTATCTCTTAAATTGTGAATTATGTTTTTAAATTTTTATAAGAGGAATGATTGATGCTAGAAAAATAAATTTAATAATTCATATATGTGTGTCTCATATTTTCAACTACCTTTAAAAAATAGGATTTTTTTTTGAAAAAAATATGCGGGCCCGCGGGCTGGCCCGCAACCCGCACACTGCGGGTCGCAGAAGTGCGGGCCCGACCTGCTTGGCCCGCGGGTTGGTGCGGGCTGGCCCGTTTTGACAGCTCTAATCAATATAATAACAATTTTCAATTTCTGTAATGTAGTAGTTTTTAATTTGCTGAGAAAAATAAAGGAAAAATTTCAGAAAAATACAATTAAAAATGGGAAAAGATAAATTAGTGCTGCGAATTTATCAAATCTTAAATCAGAATTGATGTAGGAATATGTGATTTCCAATTATTACCAAATGACCAAAAAGCCCTGACTTGAGGGCACGAGTTTCAGGGGCCAATAATCACATCTGTATCTCTATTCACAACATCATATTTTATATTAATAACTTTATTTTCATGTTTCACAACTTTATATTCCAAAAATCAGGGATAATTTTAATGGCACAAGTTTTAGGGCTCAATAAGAACATCTGTATCTATATTAACAATATCACATGTTACACTAACTACTTTATTTTCATGTTTCACAACTTCATATTCCAAAAACAAGGAATAATTTTGATGACATAAGTTTCAGGGGTCAATAGCAATATCTATATATGTATTAACAACATCAGATTTTATATTAACGACTTTACTTTCATGTTTCACAACTTAACTTAGTGCAATTTGGTCATTTGGTCAGAATTAGAAATCCCAGATTTCTACTTTAATTCTGACATGAGATTTCATAAATTCACAGTAATAATTTATCTTTTCCCATTTTTAATTCCATTTTTCTGGAATTTTCCCAAAAATCAAAGCCTCACTTACTTTCTGGTGATGATAACGACTTTTCAGTTATTAAATATCATGGGTGAGGCAATTATGCACGTCATGCAAGTTTATTAGTAACATATACTATATATATGTGTGTGTATGGGATAATATAATTATTGGCCCTTATGGTTGGTTCAAAGGGAGGGGATGGAAGGGGAGGATGGAAAGTCACCTTATTTGGTTTGGTTAGAGGGGGAGAAAGGGAAATGTTTTTTTAATGATCCTTTGTTTGGTTTAAGAGGGGAGGGGAGAGGAGATACTATCTAATTTACTATTTTACCCTTAAACATTGTTTTATATATTTTTCTTTATATAAATGATTTAAATTAGTTTATACCTCAATATAAATTATATAATTTATAAAAAACAAGATGAAGATATAAAATGGAAATAGTTTCCAATTCCCCCCAACTTAATTTCTCATTATATGAATATTCGAGCTATTATCTTGTTAAATTAAATAAAAAATTCCTTCTATTTTACTATTACGTCCATCTATTGAGTATAATGCACATATATATAACTTCCATTTGGTCATGCAAGATAATTGCAACAATTTCTTATGAACCCACGATATTGAGTACAGGTTCATAGGATATGGGTTGAGAAATAATGCATTATGTTTCTACTCAGGAAAAAAACCTTTACATGCATTTGATTTGTATTTCTCAAAAAAAAAAAAAACCAAACTTTGTTTATAGCCGTCAATCCAACTCTGCCAAATAGATGAATGCTATTGCAAAACTACACCCATTTCAGAAACACAACCCAATTTCAAACGCTCATTGGCCCAAAAAAAAAATTCAAATGCTGTTGAAGATCAAGTGGGTCCAGAACCAAACCCAATATCACAAAAGATCAAGCGAGGAAACTGATAGCGCCATTTATCTTGTGCCGAGAAAATACCGGAGAATGGAGGTTTGCTTTTATTTTCAACATGGGGTATAAATGAGAATATGAAAAAATCATGAGAGTAAAATAGTCTCAAATTTTTTGCTCCCTCTAAAAAAACCCTGATTTAGAGGGAATGAATATGAGGGGATGGGAGGGATTTGAAGCCAATTTTTTTGGGCCCTTCCCCTCCAATATTTCATACCAAACAAGGGAAGTGATTCATGTTTCATCCCGTCCCCTCCAACCAAACAGGCCCTTAAAGTTTCCCTTTATTTTGGTTTTAACCCCTGAAGTTTGAAACCATTATTTTTGATCCCTTAAGTTTACTCCATTTATGGTCATTAGTCCCTCATGCATTAACAATGTTAAGTTTGCTTATGTCTCATTAACGCTGTTAAGTTATGCTGAATGGGTGAGCTGAGGTGGCAACCCATGCTGACTTGGACATATGAAAAAAGGAAGAAGAAAAAAAAGCAATGATTTCCAAAAAAAACGCTTCTCCAGCTCCTTCAAGACTGCAATGTCCTTGCTCCAGCTCTAGAGTCGGGAAATCAGATTGGCCCGTTTAGGCCCGAGTCCTTCAAGGGCTAGGTTTATGATTTAGAGACTAAAAAAAGAAGCGGGTCTAAAAGGGCCAGCCCTGTAGAGCCGACCTTTTTAGGCCAATTTAATATTTTTTAAAATAAGTTAATAAATATAATATCATTATATCAAATTATCAATATGAAAAATACCTAAGTACCTAATATAGTATTAATAATAGGCAAACACTTATTAATTGGTTTGATTTATTTTATTTTTTACAATGATTTATTCATTTAAACTTTAAAAAAAAAGGCAAATTTAGACATTAGATGATTATTTTAACTAAAAATTTATGATTTTTAAAAATAATGTATATCAATTTAAAACAAAATAATAAATAAATTCTAAAACTTGAAAAAAAAATTGAATTAAAATGAATTTAAGCCCGTTTAGGCCCGAACCCGTGAATAACTAGCCTTGTAAGGCTGCGGACTTAAAAAATATAGGATTTTTTAGAAAGCGGGCTTAAACGGCCCGGCCCGTTTAGGCCCGAGTCTGTGAAAGGCCGGCCCTGTAGGGCCGGGCCACCGTATTCCCGGCTCTAACCCATGTCCAGCTCCAGCTCTCGCTTCCTCTGCTTGATGAAAAAGACGATGAAGAACAATGGCTTTCTCCTAATCCTCTCATCATGGATCACTGATCCCCAAAACAAACAAGCAGGAAATAACTTCAAAATCCTGGAGGGAGATAATAGAACTTTAGTGGTTGAGCTTACAATATTTCCTCTCTCCCTCTTGCTCCTGACTCCAACGACAACCTCTAGTTCTTGAAGAAGATAATGATCTCCCTTTTCTTACTACCCACTAAATAAGAGCACGAGTTCACAAGCCTTCATAATATAAGCGAAGAAGCTTTTAGCAACTGAATTATTTTTGAGTTTCAAACTTGCATAATCTTAGTACAATGTACGTAACAAGACCCAATGTGTGCAAAATTTTTGGGAGGCTTTATTCTTTGATCTTATTATTCAATACATATCACCTGTGTTACCTACCCACATATCCTCAATTCAATTGACAAACAATAAATAATTGCATATTTTTTTCTGAAAAATAAAACCCCAATAATACACCATATAATTCAATTCACTTCCGGAATTTTATCACTAACTTTCTCTCTACGCGTTATTTCACTTGTCCTTTTAGATATCTACCGTTAGGGAATAAAAATAGCTTTATAAAACCATACTTTGTTTTTCTCTGCTTGGATAATCTCATACCAGAGTTTTGTGTGTGGTTATGCTAGTGAGTCTCAGGAAGGTTCATCCACATGGAAGCATACCCTTTTCTTGGGAAGATGAACCTAGGATTTGTAAGACCGCTCAAGGCATAAACCAGTTCAAGTCTTCATCATTTTCTTCTTCTTTGATGTTTCAAGACCATCTGCAACTCAAAGTCTGAAGATTCCTCTGCCTTCGTGTCCATCGCAGAAGAGGGATCTGAGACGTGTTTCTTGGGCTGGTTCATCGTCTTGAGGGAGAGAGGGAGAGGAGCGACTAGTTCTTCTTGGACAGAGGAGGGAAGAGCTCAACTGGTTCTTCATGGTGGGAGGAGCAGGGACGCCATTGATGTCTTGAAGGAACGGGAGAAGCGTACATTTTTTGTAAACCATTATTGCTTTTTTTCCTTTTTCCAGTTCCAAGTCAGTAATTGATGCCACCTCAGCTCACCTAATTAGCACAAACTTTATGGCGTTAATCACACACATAGGAAAACTTAACACCATTAATGCATAAGGACTAACGAATATAGACGGAGTAAACTTGACTAATGGTTTCAAACTTCAGGAGCTAAAATCAAAATGAGAAAAAATCCTAAGGACTAATAATAGGGTTAACCCCATACATATTCTCCATCTCCCCGTGTTAATCAGGATCCACCACCACCACTACACATGGCTGCTTAGACTGAATCTTAGCTATTTATATTCAATGATATTATTCCAGCAAATTATAAAATATAGTAACCTAGTAAATATTCCCTCCCATACTGTTTTATAAGTTAACAACTAATCGAATTACATGTACTATGGACCTCCAGTAGCTAGAACAAGGAAAGTCCTATGGGAATGGTTAACTCTTACGTCCTCCAATATGACAAGTCCATGGATGATTGTAGGAGATTTTAACCAAATACTCTCTTCTGCTGATAAATTATGCTGCAATGGTGATAATAGTGGTATGAATGATTTCAGAAAATGTCTTGATGATTGTAACCTGATCCAAGTGCCTCAAAAAGGACCTCCATTTACTTGGTCAAATAATAGGAAGGGAGAACAATTCATTGTGGAAAAAATTGACAGCTCCTTTTTACCGTAAGTGTTACCTGCATTTCCTGAATCATGGATTAATACTTCACCAATATCAGCATTAGATCATAGCCCTATCTTGTTTATGCAGTATGAGGAAATTAAAAGAGCTCGTTTCAAGAAATTTGAGGATTTCTGGCTTAAGTTTAAAGAATGTGATGATACTATCAAGTCATCATGGTCTATATAGGACCAGGGCTCTTCCTCCTTCAGGTTTTTCCGTAAGCTTAACAGAACAATGTCTGATCTCACAGTGTGGAACAGAAACTATATTGGCAATCTTTTTTACAGAATTAGACAAGCAGGGGATGATCTTCAAAGAATTTCTTGTTCAATCAATTTGATGCATAGTGTCCCTAATAATTTGGAAAAGTCATTATCTGAAGCTAGACATCATCTTGAATTTCTTTATGATTTTGAGAGCAATTTTTGGGAACAACATGCTAAGATTAAGTGGATGTGTGAAGGAGAAAGGAATACTAAATTTTTTCATGCCTCTGTATCTAGAAGAAAGGCAATAAACAAGATCAAAAGTATGAAACGACTGGATGACTCCTGGACTAGCAGCAATGAGGAAATAATTGGTATGGCCAAAGCCCACTTTGAGGAAGTTTATCAAGTTCAGAATGAGCTTCCTATTCCTATTATCCTTCAAGCAACTGATGCTTTGTCTGTTCCAACAATTTCTCATGAACATTTTCAGAGCTTTCTCCAACCTTTCAACTTGGAAGAATTAAAAGAGGCGGTCTTCTCTCTTCCAAAAAATAGTGTTCCTGGACCATATGGCTTTCATGCGAATTTCTTTCAGAAATACTGGAATCTGATTAAGGAAGATCTGTTACAGGTTTTGAAATAGTTTTGGGATTTTGAATTTCTTCTGAAGTCTTTCAATAAGATTAATATCATCCTCTTCCCCAAGTCTGATCATGTACAATCTTTCAAAGACTTGAGACCAATCAGTTTATGCAATGTGGTGTACAAGATAATCTTAAAAGTTATCTGTCTCAGAATGAAGAAAATTTTGGATGACTATATTGCTCCCTTCTAGTGTGTTCCTCAAAGGAAGGGTTATATCTGATAATATTCTGTTATCTGCGGCCCTAATGAACTAGATTCACTCTGCTAACCGGGGTAGAAAGAAGCTGATGGCTTTCAAGGTTGACTTCTATAAAGCCTTTGATACTATATCCTTTCCCAGCGAAATCGATTGCTCTTACCATGCAATGTGTAACTAGTGTACAATATTAGCTGGTGTTTAACGGGCTGTTCATAGGTACTATTAGTGCCAAAAGAGGAGCAAGACAAGGAGATCCTTTATCACCTTACATAACATTATGGTTGCTAATGTATTATCATGTATACTCAATACATTTGAGCACTCGGGACATCTCAAAGGGATTAAAATCTGCAACAATTCACAGCCTGTTTCTCACTTACTTTATGCAGATGACTCTGTTTTTTTCTTTGAATCTACTGATCAGAGTATAAATTCAGTAAAAGCATCTTTGGATATTTATAGTCTATATATGGTCAGGTCAGAAGATCAATAGAGCAAAGTCTTCTATTATCTCCAGTCCGAACATTCCCCATGGTCGTAAAATCCATAATGCAGAATTTCTTGGTGTCAGTTTCACGAGCAAAGTGGGGAAATATCTTGGCACTTGGCGGATCCTGGAAGAAATAAAGCTTCTGTTTACTCTCAAGTTACACAAGATATTGGTCAACGTCCTGCTGCTTGGAAGGCAAAGCTGTTATCACAAGCTTCTCGTCTAACTTTGATCAGATCAGTCTTGGCAGGAGTAAATATACATGTTCTTTCATGCATGAAATTGCCTTAGCATATATGTAATCAGATAGACTCCAGGTGTGCAAACTTTTTCTGGGGATCTAATGGAGATAAGAATCGTATGACAAGGAGGGCTTGGTCTCAGGTCCATTAGCCAGGTTAATGATGCTCTTCTGGCCAAACAAATCTGGAGAATTTTAAATTCCAAACCTGGTTCATTATTTGCTGAGACATTGAAGCCGAAATACATTGACATGACCAATACAGATTTGGTTAGGAAACCCTACAATTCATCCTGGATGTGGAAAGGCATTTTTCAATGTGCCAATGTTATCTGTGATCACCTGAAGTGGAAAGTAGGTTCAGGTATGTCAATTCCCTTAAACCACGCTCTCTGTGGTGGTTCATGCAATCTGACTCCCCTATGCTCACCTCTTTGAGTATTGTTGGGGACTTATTAATGCATCTTCCTTCAAGTTGGGATCCAATTCGTTGGAATCATGAATTAGTCAGAGTAATCTATCGTGTGAGGTTGCATCTAATATATTACAGATACCAGTGTCCTATAGAACTATTAATGATAAGCTTATCTGGAGTTTTAGCCCTACAGGTGAATATCAAATTAATCTAGGTTTCAAACTTATTACTTCTTCTTTGATGACACATCAGCAGGATGCTTTTTGGAAATTTTTTATGGAAGATCTCTCTTCCATTAAAGGACATATTATTTGTGTGGAAGTTACTTAATGATGCACTTCCTTCTATTGATATTCTTTCTAAGCATCATTTTAAGTATTGAAGGAAATTGCCCATTTGGATGTGATGAAACAGAATCATTAGAGCATCTCTTTGTTACATGTTCTTTTACGAAAGCAGTATGGTTTGGTGGTCTATCAGTAAGGCTACCTTATCAAAACATAGCTGCATTCAAAGACTGGCTGAAGTCAATGTTAATCAGACTACACAGAGATGGCCAAGAGGAGTTGATGGTCAAGATAATCAAGCTTATCTCAATCATCTGGATGGAGAGAAATCTGGTAACTCATCAAAGAAGAGTTATATCTCCAGAGTCTGTCATTAAAGAGATTCATATGGCATCTTCCCTTTCATCATTCGCATTTTGTCAAAATGCAAGTGACACAAGAAATGAGGAATGTTTCCCCTATGCAGTTTCTTCACTGAATTCAATATCATCTCAAGGTTGGTCCATTGTCATGCAAAAAACTGAATCTAGGCCTCATAGGTGCTACTGGGCATTTATATGTTACATGAGCCTCCGTACTGCTATTCAATGGATTTTGCAATCCCCATTCTTCATCATGGACCCAAAGGAATTTCTCCATATATTTGGTGTGAAGAAAAGATTTTTGCCACAGACAACTTACTTGCAAAAGTCAACTAACATCATTCTACGGGACATATCTAGCTTGATTCAACGTTTTCTGATAAGTGTGTATATATATATATATATATATTTGGTAAAATGATAAGTATATATTTTAATTAAATAGGTGTAGATTTTAAGATACATTTGATTACATTTATGAATATTTTATATGTATTTAATTATTCTTTATATATTTATCTATCCTTTAATTAATTATAGGGTAAAAAAAGAATTTTGACATAAAATCTATTCATATCTTATTTTATTTCGTAGGAAGTATGATGATATTTTGGATGGAGAAATTAAAAGAATATATATATATATATATATATCTAAAGGAGTGGTGAGAAGATGCTAGAAGGGAATAGAAAAATAAATAGCAACAGCAGATATGCGGATCCCACGCAATGAAAAGATCAAAGCAATCTGAGAATGAGATTTCTGCGGATCCCACGCAATGAAAAGATCAAAGCAATCTGAGAATGAGATTTGAAGGATGGAAAGGATAATGTATATATTATATGAAATATATTATAATATATTGAACAAAAACAACAAGGATATATTTGGATCAGAGAGACGTGACCCGCGGAACCCAAGCAATTGAATTACAATCTAATATATATACCGCAGCAGCGGTGGACGCTTGAGAGGGGATTTATCAAAGAAACTCGGATTCAAACAGCATCAAGAATCGAAGAACGGAGAAGAGGATAGGAGAGTAGCGAATGATCTTGGCAGCAGCAAGAAGTTCTTGAAAGCAGAGAAGCATCTTGGCAAGAGTCAAGGAGCAACTGGAAACTTATTGATCACCTTCCACCTGTGACAGCAGTAAGGAATAGAAAGACCGGCCAAAAAAAGTAAGGAATAGAAAGGAGTCTTGGACAGTCTTGCTTTTTTTTTTTTGTCTTTCTCTTTATTCTTTGAATCTGTATTTCTTTCTTTATTTTATGGATTTAGCTTTAGTCATGAGTGGCTAATTTTCTTTTCTTGAATATATAGTAGTTATGAATTGATTCTTGGATCAGAGTTTGTTTAAACCATTAAATTATGTTTAATGTTATCTTGTTTATTTAATCTTGTTATGTCTTATATATTTAGTGCTTGATCACCACTAAGTATAAAATTAGAGAATTTTGATTACACTTGCGAAAGAGATCTTAATTGGACCATAGGATTAAGTAATGTAAGATTGAAATTTATTTTAATTTGCTAATAGGATAGGAATATACTTACACTACAAAAAAAGGTGATTTAGTAATAGCTAAAAATGTATATTTGTAGTGGTTTTAACGGTTACAAATGATATTAATAGTGGTTGACAAAACAGTAATAAAATCCTCTATTGCAAACGAATTTGTAGCGATTATTTAGTCAAGTAACACAATTGCTACTATATTTGTAGCGGTTTATTTCAACTGCTACAAGATTATCATGATGATAACACATCATTTGTCAAAATTGTAACGGTTTAATGTTGGTGCCACAATTTTGCATGGCAGGAAATGAAAAATAAAAATTTGGCTCCGTTTTTGGAACGATTTTTTGAAATAGTAGCACCAAACCTTGGTAGCGGTTTGTAAACTGCTACTAATATCATATGAAATTTCAAAAGTAGCACAAAAAATTTAATCTATTTTCTTAAAATTTGTAGCCATTTTATTTCATAAAACCGCTACAAAATTTTGTGAAAATTTTATAAAAAAATATATAATTATCTGTTTCTATTTTTATAATATTAGATTGAATATTTTATTATTTAAGTAGTTTAGCTGATAGTGTTTATTATTTAAAAATAATTAAGTTGGATAAGTATGAACTTTATATAGGTAATATTATTAAGAATATGTAGGTAATAAGAAATTATTATGTTGTCTGCAACGACATGGTTGTCATTATGTAAGGACTATCGGAAACAGTGAGAAAATGTCCTTCAATTTCTGCAAAAAATAAAAATAGTGAGAATAAATATTATGCGAGGGAAAAATATTGAAATGAAATAATTAAAAACTTTTTATTATATTTGATCACTTCAATTAGCTTCTCAGCTCTTAGAAAAAAATTTGTAAATGAGAGAAAATGAAAGAGAGGAAGAGATGAAAGAAATAGGGGAGTGTTTGAAATGAGGTGTGATAAAGGTATTTATAGGGATCTATATAGCACTTGTAGTAGTTAATGTGACAACTGTTGTAACGGTTTACTTTTGTAGCAGTTATTTTGACGTTCTTTGTAGCGGTTGTTACATTTGTAGCTATTTTAGTTGATTTTGTAGCGGTTATAAATATTGTTTTGAATTTTTTTTAAAAAAATATACGTTAAGGTTTACAAAAGCAAAAATTATAATTTGTTTAATCATTCTTCGTTACCATCCCTACAAAAATTGTGCGAAGAAATTGTTAGTGTGGTATTATTTTATACAAAATTAAATTTAAATGATGTGAACTTAAAAAAAATGCACCGAATTATAGATAAATTGTCATCACCTTCAAGGAAGAAGATTTTGAAATTGGCGGGTTGAAATGACTCACTCTCTTAGGCGATGTTATCACCATCACCCATGTCGTAAAGGTCTCGTGGCTTTAAATGAACCACCATGTGCCAATCCCTGTGCCTCTTGTCCTCAACATAATAAACATGGTGCCTTTAAACAAGAAATTTACTGATGTGATGCCTAAGTCGTCAGTTGTGAGTCCCCGGGAAGTAGTGGTATTTGCCCATAAACACTTGAACAGCGTCACGGTGAAACAGCCTTGGTAATTTAGTTTAACGACATCAAGAAGCTTTTCTATAGTAAGGGACGCCTTCGAACTGCATGTTGCTGTCACTACTGCTCGCATAACTCCTTGTCCTAAAAGTAACATAAACACCCAAATTTTGAGTTTGCAATCTTTAATGTCGTGAAATTGTGCAAAGCTTGAAACCATTGACATTGTATGTTGTAAACCTTTTTGCATGGTCAAGAGGGCCGATTGCGAGAGCTCTGAAATCAAGTGATTGTGGATTATGGTCATTTAGTATTTTGCGCACAAATCAACTTGGAAATTCTCTGTGGACCTTTTTGTCAACTTCAGAGGATGTTTGTATACGGATCCTGAGTTGACGCTTCACATAACTTCTGAATTCCCTACAATTAATCATGAGAAGGCAATCATTGATAGGGAAGACTCCGCAAGTGCATAGGTCGTATTAAGTGATAAAGCGTGAGTAAGATATCGTTCCCTTGAGAACTTAGTACCAACAATGTAGTTGAACAATGATTTTACACTTTTGCTTAAGTTGAGTCAACATAATTTGAATAGAAAGTAGGAATAAAAGCTAACAAAAAAAGAATGAAAAGTAAATCGAACTATAATTATGATTAAGGATAAGGATGATTCTAAATCTTAAGTGGTGACTTGGATTATTATAGCCTTGATTACTTCTTAGTGTCTAATTTCTACCCTTAATTGCATTTAAAGTTGTATTTGCTAGTCTAAGACTCTTAATTATCTAAGAATGTCTTTCGATCCACTAAAAAACATTCTAACTATGTTAATCCCTAATGTCTTAGGCAATCAATGCTTAATTGGATTAGTTTAAGTGCAAGTCTAATGAAACTATGTAGGGCCGATAGGTATATATCTATCCTACAAGAAAATTAAATCCGAAAACCTAATCCTACACGATTTAATTGAAGGTCTAGTCTAAATTTTCTACATTTAGGGTCCTTTAGAATACCAAAATAATTCCAATCAAATATCTATTTTCAATACAAAAAAATGATGATTTAGTAACGGTTAAAAATGTGTATTAATAGCGGTTTTAACCGCTACAAACCACATTAGTAGCGGTTGTAAAAACCGCTACAAAATCCATTGTTGCAAACATATTTGTAGTAGTTTACAACAACAGCTACTCACATAACACAACTGCTACAAATTTAGTAGCGGTTACTAAACTGCTACAAATGTTGGCGCTATAATTTCGCATGACAGGAAATAAAAAATGAAAATTTGGCTCCAATTTTGTAGAGGTTGGAAAACCGCTACTAAAATTAAATGAGAATTTTAAAAGTAGCGCCAAAAATTTAATACTATTTCAAGATTAAATTGTAGTGGTTCTAAAACTGCTACAAAATTTTAGGAATTTTTTTAAAAAAATTATACAATTATTTGAGTCTATTGTTATAATGTGTTGAATAGTTTATTATTTAAGTAACTTAAATGATAATAGTTATTATTTATAAAGAATGATTAAATTATGTTAGATAAGTATAAACTTTATATAGGTAATATTATTGAGAATGTGCAGATAATGAGTATAAATATTATGAGAGGGGAAAAAATATTGAAATCAAAGAATTAAAATTATTTTTTACTATATTTGATCACCTTACTCAGCTCTTCGGTTCTTAAAAAAATTCAGAGGAGAGAAAACGAAAAAGAAGAAGGGTTGAAAGAAATGGAGGAGTGTTTAAAATAAGATGTGCAGAGGGTATTTATAAAGATCTGCGTAGCGCTTGTAGTGGTTAATGTGACAATTTTTGTAGTAGTTGATATTTGTAGCAGTTTATGTGACATTATTTGTAACAGTTTTATTTGATTTTGTATCAATTTCATAACCCCTATAAATATTAGTCTGAATTTTTTTATAAAAATATTTCATACTTGTAGCGATTTTATTTGATTTTGTGGTGGTTTCATAACCCCTACAAATATTTTTTTGAATTTTTTTTATAAAAATATTTTAAATTTTAAATGTTCAATTTGTAATGGTTTTGTTTGTAAATCCGCTACAAATATTTATACTTTGTATAAGTTTTTATATAAAAATCGCTACAACTTCATTTATTTATTTAATTTTTTTATAAATATTTATTTCAAATGCATTATGTAGCGGTCATATGATAAAAACCGCTACAAATTTTCACCATTGTTGATAAGATTTGAAATTCAAATTTTCAATGTACAATACTTTGTAGCGGTTATGTAAAAAAATCCGCTACAAATGTTCATAACTGTTGGCGGGAATTAAAATATCCAAATTTTAAATGAACATTTTCTAACAGTTAATATTGAGAAACCGCTACAAATATTCATAACGGTTGGCGGGAATTAAAATTTTTCAAATTTCAAATGTTCAATTTGTAGCGGTTTTGTTCTCAAACCGCTACAAAGTTACATATCACTTTGTAGCGGTTTCATCCATTTAACCACTACAAATATTTATGTTTTGTAGTGGTTTATATATATATATATATATATCGCTACAAATATTTTATTTATTTATTTTTTTAATAAATATTTATTTCAAATGCATTTTATAGCGGTTCTCTATAACCACTATAAAAAGGTGGCCCTCTAAATTGTAGTGGTTATTATTGTAAAAACCGCTACAAAAGAACCGTCACAATAGTCGCGCTAGTTTCGCGTCAAGCTGGCGTCATATTTATAGCAGTTAATATAGACTAACCACTACAAAATAACCGCGACAAATTTGGTGCGAGTTTGGTTCCAAAATTTGTAGTGGCTATGTCTTGTGAACCGCTACAAATTGCATTCCCTAACCCACTCGCCACTTGGCGCGAAGCATATCGTTGCAAATTTGTAGCGATGTTGCTTAAAACCGCTACAAATGCACCGCTACGAATTATCATTTTTTTGTAGTGGTTTTAGTATAATCAAGCACACAATTAAATCAACAAATATAACATTAAAGCAATTAACGGAAAAAATTATCATCCACTAATTCATAATTAAACTAAATAATTCAAAACTAACTGTTTAGATACATAAACTAAACATTGTTATGACCAAAATAATAGCTAACCAAAGACAAAATAAAGAAGAGAAAGGAAAGGAGAAACAAAAACTCAATAATGAATTTTCATCTATGCTGTTGCTCTTCTGCATCTTCAAACTTTAGTCTCACTCCATTAAAGCTCTTGCCTTGCTGTCACCAATCAAAAAAATAGAACACACTTCCCTCTTGCTAGCCTAGCATATATATAGGTAAATATTGTCTCCTTGTGTGTGTCTCTATCACAATATCTTGGTTTATCTCTATTTTTATTATTGATTATCATATAATATAGATATATTATATTGATATTTTGTTCTCACTTGAATCTTATAATATCTACTGAAAAATAAATTAGGATATGAGTAAATTTTATATTAAAATATCCTTTTATCCTATAATTAATTAAAGGATAGAAAAATATATAAAAGATAATTAAATAAGGATAAAATATTAATAAATTTAATCAAATATATCTCAAAATCTATGTTTATTTAATTATAAAATATATACTTATCAATCATGAAGTATAAGTATAAAGTGTTATGAAAGATATAGAATAATATGAGTCTACAATTCTTATTGAAGTAAGGGTTCAACTTGAGTGCAACTAATCAAGACATGTCTATTTGCTTGTAACTTCTTAGTTGCCGTTAGTTTGAAGTTCTCAGTTCCTCTAAATAATTTACCAACATGAGGGATTAACAACTCTCCTGATGTTGGCGCAGGTTCAGGACAATCGTCTATACAAGGTGGTCGGTTGAAAGCTATCTCAATGTTATCAAAATGTCTTGAACAGAAATACAGGACCTCATCCTCTATATAATCTTCAGCAATAGAACCTTCTGGCCATGCCTTATTTCTTAAGTACGATTTCAATTTCCTAAGAAACCTACAAAGTAAAGAAGGAAAAATGATACTAAATGTTGAAAAGGGCGACTAGCAAACATAAGAACTAATAAATACTCACATATATAAAATGAGCACCTCTCAATAGGATACATCCATCAATATTGAACTGGGCAAATGAGCTTTGTTTCATGAACAAGACGGACTGTAAGGTGAATCATCACAGTGAAAAAGGACAAAGGAAATATCATATCCATATGACAAAGCGTAAGAATGACTTTGGATTATAGCTGATTGAGTTCCTTAATGATCAAAACCTTAGAACACAACATCCGAAAGAAAGAACAAAGTTCCACCAAAACAATGAACACATCAGGAAGAAGTGCATTCTTTAGAGCTAGCGGAAGTAACTATTGTATAAGAACATATGAGTTATGACTCTTTAGGCTAGCAACTTGCTTGAATACCCATAAGGAACTTTTATTTTCTTCAATATCCCGAGGAAGACTTCCTTATTCGGTTTTATGAGGGTGAACCTTGCTAGTTGAAATTTGCCATGCTCATCTGGCCACGCGTCTTCACAAACTCCTATAGCTCATAAATCTTTTCTCGCTTGAAGATGATCTTTTGACTTACTGGGTTTGTTAAACAACATATATAGCACATTGTTGCATACTTTTTTCAATGTGCATGACATCAAACTGTGACAAAGTAAATTAGATTTCCAATATGAAGAGTGAAGAAATTGCTTATCTTCCTCAATTGCTAAGGTGCAGAAGCAGAAGTCCTGCCTATCTTTTGCCCAGCTTTTGCTGCATCGTCGCTTTTTCTGAACTCGAATTCAACATCCTCAAGTTGTTGTAAGATATTTGCACCGGATAAAGTCTAAGGTGGTTCTCTTTTTTCTGGTTTCTTATTAAAATGATTCCCTTGCAATATAAACTTATGCTTTGCATAAAGAAACCTTCGATGCCCCATGAAGAACCAATTTCAGCTGTAGGGAAGACGCACTACGTTAGAGTCAAAATTGCAAGCTGAACACTCTGACTAGTATGTACATTCCACCTTGATAATGTTTTAAAGTCATGAAAGTCAATAATTGTCCACATTAAGGCTGCAAGCAAGTTGAACAATGTCTTCTCGTACACGTCATATGTTTCGATGCCGACATTCCACAGGTCAAGCAATTCCATTATAAGTGGTTGGAGATACACATTGATGTCATTACTCGATGTCTTTTTTCTTGGAATAATGATAAACAAAATGAAAGAGTTTTGTCTCATACACATCCAAGGGGTAAGTTGTAGGGAACTATGACTACTGGCCAAATACTATAACTTGTGCTAAGCCAAATAGATTGAAACCATCGGTCGCCAAAGCAAGCAGAACATTTCTAAGGCCAGCCGTAAAAAATGGAAAGTCTTTGTCAAATGTTTTCTAGGCATTTGCATTCCGTGGATGTCTTCATTTACCATCTTCATTCTTATCTACCTTATGTGCTCCACTGGTTTGGACGACATAAACAATCTTTGTAATTGCGGCTTCCAAGAAAAGTACTTGAGAATCTTTATAGGTTTCTTCTTCTACATTTTCCCCTTCCAAATTGTCCGGTACCTCAATGTGTGATATCGCTTACAAGTCTCCTTGCTATCATCATCTCCCTAATACAACATATAATCGTTAGGGCATACATCAATTTTTTAAGAGTTTAAGGCCAATCTGTTAATAATCTTCTTGGCCTCATAGAACAATGTGGGAAACTACTCGTTGGGAAACACATCTTATAATAATTCCAGCAGCATTGACATCGACATTCCCTTATCTATGACTTCACACAGGCACTTGATATGAAATAATTTGATCAAGAATGATAATTTTGAGTACTTTTGATAACTTTGATATAAAGGATGATTTGCTTAATCCATTTAGCTGCAAAAATCCCAAGCTACTTCATTCCTCAAGAACACCGGCTTTGAACCGTGCACTTCTTCGTTGAAGTTGTCATCTTGAAAGCCAAACACATCACGTACAACATCGTTAATAGGATCATCTTCATCCTTGAACTCCTACTTGTGAACTTCGAGGAAGAGCATCATCATATCTCATACCATCCTTCTCACCATAAACTCCCTAGAACTTATAATCTTATAGGAAATGCTTCACAAGTAAATGTTCCTTAACAACTTGTCATATATGCCACTTCTTGAACTTGCATCTCTGACACGGACAGACGATCTTGCCATTATAGATGGTGTAAGAGTATACGAAATCTAAGAAATTGTTTAATCCGTACAAATATTCTGTAGAATTGTGTGACAACCTGATCCATGACTTATCCATAACGAGTGAAAAAATTTAGGAAAGAAGATGAGTGAATAGAGAATGACAGGTTCTTGGAAGCTTATATTCAAATTCTCCAATGTTTAACAATATGTAGCAGTTATAAAACCGCTACCATGACCGCTACTCGTTTAACAATTTGTAGCAGTTACGGCATAAAAAACCTGCTACAAATGTTTACAACCGTTGGCGGGATATGAAATTTAAATTTGAAATGTTTGACACTTTGCAGCGATTATGATAGAAAAACCGCTACAAAATTTCATGACTGTTAGCCATTAAACAATTTTTTTTGCACTTTGTAGCGGTTTTTGTACATAAACCGCTACAAATGAGCAAGACACTATGAAGCTGTTTAATTGACAAACTGCTGCAAAGTTCCATGGACGGGATTTAAAAAAATTCAAATTTCAAATTGATAGTTTGTAGTGGTTGTAGTTGTGAAAACTGCTACAAAGTTCCATGGGCGGGATTTAAAAAATTCAAATTTCAAATTGACAGTTTGTAGTGGTTGTAGTTGTGAAAACTGCTACAAAGTTCCATGGGCGGGATTTAAAAAATTCAAATTTCAAATTGATAGTTTGCAGCGGTTGTAGTTGTGAAAACCGCTATAGAATGTCATGACTATTGGTTATATTTTAAATTTTTAATCTTGCAGTTTGTAGCGGTTACCTTTAATGTAACTGCTACAAGGATTCATTGCAATTTATAGCAATTATCACCTAGAACCACTATAAATTTATGTGCAATTGCTATTTGTAGCAGTTTAATAGACTTAACCACTACAAATCTTCATTCTTTGCATAGTTTGTACAGGTTGTTATAAAAAAAACTGCAACAAATAAAATTTTTATTTATTTATTTTTTCATAATTGTTTTGGTTAGTTCTAAACAAAAGAAGAATTTAACAAGGCACTGAAAATATAAATGTCCAAGTTTTATAGTTTGTAGCAGTTTAATAGGCTTAATACGCAAAGAACCGCTACAAAGTTATGTGCAATTGCTATTTGCGGCGGTTTAATAGTCTTAACCGCTACAAATCTTCATTCTTTGCATAGTTTGTAGTGGTTATTATAAAAAATTCGCTACAAATAAATTTTTTATTTATTTATTTTTTCATAATTATTTTTAGTTAGTTCTAAACGAAAGAAGAATTTAACAAGGCTCTGAAAATATAAATGTCCAAGTTTTTGTACAAATGTTTGAAAGAAAAATATAACTATCATAAAGCTAACTAATTAAAAACATTAACTAACTATCTGAAGGATGATGATTAGGTTCTCTCTCATCAGGGGAAGGATCACGGCGTTGATCATAAAGTCCTCCCTCAAGGGGGCTGTATCACAGTACTGAGTAGAGTTAACAGCACTATTATCATTGGCAATAGGAGGTGGCTAGACGACAAACTGAGGGATAAGGGGAACCTATGGATGCTCTTCATCAGGGAACAAGCGACTTCATGACCGCGACAACATATAGTTTGTAATATCCCACCATTGCGTATGCTGAGCGTAGTAGAAATTGGCCTGCTACTGCATCTGCTACAACTGATAGGCCATCACAGCATGTGTCCTGGCAACCTCTGAATAGAGCTCCCCAACAGAATCATCCCTCAGACGTCTAACCCCAGACATTTGTGTTCGAGAGTTGCCAGCCTCAAAGGCGCTGCTCCTGCCATAGACCATGTTAAGTTTGGCACTTATCCCCATACCCCTCACGCGTCCAGGGTGCTTAACTGAACCTAGACCCGTTTTCAATGACGCAGTGGGGTCCACAGACCCCTGTGACTCCTAGGTCTAGGTCTCTCGCTGCTCAGCATGCAACTGCTGCATCCGCTCCTGCCATTTTATAAAACAATAAATTATTATTATTATTCACAATAAAGTAGTTTTATAAACAATATAATAATAAATTATTATTATAAAATTTTAAATTAACTTACAATGGCTTCCTCAGCCTGTTGAGAGGTCGGAATCCTGTCATGGTGTCTATAGGTAATAGTGAATAACTCCCCATAGTCTGACTGGCGGTTCTTCTACTAAGTCTTCCTCTCCTAAAATAATTAAAAAATTAAATTAGTATTATGAACAATAAAACACTAAATTTATAATATGAAATAAATAGCTAAAAGTAATTGACATTGTAAAAAATTACCAGCTCGCTATAAGTGACAATAATTGTCTTCGATCATGCCGTGTGGTGGATCCTTTGCTGCCCTTGACACATGGTATTCCTCTGAGAAAGAGCCTGCATAAAAAAATAATATTAAAAGTATTTAAAAAAAATACAAAACAATTATAATCATTAAAAAGCTGAAATTCATGAAAATTATATTAAAATTAAAATTATAAATAAATTACTTGCCCTTCTGCGCTCCTCCTGAACTAGACAAAACTCGCCCAGTCGTTTGGTGGGACACCATCCGGGACGTTCTCGATAAGCTACTGCAGAGGTATTGTCCCATCCTTATTCATACTGTAGAAGAGATGATTCCTCCTGTTCCTCTAGCCATTTCCCATCTTCATCAGGGTGTATCTCTTCCGGTTGTCCTAAACGGCAAACCTAAGCTGTAACACAATTGAATAAAAAATAATTAAATAAAATTAATTATAAATGTTACAATTAATAAATATTAATTAAATAAAATTAATTACAAAAATATATAATATAATTAAATACTATTAATTACGTTCATCGCCTCATCCCACACCAGATCCTTTAGCCCTTTCGGAACCTTCTTCCACGTCTTGAAGTGAAGGGGGAATTGCATCCAATTCGATCTCAGCTCTTTCAGGTAGTGGTTGAACAGGTGAGCCCTATTATCGATGGGCTGGTCAATGACCTCATTCCACAAAACTACAACTCGTAGTGTCCTGTCCAGGCTGTTCAAACCGGTCACGTCCAGCCTCCTCATGGAAATATTCCCCTGCTCATCTGCACAATTTACCATATACGTTAGTTAAATTTAAATTCATATTTAACAGGTTGAATTTAAATATTTAATTTATTAAATAAAAAATTACATTTACCTTAGACATGCACCTCAAACCCAGTCAACCCAGAAGACGACTATCATGGGTTGTTCTGGCCCCACGCCTCCTCCTCATCCAGGAACCGCTCCATGTCACTAAGCGGAATCTGGATCTCGAACTCCTTATTCCTGTCATAGTCGCTCAAACCCAGTCAGCTCCATCTCCCTCCTGAATAGTAGAGGCACCTGTGGTATGAGCACTCCTATGGGGCCATCTGCTGTAGCTGTGGTGGGGCTGACTCTTGTGGCTGTTGATAGGCAAAATATTTACATATTTATTTTTTCTTATATGATACTTTTGTGGATAATATTTGAGCTTAATGTAATAAATTTGGGTGTAATTGATAAAATTTCCTTGCTTTTGTTTTAATAGCCACGTATAACACCATGTTAAGGGGAAAAGAGAAGAAAGGAGATATAAAAATAGACCCACGGGATTAAAACAAGACAAGGAGGCATAGTTGGAAAAAGTGATTGGTACTGTAGCAGTGTCACTATGAAATAGGAATATATTCATATGAGTTGTGTGGTCTTAATTAGCTCCATAAATCTTAATATGCATGATTAGTTGCTTAAATTCATATAGGAATATATTAGATTAGCAATTAATTATAGAATTGCTTGACCTTAAAAGAGGCTAGTAATTAAATTAAGAAAACTTGATTATCAATCATGTTAAATAAAGTGAACTAGAATATGTAAGTGATTCAATATGAAATTTGTTAGGGTTTTTCTCATAGTTGCTTTCATATCATTTGCACTTATATTTAATCATTCTCAATCACCAACTAATCAATCGACTAAATAGAATTAAAATTACTCATTTTGGTATTTAGTGATCAATCTACGTGGGAATGATACTCTACTCGCTTCTGTATTACTTGATTATGACAGTGTACACTTACATTATTTAATTTTTACACTCACAACAGCTGCTGTGGCGCCATCTGCTGTGGTACGGTCGCCCTCCCTCCATGTTGGCCCAGTGCTCCCTCCTATTGCCCCCTCCTCTACTGCTATCACCCAGCAGAAGTGGTCTAGGGGGAAGCTTGGGCTCCTTCCCCTTCCCCTTGTCCCTCCCTGAAGTCATATGAACTACAAAATATAAAAAATAAAAAAAATAAAATAGGCACATTTATATATAAAATATAATAATAATAAAAAGTGGAAAGAAAATATATAACTTTAGTACCTCAAGTGCGAAATATGTGAAATGCTGCAGCAAATATTGGTCACACTTGTAGCGGTTTCTAGTAACCACTACAAGGACGCAACCGTTTGCATTCCATAGCGGGTTATGTCATATATAACCACTAAAAAATAACCGCCACAAATGTCGCATCTGCTTTGTGCCAATTAGTGCCACACTGGCACCACATTTGTCACGGTTTTCATGACATAACCGCTACAAATGAGCCGTTACAAGTTATGGCAGGAAATTGGCGCCAAATTTGTAGTGATTTTGTTTTGTAAACCGCTTCAAATAATGTTGGCTTACTAGCGCGTCACTTGGTGTGGGGCTTACTGCTACAAATTTGTAGCGGTTTAAGTAAAAACTGCTACAAATCATAATATTTGTAGCAGTTAAAAGTAACAGTTACAAAAGCAACGCTACGAAATGTCTTTTTTTTTTGTAGTGTTATTGGACCCATATAGTTATGTTAGAGTGAATTTGGATATTTATTACCTCTTGAATATATTGTTAGGAATAATAATTTTAATTTGAGAGGGGGATGTCAGTGATTGGGAGATACTTAAATCAATTAAGACTCTAAATTAACAAGTTAACATTAAGTGAATTTATTTGGGTAATTACATATGCTTTAAACCTTGAAGAAAGGATTAGCCATTGTAGGTTGTTTTTCTCAATTAAAATCTTTAAAACACTAGTTTACTATTTTTCTTTTCTTATAGTTAAATTTCTCATTAATTTCATTATCTTTGATTTATTCAACTTAAATGAACCTAGAAAATTTAATGCCTAGTCAGTAATTATTTTTGACTTTCTGTAGAACGACCTTGATTTGCCAGTTTACTATTTTACGACCCGTACACTTGCGGTGCCTACTTAAAATTTGGTAGCATCATTTTCACTTTCAAGGAATTCTAGTTTTTGGTAGTTTTAGTCCTTCTTTGCATGTAACTTTGCGCAGTCTAATCCCAAATTGACTGTATATGCATTTGATATTTTAATGATAATTGTTGCTTATTAAAAAAAAAAGAATTACATGTATTAAGAAGCGGATTAAAATTGATTAAAGGCAAATGGTGGTTCAAACTATAAGCTTTAATAACTAATTAAATTACCTAATAACTCAAAAATTGGCTAAAAGTGGTTAATGGCAGTAAATATGTATAAAATGTACTTTATTTTCCTAAAACACCTTTATTTATGTAGAGGAATAGTGGGAGAGAGAATGGGTAGAGAAAAAAAAAGATACGCGAGAATCCTATATTAAGTAGAGATAAAATTTTAAAAAAAATTCATTAAATGATCAGACAAATCCATATTGATGCCGCATCCTGTCCTTGAAGTTTCAAGAGCACATTAAAATGTTGAAATAATTAAACCATAAACTACAAGTTTGATCATCATGCTTGCTATGAAGTGAGCTTCCTCGTTCTTCTTTTTCAAAGCATGACTTTTGAGAGTAGTAAATTTAATTTGGCTTACTGATATTATATTTCACTTCCAATTAAGTTCCCTTTTTCATCACCTCTAACATATCAAGTCCTAAGCCAAAAGTGATGATATAATGGAAACATAAAAGTTCAAAACTATTACGTACACGCATCAGTTTCAAGACCTGAACTCAAGCCTTGCTTAAGATATTATTTTTAATCAATCTCATGTCTTTTTCAGCGGGGCTATCTATATAATTGAAGATATATATATATATATATATATATTATTTAATTATATGGACAAATTCAAGGTCTGATTATGAATTATGTTTGTTTGTTCTTATCGGAGATCTCCAGATTAAAAAATACTGTATTTAATTATACACGATCCTATTGATGGCAACTATATATGTGTGTGTGTGTGTGTACACGATCCTGTCTTCTCTGTTGAATTCGTGGCTTTTTATGGCCCCATATAATAATCGATGTTGTCTTTTTTATGCAAGTGGATCTCACTGTTTCGATCACGAAAATATATATATATATATATATATTTCTTCACGTCATTAAGACATTTTTCTAATTTGATTAAATTAAAAAATTTAATTAAATTAGTTAATACAGATAAAAAAAAAGTTAAATTAATTAATATGACATGTATTTTCTAAAATACCGTAGTAATCTTCCTTAATTCCTCCATTTCTCCTCATCCTTAATTATTGTTGAAAAAACATCATTATAAGTAAATTGGAAAAAAATTTAACAAATATAAAAAGTATGTCTTATATTTAGGATTAAGACCAACTTCTAAAATATATTCTATAAGGACAGGAGGGAGTATTAAATTTAAAAGGTCATTTACATTCATCACTGTGCTCAGTGCCCAAATTGGAATCCCCCATTATTCCTACTACAAGCTTGTATCCAAAGATTACTCATTCTTATGGTTTATATCGTTCAGATGTTCAACCGTGTGTGTGTGTATATGTGTGTGTGTCTCGAGGAATCTGATTCCAATATTCGTAGTTACAATGACACAGAATTGTTTGCTTCCTCATGTCTTGGAAAGAAGAGATACTCTAATTTGCAGATCCACTTTATTTACTTCATTAATTAAATGTTAAAATAGTAATTTTTCACACAGTTATACTTACATGGCAAATCATTTCTTGGTTGTTTTTTTTTTAACTGAAAAAATTGCCAAGTAAAATCCGTATAGAGAGATGATAATGTGCTTGTGTTGTATATCTTGTTCTATCTTCCGTTGAGAAAGTTCTTGCATATGTTTTCCCAGCTTTTTCTATCTGGTTCAGCTAACTCCAATCCACGCTTCACCTTCTCTGCAAACCCCTTCTGCAACCCCAAGCCAGATTGTTAGCAAAAGGAGAGAGAAATTAAGATGAAAAGCGATATATGTCTGTCTGTGTGTGTCAGAGAAAGAAATACCTGTATGAGATCATTATTGAGGAGACGTTGAATGAGATTAAGGAGTATGTCTTTGGTATACTCAGGATGACCTTGAATCCCAAGAATGTGGTCTCCAATGGCAAACATTTCAACCCTTGTTTTGTCTGAGGAAGCAATCACTTGTGCACCTTCTGGAATCTCATACACTTCATCTTGATGAATCTCAATTATCGACAGACATGCTGCCATTTCTTCTTCCTCTTCCTCGTTTTTCTTATTCACTATACTCACTTTTCTTATCCCTATGTCCCAACCTGTATTAGATCTTCCCACTCTTCCTCCCAAAGCCCTACACAGCACCTGCAATCACACCCCACAAAAATTACTCTTAGTTTATGGTGTGTGTTTCGAACACTCTTATATGATATTTAATGCTACAAGTCGCACAATCGAAAGCGAAACCAAGCTCAGATACTATATCTGATATCTGATACTGCCCACTAGAAGTCTATATTCGAGTATTAATTACCTGGTGACCGAAGCAGATGCCGAGGACTTTCTTGTGCATGGCGTCAAGAATTTGAAGGAGGAAACAAAGTTTGAGGACCCAGAGATCATTTGAAAAGGCGTCATGGGCACTGCCAGTGATTACAAACCCATCGTACTTGTGAAGCTCACTCAAGTCTGGGAATTCTCCTTCATACACCCTGAACAAATCCCATCTTTGCCCGTCTTCTGCGAAAGCTTCCATGTACACATTCAAGTATCCTCCATACACTTCCTTCACGTACTCAGAGTCCTTAGCAGCTTGCAGCAGAGCGAATCGCCTTTCTCCAACATTAATCCTCATCTTGATCTCTTCAGTTAATAAGCACAACTATCTGATCTAGGAAACAAGCTTAAATCTATTAGAAGAAATAAAGAAGTCAATTAATTTTGGTGAATGCTTGCTTGAAGAAGAATGAGACCTTTTTATAAAGATGATCACTCGCTTGCTTTGTCACTAGCCAGCCAGCCAGCCAGTTAAATATTATTAAAGTTACTATTAAAGACGCGGTATACTTTAATTTGATGCTGCATGTGTGCATTATAATTCACGTGCTTCTTCTCAAGACAGCACGTGGCTTTTTCAATCAAATGCCCATGTCCCCCCACTACGCGATGAAATATACAATAAATAACTTCAATAATTTGCCCGTCCTGTCTTAATTTGTTTTTAATATAACTATCTATCTGAATTGATTTTACTATTAACCTGTTTCAAAATTTCTTACTTTAAAATTGCTACCTCAGCCGTTAATATAAAATCTTATTTCGTAGTATAAATTACACTATAAACGAGATTTTATATTAAAGACGGAAGGTGGTACTAAAACTTGCAAAAGTAATGTAATCAACATCGAATTTATAATTGTCTAATTAACGTCAAATTCTTTGGATTAAAACAATATGGGGACGCAGCCTTAGAAAAAGTCAAGCGGACTTATAAAAAGATATGACTTCCTAATTGCAAGCGTATTACAGTACTTTCGAGAGAAGTAAAAATCAATCTGAGTTGTGACATTATTAAGGTGTGATTATTCAGAAGAATAAAAGAAAGATTAATTGAAGCAGGAGAATAAAATAAGCAAACATGTAATTCGTGGATCACGTTGTAGCAGAGTGTGCATTTTTAGTGTCTGAAAAAGTAACAGTAATTGATAAGGATGGATTTTGATTGGTTGGATTTTTCTGAAATAAAATAATACTAGTTGTTTATACATAAAATAATAAGGATGGCTAACATATAAAAAGTGCGGCCCAATGTATAATACTCTCATCGGGTGGGGTCTAAAAAATGATAGATATACGCACTCCACAGGTAGAGAGACTCTTTCCTAGATTATTGAACCTATGACCTCAAGAATACATAACAACAATTTTATCGTTACTCCAAGACACGCCCTCTATATGATCTAAAACTTAAAAGGGCCAAAAATTCTTTTTCCGTTTAGAGGTGATATGTCTCATTTTGGGGTGATATTTTTTTTTTTTTTGGGGAATCACTATGAAGTAGCAAGGAAGAGATTTAATTATCAAAATGTCTCAATGACAACTAAGAAGCATGCAATATGTAACATTCAAAAAAATTAGAACTTGTAGATTGGGCAACTCGCCGGGGTGAGTTGATACAAACAAAGAAGTGATGTTCTATGTCACTAGTCACCAAGGCGAATGACAGAACACTATTTGCCTCAATGACCAATGTAGTCGCCAAGGCGAGTCGTCCATTTTTATAAATAAAAAAAGTACATGATAGTTCATCATTTTTCAGAAATTTGGGTACAGAGAGGTAGAGTTGTAAGGTTTCACGGGGAGGACTCCTAAGGGCTCTAATTCATCAGTAAGCCTCCATAATCCTCCTTACTCCTTCTATTTCTCTAATTATGGGAATCTAAGAGATTTAGGCTAGGGCTTAAGAATCCCAATTTGAGAATTTTTCATAGAACTGAGTTTTAAGGGTTTAAAACCCCAATTGAAGATATAGAGGTGTTAGACTAGAATAATCTAAAACTTCATTGAGGGTAATTCTCAGTTCCAGCCCGAATTTTTATTGCTGGAGTTATTCGTGAGATTTCTAAGTAACTCTATGGATGAGTTGAAGTCTTATCACCATACTAAGTCGTATTTTTGCTTTGTAGTTGATCATTGTCCACGCAAGAGAAGTTTTTCTGAATTAGAATATGTTGGAAGACTTCAAGTAATGTGGTCCTATCTATCTTATTTATTGGTGTTTCTCATGGTTTTTTTTTGAAAACCCCACAAGCTTAGACGAGTAGAATTGGTAAGAACCTTACTATTTTATGAACCCCAAGACTAGATATGTTCATTTTTTGGGCAATTAGAGTGTCTAAATTCAGATGGGTGTGAAGGTACGCCTCACCTCGATGGCCACGTTGGTTGCTGGGGCTAGTTTGGTGTTGGGTGCCTCAACAACCATGTTGGTTGCCGAGGCGAGTTTGATGCCGGTTGCCTCAGCAACCATGTTGGTGGCCAAGGTGAGTGTGATGTGGGTTGCCGAGCTCGGTGACCATGTTGCTCATGCAAGCAAGTGGCCGCAAGAACTAGCAGTGCTTTTTTGTCCTTTGTCCTGATGCCTCTGATATTATGTTATAATTGTTTATGTGTTGTTGAATATGTGAGCATGCAATTATTGATGTAATGCCATTGAGTGAATTGTATATGTATCTGGAACCCATTGGACCTTTGGTATTAATTGACATATATGAGTATGAGAATATGAAAACCTCTTCAGAATAATGTGATATAAGATGGCGGTATTAGTGAATAGGCAGTGATTATGGTGCGCTATTAGCCGGCATTTATTTAAAGGGCAGTATTCCCTAATATGACACTCCGATGGTTTATGATAGAGTCAGTAATTCAGGTTAGCCCATGGGTTGCATGCCAACCTGCCGCAACCCATGGGCTTAATGGAGCCCCTTGAAGGGTTGGCAAAATACCAGCCTAAGCCCGCTAGCCCGCCAATTAATTTTTTTAAAAAAACTATCAAGCTCCCTCTTTTTCTTACTCTTACTCCCTTGCTCATTCATCCACTCACATCACACTCTCTTTCTTTTGTACATTTGTGTAAGCAGCCACTTTCACTCTCACATCCCTTTTTTTCCACCACTCACATCACAAAAACATATAAACAACTCTTTTTTTAATTAAATAATAGTATAATAAATAAATATAATACAAAAATAAAAGTGTCTAATAAAAACTAAGAGAAAGTAATCAAACAAAGCATCAAAAGAAAAGGAGTAGCGGTGTTTGGGTTTATTTTTTCAAGGAAAACTAAAAAAAATGAAAAAGAATTATAAGCGAGCCCAAGCTCGCCACTATTGATTGGCTGGGCCCAACTCTATTTTATGGGCAATAACCCTACTGGAGAAATCCATGTTCCCTTGTGTGCTCTGGAGTGCTTTGAATGGCCTACATCACACCACTAAAGAGCTTATGAGAGTCACCAGCAACATGGGTCAGGACTTAGCTGATGGGTTCTATCATAAGGAATAAGGAGGATATAATGGTGCGTTAGTGGTTAATAATGGATAATAATAAAGAAAGTGAATAACAAGTGGCAGTTTGTGTTGATTTACGATATAACATGCCATGTTATGATTGACTGTGTATCATTATGTTCATGCATTATCCTCCCTTATTATTCGTATATACGTTGACTGCTTGCTTGTTAGGCCTACCTGGCACCCCATGGGTAGTGCCGGTAGTTAAGGTGAATAGTGATTATATTACTGAGACTATTGTCTCACTTGTTACTCTTACATTTTTTTTTTTCAGGTGAGAATTCAAGGACAAGCATGACTGGGAAGGTACCAAATATTTGAGACTACCGTGATGAGTAGCTCGTGGTTCATGGTTATCTATTTTATTGCCACTTAGGAACCCTTCCTATTTAATCTGCATCATGTTTATTTTTTGAATAGTTGTTGAGCTTCTTTAGTTGAAGGCAGTGGCCTAGGACTCGTCCATGGTTTTAGGTTTTTATTTGAGATTTTGTAATAGACGGCTAGAGGCTTAGGTGGTTCTTCGTTTGAATCTGGGTTTTGAGAATATAACTGACTTATGGATAGGTCTCTATTATGAGTATTATTCTTGGCATAGAACGATCTAATTCAATATATTTGTTACCCCTTACGATTCTTCTAACTGTACAATATTCATACCTTCGTTAAAAGACATGAGAAACGCATCAAAAGGAAAGGTTCCTTTATAAAAACGATATCGACACACTTTACTATTAACGCGACAAAAAATTTGTCCAACGAAGTTAAAAATATGGGGCGCGATCGTGAATATATACTAATTTAAATATATGGGTAGAAATAAAGATTGCCAGGAATTAAATAAAAACACACGCGCACAAATTAAAAAAATCACATATTCTTATAAACGAATAATACTACGAGTATCCAACGTAACCGACCAACTAATAAGGATGCTTCTGAATCGACATGAACAAGGCGTTAATTTAAGGCTACCCTTTGTGTGTAGAATATATGGAAGACAGAAATAGGTCCCTTATCTCAACTTTAACTTGACAATTAATACCATTAGAATTCTTAATATCTTCATGCTAATTAATTAATTGTTACATAAGTATACGTACATCTTCTTTTCCAATGTCACGTTCATGCACTCGACAAAGTATTTATGCATATGCTCGTTTGTTATATGTTGGATTTTTCTCCGATGGAAGTTCCAATTTTATCGGATGTCCCAAAATGAACATGAGAAATAAATGAATCCAACTATTTTTATTTTCCAGCTTGATATTATTTTTAATAAATATATATATATATATATATACATATATATTAATTTCTTGATATTTGCGTACGTGGCCTCTAGTGATACTCTTTCTAGTTTTTTTAATTTACAAGTCACTATCTATAATTTTTTTATAAATAGAATTGAATTGATAGCCTCTTGAAGAAATATTTTTGAAAAGTAAAGAAGAAATTTTTTTTAAATCTATATAAATTAGTTGGACTTGCCAAAAGGGAACAGAGAAAGCAATACGATATCCCTCATAATAGCATCATTCTAAAAGCACACGTTTTTCCAACTTGTCCGATAAGAACGTCCTAATTCGTTAGGGAATGTAATACTAATAATACAGCTATCTGTATCTTTTAAAAAAAATAGAGGGAGTATCAGTTTACTGATTGTTACATCATTAATATATATATATATATATATATATAAATTATTACGTCTTAGTCTTAAGTCATTTGCATAAAAGTGTAAGCATTTTTACCACGAGTTAATGCGTAATTTTAACAATAAATTTTTTCACTATGAGAACATCTGACACATTTAAGTTTTAATGGGTGAAAAAGTAAACACAATTCTTTAAAAAATGGTGCAATTTTAGTAGTCTCGTTGAATTGGCCCAAATTAAACATCCATTATAAAGCTTAAGGAGAACAAGTGGGTCCCATATAAAAAAGTAACAAACGTTTGAACCAATTTACCAAATTGTTAAAATTACATCATTTTTAAAAGATTGTGTCTACTTTTGCACCCTTCAAAACTTAGGACCCATTTGGTTCGATCCCATTGTACCTTGCAATGCAACACAATGCGATGCAATGGTAATAGCAATATTAATTACAAAGCTAGTGTTTGGTTTGATTTTTTTTGTTTGACCAAGTGTTTAGTTTGATTTTTAAGCAAGGTGCGATGAGTTATTTTTTTAAAAACCATTTAAAATTAAAATATTACACAAAGTTTATTTTACCCTTAATATAATCTTTATAGAAAAACTAGTTAAAAGCTATCGCATTGTCTTATCATAACCATTACGCAACCTTGCCAAGGATCGTCCAATGGCGATGATTGTGGTGGTGGCGGCGGTGACAGTGACAAGTGATGACAGCGAAGGTGAAGGAGGATGTAGTGGTGGTGATGGCAAGTGGTAACAGCAAAAACAGTGAAGGAGGTAGTGGCGGTGGCGATGTCTACCATAGGGGTGACAATGGCAACGATAGAGGTAGCAACAACGAGGGGTGGCAGTGGAGGTTGAGGAGGTAGTGGTGGCAATGATAGGTGGTTACAACAATAATGGTGGAGAAGGAGGGTAGTGGTGGTGGTGATAGTTGTCATGGCAGGGGCGGCAACGGTGGAAATTGTGGTGGAGGAGATAGGGGTGGTGATATCAGGCGGTGACAGGGGTAATGGTGGAGGAGGAGGTAGTAGCGGTGGAGGTGGCTGCCATTGCAGTGACAGTGACTACAATGGAGGTGGTAGCGGTGGCGACGACAGTGGTGGAGGAGGAGGTGGTGATGGAGGAGATAGTGGTGCTGGTGGTTGTGGCGTGGTGTGGCTCGTAAAATGAAATAAGTGAACAAAGACAAATAAAACTGAAGGGTAAATTGAACTTTTTCAACCATATAATAAAGTGATAATAAATATTCATAGTGGGGTATGACTGAGAATTACCAATTTTTTGGTAATCATCATTGTCATGTTAAACCCTATTATCATACTAAAGAGCAACCAAACATCTTCTCTTGATAATATAATCATGATTATCATTACAGGCATGCAATTGAGTTGAACCAAACAGGCTCTTAAAATTGCTAGATGCTTATGACGTAAAAATTCTTTACTAAAATTGCACCTTAACCCTTTTCCAATAAGGCATTATCTAAAGTCATATTTAAGTTTTCTTGATCTTAATTTATTTTTGTGGGATGGAGCTTTCATTGGAACTAAAAACTTAATTTTATCTAACCAAGTGCCGGGGTTTCATCTAATTCGTTTTTTTAAATAAGTGAAAACTGAAATTCGATAGCTCGAAAAAGAGAGAACAAATGTAAATACATACACACACATATACATATACATATACATATTATATTACCCCTATATTTGGATGGAAAAAAATTAAAGGGAAAAAAATACTAAGAGGTAAAACTCTCAAAAATAACAACTTTTTATTTTTATTTTCCTTTTTAATATTCTCTTTTTCTTATTTTCCTCCTACTTTTACCTTAATTTATCCAAACATATGGTTCAAACCTATTTTCCTTCATCATCTTCCATTTACTTAACTGTAGAGATGGAGGGTCATCAAAGAAACAAAAATTCTCTAAACTTTACACAACAATTTTGATATAGCTGATCAACAATGGATGCAATCTCTCTTCTGTTATAATTAATAACCACCTACCAGTCTCTGCATAAGAGAAGTCTAGCTATATCTACTATATTCCTATGTGATAGGGGTGTCTCTATTTACCTTCCTCTCTACTTTCTCTCCATTTATTATCTCCGCCCCTACAAAAAAAAAGTGATTTAATAGCGGTCAAAAATGGATATTCGTAGCGGTTTTAACCGCTACAAACAACATTAGAAGCGGTTAATAAAACCGCTACTAAATTGTATATTGCAAGCTATTTTGTAACAGTTATATAAAAACGCTACTCAAGAAAAATAACCGCTACTTAGTTTGTAACGGTTGAACCTAACCACTACAACATCCACATAAGTCGTTAATTTTTTCAGAGATATTTGTAGCGGTTATATAACCGCTACAAATATAAAAAATTGAAAATTTCAATGCGGGAAAAGAAAAATGAAATTTTTTCCTATTTTATAGCGGTTAATAAACCGCTACTAATTTAAAATTTTTATGAAATTAGTAGCTGTTATATAACCGCTACTAATTTCACAAAAATTTAAAAATGGCACAAAAAAATTAATTTTAGTTTAAAAAGGCGTTTTAATTAGTAGCGGTTTAATAACCGCTCCAAAAAATAACAAAATTAAAAATAAAATACGATCTTTTGTTTCTATTTTTTTAATATTAAATTAAATAATTTATTTTTTTAGTAGGTTATTTAATTTAATTAGCTTATTATTCAATAGTTTAACTCATTTATAAATTAAAAGGAATAATTTAATTTAGTTGGATAAGTATAAAAATTGTTTTGATAATATTATTAAGGAACTATTATGTTGTTTACTACAATGTAATTGTGTATGAAGTTGGCAAAAAAAATTGTGTATAAAAAATAGATGAAAATGAGAAAATCTCTGAAACATCTAGAAAGAAAAAATGGTGAGAATAAATTTTATGCAAAGAAAAGAAGTATTGAAAAAAAATAAAAAAAATTTGTTATCATATTTGATCGTATTGTTCAGCTCCTCAACTCATATAAAAAAATTTGTAAATGAGAGAAAATGAAATAAGGGTAAGGTGAAAAGAAATGGGAGAGTGCTTGAAATGATTTGTGGTAAGGGTATTTATAGGGATCCACGTACCATTTTGTAGCAGTTAATATATCTATTTTATAGCGGTTTTTAATTAGTAGTGGTTATATTTATAATCGTAGTGGTTTTAATTAGTAGCGGTTTAATAACTGCTACAAATATTTTTTAAAAAAAAATTTTTCTAGTGTTTTTTTAAAGACAAAAACATAATCTGAATTTGATCACTCATCCTCACCATCCCTACAGAAATTATGTAGAAAAATTATTGTTAGGGATGTATTATTAAATTTTAAAAATTTAATTTAAATGATGTGGACGTAAAAAAACTCACCGCAGTAGAGGTAAATTGTCATCGCCTTAGGGAAGTAGTTTTCAAAATCGGCTGGCTGAAATGGCTCACTCTCGTAGGCGATGTTATCGCCTTCACTCATGTCGTAAAGGTCTCGTGGCTTTAAATGAATGACTATGTTCCAATCCCTGTGCCTCTCATCCTCGACATAATAAATCTGACATGCCTCAGAAGCAAGAATATACGGCTTATCATCTTGAGAAATACCAGTATGAATTGGCCGTGAGAAATTGACTGATGTGATCCCTAAGTAGTCAATTGACAGTCCCCAAGAAGTAGTGGTATTTGCCTATATACACTTGAACAGCGTCACGGTGAAACGGCCTTGATAATTAAGTTCGATCACATCAAGAAGCTTGCCATATTAAGGGACGCCTCTGAACTGCATGTTGGCGTCACTGCTACTCACATAACTCCTTGTCCTAAATGTGCCATAAACACCCGAATTCTGAGTTTGCAATCCTTGATCCCATGAAACCGTGCAAAACTTAAAACCATTGACATTGTATGCTATAAACCTTTTTGCATGATCAAGAGGGCCAATTGCAAGAGCTCTGAAATCTGGTGAGTGTGGGTTGTGGTCATTTAGTATTCTGCGAGCAAACCAACTTGGGAATTCTCTATGGACCTTTCTGTCAACTTCAGAGGATGTTTGTGTATGGATCCTGAGTTGACACTTAACATGACTTTTGAATTCCCTGCAATTAATAATAGAAAGGTGATAGTGAAATGAAAGCGAACAATGTTACGAAAGATATATAATAACATGTGAGTGTACAATTCTTACTATATGAAAGGTTTAACTTAAGTGCAATTAATCAAGACATGTCTATGTACTTACAACTTCTCAGTTGCCGTTATTTTGAAGTTCTCAGTTCCTCCAACTATTCTACCAACATGAGGGATAAATTCTCCTGATGTTGGCACAGGTTCAAGACATCGTCAACATGAGGTGGGCGGTTAAAAGCCGTCTCAAGGTCATCAAAGTACCTTGAACAAAAATAAAGCACCTCATCCCCTATATAGCCTTCAGCTATAGAACCTTTTGGCCACGCTTTATTCCTTACGTAAGATTTTAATTTCCCAAGGAACTTACGAATTAAAGAAGAGAAACATTAAATACTAAATGCTGAAAAGGACGACTAGCAAACATTAAATACGGAGAATAAAGCACATATTTAAAATAAGTACCTCTCAATCGAATACATTCATCGATATTGAACTGGTCCAGCAAGCTTTGTTTCATGAATGAGGT
The DNA here is from genome assembly GCA_963242795.1 of Inga leiocalycina. Taxonomy (NCBI): domain Eukaryota; kingdom Viridiplantae; phylum Streptophyta; class Magnoliopsida; order Fabales; family Fabaceae; genus Inga; species Inga leiocalycina. The sequence continues at coordinate 19,397,303 of OY725327.1, read as the reverse complement.
GGACTGTAAGGTGAACTATCATAGTAAAAAATGACGGAGGAAATATTATCTCCAAATGACAAAGCGTAAGAATGATTTTGGACTGCAGCTGATCGAGCTCCTCAACGATCAAAACCTTAGAATACAACTTCCGAAAGAAAGAACAAAGTTCCACCAAAACGATGAAAACATCGGGAGGAAGTGCATTCTTTATAGCCAGAGGGAGTAACTGCTGCATAAGAACATGTGAGTCATGACTCTTCAGGCCAGCAACCTTTTGAGCCTGCAAGTCAACACATCAAGAAATGTTGCTTGAATACTAATAAGTAAAATATTTGCATATTTATTTTCCCTTACATGATGATTTTATGGATGATATTTGAGCTCAATTTAATAAATTTGGGTGTAATTTATAAATAAATAATGATTTTGGCATAAAATAGAATTTCTTGGAAAATACTAAATTAGACCCTCTTTCAGTTTTCAGGCAATATCTGGAGCTCTAGATGTTGGATCGGGACATTCTTTATATGGATAAAAAGCTAAGAAAGAGCTCTACAACTATTATGTTGAGACGAAATTCCAGTTCTATCTCCAAGGGTTTCAAATTTTACTTGAAAGTTGAAAGCGGGAATCATCTACCATTCCACCAACCATTTCATCTACTTCTTCATCTTTCTTTTCACCTACTACTTCATCTACCACATTTCATCTTCCTTTTCACCTACTACTCCATCTACCACATTCTATCTATTAATCCACCTATCACATTTCACCTACTACTCCATCTACCACATTCTATCTATTAATCCACCTATCACATTTCATCTACCACTTCATCTACCTTACTCCATTTTTCCCTATATATAGCCATCCTCTTCTTCACATTTTACACACACCAATTCATATCCATTACTCTCATCTCTTCTCCACACATACCATTTCATATCCATTACTCTCCTCTCTTATCTACTTACACACCATTTCATTACTCTCATCTCTTCTCCAATTACTACATCATCTTAGAATTAATTTTATGCATTGTATTATTTTCTTGCATGCCTCCATCTTGGAAGGCTTAGGATTGTATTACTCTTTGTATGCCACCTACATGGAAGGTTTTACCTCCTAAAGAGACGGCTAGATTTTTATAATTTTTCATGCATCTTTTGGTTGTATATTTATGTTTGAGAATTTAATATTCAAGTTTTATGCAATATTTATAAGGATTTCATTCTAGCTTTATATAATGACAATTTATTTTGGTTTTGTTTCTAATTTTATCATGAGCTAAATTTTCATTTTCCTAGGGTCATGACGTAGCTTACTAATAACGGATTGAATCTTAACTTATTAAATCTAGTTTTATTTTTCCTTATGATTGAGTTTTAATTATTATTCTTAATGCTTTCATTTGATTGGCCATCTTTTGAATGATTTCAATATATATGTTGAGACCGGAAGGAGATACATGTATGTAGACCCTATAATTAAAACCATAACTTGCATATGAAATAGGAATATATTCATATGAGTTGTGTAGTCTTATAGAGTTTCATAAATTTTAATGCATAATTAATTGCTTAAATTCATATAGGAATATATTGGATTAGCAATTAATTATAGAATTGCTTGACCTTAGAAGAGGCTAGTAATTAAATTAGGGAAACTCGACTATCAATCATGTGGAATAAATTGAGTTAGATTAGATAAGTGATTCAATCCGGAATTTGTTAAGTGAAATCTAATCCCTAGGACTTTTTCTCATTATTGTTTCATATCATTTGCATTCATATTTGATCATCTTTTATTTCGTACTCTTAATCACCAACGAATCGATCGACTAAATAGAATTAAAATTACCTATTTTGGTACTTAGTGATCAATCCTCGTGGGAACGATACTCTACTCACTTCCATATTACTTGATTACGACAGTGTACACTTGCACTATTTAATAGACCATTTACACACGTAACAAATACCCATAGGGAACTTTTAATTTCTTCAACGTCGTGAGGAAGACTTCCTTGTTCGGTTTTGTGAGGGTAAACTTTGTCGGCTGAAATCTGTCATGCTTATCTGGCCAAGCGTCTTCACTAACTCCCATGTCGCGTAAATCTTTCCTCGCTTGAAGGTGATCTTTTGTCTTATCGGGTTCGTTAAGCAGCGTATATAGCACATTATCGCAAACATTCTTTTCAATGTACATGACATCAAGACTGTGGCGAAGTAAATTAGATCTCCAATATGGAAGAGTAAATAAAATACTTATCTTCTTCCACTGCTAAGGTACCAAAGTCCTGCGCGTCTTTTGGCGAGTTTATACTGAATCATCACTTTTTCCAAACTCAAAGTCAACATGCTCAAGCTACTGTAAGATATATGTACCAAACAAAGTCAGAGGTGGTCCTCTTTTTTTCTGGTTTCCCATTGAAGCGATTTCATTGCAATCTGAACTTATGCCTTCAATCGAGAAACCTCCGATGCCCCATAAAGCACCACTTTCAACTGTGGGGAAGGCGCACTGCGTCACAGTCAAAATTGCAAGCTGGACACGCCAACCTAGTATGCACATTCCAACAAGATAATGTGCCAAGGCCAAGAAAGTCATTAATCGTCCACATCAAGGCTGCACGCAAGTTGAACAATGTCTTCCCGTAATCGTCATACGTCTCCACGCCGACATTCCACAGGTCAAGCAATTCCGCAATAAGCGGTTGGAGATACATATCGATGTGATTGCCAGGTGCCTTTTTGCCTGGAATGATCATAGACATAATGAAAGAGCTTTGTTTCATACACATCCAGGGGGTATGTTGTAGGGAACTAAGACTACCGGCCAAATACTGTAACTTATGCTAAGATTCCCGAAAGGATTGAAACCATCGGTCGCCAACGCAAGCCGAACATTTCTGGGGTCAGTCGCGAAATCTGGAAATTCGTTGTCAAACATTTTCCAAGTGTCTATATCTCGGGGATGTCTTAATTTATCGTCTTCACACTACTATAAAAAGGGGTTTTAACGTCCCTATTTTGGCAATTTTAACATCCAAAAACTGGGGGGACATCTATGTGGGGGGCATAGTATGTTTTAAGAAAAGACGTCCCAAAATTAAAAGCACTATATCATGATGACATAAATCTTACCAAAAACTCAGGATCTGCCTGTGATGCCACAAACAACCTCTAGTCCTCTAGAGACAAATAATAATAATGTGTACATGGATCCTCACCCCTCTGGGCCCCTCGAATGTACCTTGCTATTAGCTTGTTCTAGAAACCTTTCCATTATATACGAACCTCATCCATCCAGTGCCTGTACATCTCCCTGGTGTCTGGGACATCATATGTTTGCTGCAAGGTAAAACATAAGATTATTATATTTGAAACAATAGGAATAAAGCTACAATTACCATAGATGCATCAAAACTTATATACCAAAAGTTACTGCCAAATCATGTCTTTCATTTTTAGGGGAACCGATCTCCAATTATCATAGGTAATGCGCACTTTGCCTTGACCCAAAAACCCTATGTAGCTAATGAAGCGGTCTTCCCCAGGACCAACTGGATTCAGATTGTCATCGAAGTCTATATACAGCCTCTCTTGTTGATGTTCATGACGTGCAATCAATACTCCCATCTTTGTACAACCTCTAACCCTCCTTCTTACAACGGGTTCATCTCTAGGCCTTTCGTCATCGCTAGGGCTTTCGTCATCTTTACGCCTTTCGTCAGCACTAGAGTTGTCCATATTCCTGTTAACACAAAAAGAGTCGTCAGAAACGTAAATAAATTGCAATAAAAATAAAATAAACTAAGCAGGAGTAAAACAAAAAAAACACATAGTTCTCATTTATAAATTAAGGTCTTACTCTATATTGTTTCCCATATTCCTTCATCATGGTCATTTCTTACAGTATATTCATCATCATCTACCAATTCTACTTCATTTGTTCGAGGTGGAGTTGTTGTGAAAGGGGGTGTGTCGTCAAGGTTAAAGGTCAGATCACCATACTTCTATTTTTTACTTTTAAGGACAATGGACATGTTTTTGCTCGCAGGATCGGTGACATAAAACACTTGTTTCGCCTGGCTTGCTAGAATGAAGGGCTTATCTCTATAGCCAACTCTTCGAAGATTGACTAAGACAAATCCAAATTATTTATCTATTACCACAACATTATTGCTAACCCACTTACATTTGAATAAAACAACTTTGAACTTGTTGTATGTCATCTCCCATATTTCTTCTATAACTTCATAATAGGCCATAGACGCTAATATGGGGTTTTTGTCTCTCGAACTAGAAAAGTGCATAGCTTCAGCTTCTACCATGACCCCACTATTTTGCATGATACTTTTGTCATCTTGCTCTTTCGTATAGAAAGAATAGCCATTTATATCATAACCAGTCCAAGTAATGACCTGAAACGAAGGCCCCCAAGCTAGTCACTCGATTGTCTCAGACACACCGGTCTCGTGCAAAACATTTTCCTCGAACTACTGCATGAATGTGTTGTTTTGCTCAATAGCAATCTGTATGTCATTCTTCCTTGGATTCTTGTTCTTCAAAGTCTTTTTGTGTTCATCTATGTAAGGTTGAACTTCTTCCATATTATTCAGGATATACAAGTGGGCTTGCAACACCTCTTCACGAGGAATATTCTTCACTTTTAGTCCTCATGTTTCCTTGCTTTTCCCCTCTTCATGCCGAGATTGTTCCTTCTTCCCTGACATATAATCTTTACAAAACTCCATAGCCTCTTCAACTACATATCTTTCTACTATTGAGGCTTCTGGTCGATAAGGATTTTTACAATACCCGTTTAAGATCTTCAAGTATCGCTCGAAAGGGTACATCTACCTCAGGTAAACTGGACCACAGAGCCTTACCTCCCTTACCAAATGAACTACCAAATGCACCATTATATCAAAAAATGAAGGAGGAAAATGCATCTGTAGTTGTGACAAAATAATGTAACCCTCATTTTCCAGTTCATCCAACTTTTCAGTGTTAATGACTTTGTTACAGATAGCATTGAAGAAAATGCACAATCTTGTTACAGTGGTTTGTACTTCATCTTTTATTATGCCTCTAATAGCTACCGGGAATAGTTGTTGCATCAACACATGATAATCATGGGACTTTATTCTCACTAACTTCAAATCATCCATTGAGACACATCTTCTCACATTCGAGGAATACCCTTGTGATACCTTAATTTCATGCAAACACCCACACAAACTTCTTTTCTTTGCTTTTGATAGTGTATGCGCGGCTAGCTCCATGTATGCCCTCCTATCATCATCTCTTAGTTGTGGATGTAACCATTCTCTTATTCCCATATCAACAAGGTCTAATCTCGCACTAATCTCATCCTTAGTCTTCCCTGGTATGTGCAAAAGTGCACTGATAAGGCTATCACAAACATTCTTCTCCACATGCATCACATCAATACTGTGTCTCACGTCAAGCCAACGCCAATATGGAAGATCAAAGAAAATGGATCTCTTCTTCCATATGTTCTTCTCACCCGTAATCCTCTATTTCTTACCAAAAGTGACATTGATACCTTCCACTCGACTGTAAACTTCCTCTTCAGTTAATGACTTTGGAGCCATTCCATGCTCCAGTAAGCTGTTAAAATGCTTTCTTAGCCTACGATACGGGTGGAACCGATGAAGAAACCTCCTGTGGCCAAGGTAGACAATTTTTCTTCCATGCTTTAGTTGATAGAAGTGTGTGTCTACTTCACATATTGGCCATGCTTTATGACCCTTCACGCTGTACCCTAACAAGTTTCCGTATGCAGGGAAGTCGTTTATCATTGTGAAAATCATTGCACATAGCTTGAAGGACTCCTTCTTATAAGCATCAAACACATCTACGCCTTCCTCCCACAACTTCTTCAAGTCCTCAATCAAAGGCACCAAGTAGACATCAATATCGTTCCCTGGCTGTTTTGGTCCAAAAATCATCATAGATAGCATCATATACTTGCGTTTCATACATAACCAGGGAGGCAAGTTGTATATTACAAGGAGAACTGGCCACGCACTATGTGTGCTAGTAAGAGTTCCATACGGATTAATGCCATCTGTACAAAGCCCAAGCTGAAGGTTTCTCAGCTCGCTGCCAAATTGAGGGAACATTTCATCTATTTTTTGCCATTGTGGAGAGTCAGCTAGGTGCCGAAGATATTTCCCATCAGATATTCTCTCATCAGAGTGCCATCTCAACTTCTTCGCTTTTGTTGCAGTCGCAAACAAACATTTAAAACGTGGTATTATTGGAAGATACCATATAACCTTTAAAGGTTGCCTTTAAGTTGCCACAACGCCACAACCACCATCTTTTCTCACTTTGTATCATGCAGTTTTACACTTAAGACACTTACTAGAACCTCCATATTCATTTCTGTACAGTACGCAGTCATTAGGGCAAACATGTATCTTTTATACTCTATACCTATCGTAGACAGGATTTTCTTGGCCTCATACATACGATTTAGAAGTACATTATCCTTTGGAAAGATATCACACAATAGTTCAAGCAGTAATGTGAAACAACTATTAGTCCACCCACAAGTTGCCTTTAAGTTAACCAAATGCAATGTTCCCGTCAGCCGCGTGTACTTACTCCCAGGGTATAGTGGTGTCTCTGCATCACTCTGCAGGCTGTCATACTCCTGTGACTGCGTAAAGGATTCTTCCTCAACATCATGAATCATTTTCTCTATTCTATCTTCATTTATCACATCCACATCTTCCTTCTTGTGCGACATACAATCCGTTACTTCCTCACCATGCCATATCCACCTTGTGTATCCCAGATTTATTCCATCACAAAGGAGGTGATCCTTTATGACATCAACATCCCGTCGACTCTCATTCAAACAATTGACACAAGGACAAAAATACTTCCCATTTTTTGCTGAGCATTCTTTCTAGCAATTCAATAAATTCTTCCACCTCTTTCTCATATTCTTCACTAGTTCTCAAAGTATTCATCCAACTGTGATCCATTTTATTACCACCTAAGCCATTCCCAATAACACTCACACGTTTAGTACAATTATCAACGATATATGATAGGATTCCCTTTTTTCACTTTTTTCAACAAAAACTTTGACAGCATTTCCTGTTAAAAGTAAAACATCCCAAAATTTCAAGCAACCCAATCTCTCCACTACACGAATAATAATCATACTACTTACTATATTATATTGAGGAAACTACATTAATAATCTTACTAATCTAATCTAACAAAAATAAAATCAATCATATTAAAGAAACAAAAATTACTCTGTTTACTTGTTGTTCATTTCATCAAAATCATTCAAAAGCTCCATTTATTTATAATAATATATATACATATTTTTCCTCTCAATTCCCAACCTCCAAACATATAAAACAAACATTTCCAAGCTCCAAACATATCAAACAAACAATATATTAACGTGATATTTCCTATTGGCTAGGTTTTCAATTATTTTCACTAAAAAAATTAAACGTCATGTTTAGACAATATATATAAGCACAATTAACAAATTCATTTCTATGTGAGCTACAATTTATATTTCAACAAGAAATTTAACGTCTTGTTTCACATTGCAGGTTTTAATTTAATTTCTTCAACTAAATTTATATTTCAAAAAGAAAATAAACTATTCTGTTTAAAAAAAAGAAACAAAATAAACTAACTTGATGAAGGCACGGTGGAGGAGGTATGCCAACGGTGTACACAGTGGAGGAGGTATGCTAGAGGGTGGATCAAGCAAAGAAGACCATGGTGTGTGGAAGAGGTGTGGATGACAATGAAAGGAAGGAGGTGGAGGAGAGCAAAAACCAAGACACTGTGGAGGAGGGGGTGGTGCATGCGTCATCTTCAATGGAAAGGAGGTGGAGGAAAAAACCAAGAAGGTGTGGAGGAGGTAGGTCGACGGCCTACAATGAAAGAAGAAGGAAGAGTAAAGTTGAAGAAGGGAGGGGGTCAACGGTGAATAATGAATGAAAGAGGGAGTTGTTTGGTCAAAAAGGAGGAATGGTGGGTGGAGAATGGATAAGACGCATGTCAGACAATTGTCTGACATGGCAGGGACGCCTTTAAGCGTCCCAAAAACCATTTAGGACTCCTAAAGGTGACTTTAGGCGTCCCAAATGCCATTTGGGACTCCTAAAGGTGACTTTAGGCGTCCCAAATGCCATTTGGGACACCTAAAGTATGGGTTTAAACGTCCCAAAATTATTTTGGGACGTCTAAACCCAGCTCCTGGCACTAAAAAAAATTTGCCAAAATTTATATTGAACGCGGGAAGAACTTTAGGCGTCCTAAATTCAAATTTGGGATGTTTAAAGGTTTTCCTCTATACATATAATTACAAAATTGCCACCGCTTGCTTTTTTAACCACCCAATTTTAAATTTTGGACGTCCTTTGGGGTGGTTATATCCTAATTCTGTAGTAGTGTCATTCTTATCAACGGTATGCCACCTCATGTGCTCTGCAGTTTTAAACGACATAAATAATCTTTATAGGCGAGGTTTTAAAGGGAAGTACCTGAGAATCTTTACAAGTTTCTTCTTCTTCTTTTTCCCCTTTCGAATTGTCTTATACCTTGATGTGTGGCATCTCTTACAAGTTTCCCTGCTGGAATCGTCTCCCCAATATACCATACAATTGTTGGGGCATGCATCAATCTTTTAATTGTTCAACCCTAACCTATTGATAATCTTCTTGGCCTCGTAGAACGTTGTGGGAATCTCAGCGTCGGGGAATGCATCTTGAATAATTCGAGCAACATCGACATTCCCTTATCTATGATTCCACACAAGCACTTGATATGATACAATTTGATCAAGAAAGATAATTTAGAATATTTTTTACAACCTTGATATAAAGGATGATTTGCTTCATCCATCAAGCTGAAAAAATCCCGAGCTGCTTCATTCCTCATAAACACCGGCTTAGAACCGTGCACTTCTTTGTTGAAGTTGTCGCCTTGAAATCCAAATGCACCACGCACATAATCATTCACAAGATCATCCTCATCTAGTTGAATGCCTACTTGAGAACTTCGAGGAAGAGCATCATCATATCTAATGCCAGCCTTCTCACCATGAACTGCCCAGAACGTATAGTCCTTAGGGAAAGGCTTCAGAAGCAAATGTTGCTTAACAACATTTCATGCATGCCACTTCTTGAACTAGCATCTCCGATAGGGACAGACGATCTTGCCGTTACAGTCGGCGTGAGTGAATGCGAAATTTAAGAAAATGTTTAATCTGTACAAATATTCTAGAGAATTGTACGACAACCTGATCCATGACTTATCCATAGCTACTAGTAAGAGAGAAGAAAGAATAGTGAAGAAAATGAGTGAATAGAGAATGACGAATGCCTAGAAACTTATATTCTAAAATTCCAATGTTTAATATTTTGTAGCAGTTCAAAAACCGCTACACTAACCGCTATAATACTAGACATTTGTAGCGGTTATATGTATAAAACTGCTACTAATTTTAAAGCCTTTGAGTATTTGTAGCGGTTATAAGTATAAAACCGCTACTAATATTAAAGCTATTGGAAATCAAATTGAAGAATTGGTTTTAAACTTGTAGCGGTTATACATAATTAACCACTACAAATTTGCATAAAGGCAGTGTTCGCCGTTTAGCTTCCGCAAGCGCACGGGTCACAAGTAATAATTTAGTGAATAAACGAGTGTCGATCCACAAGGACTATGACGAAAGTGAGTTAATTATTGTAACTATGTTCTTAACTAAGTTGAATGAAATCATTTGAAATTGAGTATGTCAAGTAAGGAAATTTGCTAAAAACAATAAGGTAAAACAAAGGTGATTATAAAATTGATTCTACTTCAAGGTTTAAAGGCTTAGGATTACTTCTTTCTCATTGTATTTCATGAAACTATGCAATTGATTCACTTATGCTAATTGTGTGAATCCATATGCTAGTCAAAGATTCTAAGATCATCAATCAAGATCTCTCAAGTCAAGATTGATTTTTAATCTTCATTAACAATATTCAATCTCCTGTCTATCATTAATGAAAATCATCTTTCCCAAAGCAATTCTTCATTAGACTATGCTAGGTTGTTAGATATATCTATATTCTAACAACAAACCATCCATTTAATCCTTAAACTTCAAGTCTAGCATGATTTTTCTCAAGTTCTACAACCAAAATAGCTCTCTCAAGCATCATTCAATTGAACCAAACTAATCATGTGGTGATCAAGCACAAGATAGTAATTAAGCATGGAGAAAAATCAGCATATATTCTCAACAACTAGCAAAAGCAAGAAAATATAGTATTTTTAATCCATACAATGAGTAGAAGTAATCCTAAATGAGAGTTTTAGCCACTCATAGTCAATACAAACCAATAACTCAACATAAAACTCATAACCATATCAACAAATGGGAAGAGAAGAGGGGAAAAACCAGAAAAAGAGAAGAAAATCTTGAATTTCTCTAAGAATTCTCCTCCAAGAAGCACCAAAATCCTCCTCAAGCTCTCCAAGAAGCCTCCTTGTGGTTCTTGAGCTCTTCCTTGTGCAGAATATGTCAATTTCCGCAACCCCAGTAGGTTAAAAACACAGCTGAAGCTTCACTTTTTCAAAACGCACAGTTGCAGTATCGCAACTTTGCTTTCGCTTCGCTATAGCAAACCCGCAACGTACACGGTCAGAAGGGCCTATTTTTTATGCGTTTTCGCTTTTGCTTCACTATAGCGAACCCACAGCGTACACGGTCAGAATGGCCTATTTTTTATGTGTTTTCGCTTTTACTTCGCTGTGGCGTAGCAAAAGCAACCGGGGGTACCTTCAAGCTACTTTGATCTTCCTTTTTGGCTTTTGTTCTTCTTTTCTCCACCTCCAAGGATCCATGTAAGCTTCCATTTCTTGTCATCATTCTCCTACAAAGAGAAGGATTTTATGAGCTTTCCAACTTTCTTCAATTTAATCTAAAACTCTATACATTTAGCTCAAAATTTGCACTTTTCAAAGTATTTTCAACACATCACATTTTCCTTCGTATGTATAAATTTTATGCACAATTTTAGTTTAAAACCACAAATATATAAGAAAAATGTGATGAAATACAAGAATTTCCAGAGAATAATAGGCGGGCAATTGAAAATTCAAATGTTTTGTATTTGTAGCGGTTATTTATCTATAACGGCTACAAGTTTAAAACCAATTCTTCAATTATATTTCCAACTGATTTAATATTAGTAGCGGTTTTATATATATAACCTCTACAAGGACTCAACTGTTCATTTTTGTAGCGGTTATAAAACAAAACCGCCACAAATATGTATATTTGTAGTAGTTTTTTTGTAACACCGCTACAAATATGATTATTTGTAGTGGTTTTTTTGTAAAGCCGCTACAAATATATATATATATATAATTGATTTTTTAAGGTTTATAAATATATAAATAATATTTAACAACGCGGTCTAAGAATATAAATATAACTTTGGTAAACGTAATAAGAATTTAAGTTTTGAAATAAAAAATTATATATATTTATTTACAAATGTTTCAACAACAAATAAAAAAACGATGTCCTAAACTAAGTAGCTGGCGGCTGATCATTTGGTGCTCCCTCAGGTGCTACTAGATCGGGCCGCTGGGCAGAGTTAACCACAACATCATCATCAGCAGGAGGAGAAGGAAAAGGAGGAGGAGGAGTAGTCTAGACGATGAACCAACTGCTCGTCCAGGAATAGGTTACTCCATCTGCGCTCGAGCATGATGTTCGTGATATCACGCCATTGCGCCTGCTGAGCATAGATCAAATCAGCATGCTGCTGCATCTGCTGCTGAGCCACGGCAGCCTGTGTCCGCTCCAAATCTAACCATGGCTGCTCAACAGACTCATCCTTCGAACGTCTGACCCCTCTAGAGCTACCAGCCTCAAAGGCGGTGCTCCTGCCATAGACCATTCTCGGTCTGGCACCAATCCCCATCCCCCGCACGCGTCCAAGGTGCTCAGCCTAACCCAGACCTGCCTTCAAAGGAGCCGTCGGGTCCACTGACCCCTATGACTCCTCGGCCTGGGTCTCTCACAGCTCAGCCTGCGACTGCTGCATCCGCTCCTGCCATTTTATGAAACAATTACTTATTAGAATTTTTAATTATTAAGTTGGTTTTATAAAAATTATAATAATGAAATTACTTACAATGGCCGCCTTTGCCTACTGAGAGGTCAGAGTCTCGTCACGTTGTTTGTGTATGATCGCGTACAACTCCCCATAGTCCGTTTGATGGTTCTCCTGTTGTGCCTTCCTCTCTTAAAACAATTACAAAATTCAATTAGTATTATGAAATAATCATTTAAAAGTCATTGATATTATGAAAAGTTACCAGCTCGCTGTACATGACAATAAAGGTCTTCGATCCTGTTGTATGGTGGATCGTCTGCTGGCTGCTGCCTACGGCACCTGGTGTTCCTCTGAGAAAGCGCCTGGAAAAAAACAATATTAAATGTATTAAAACAATATAAAACATTTAAAATTAATAAATTTCAAATTAAAATTAATTAAATTTAAATTATAATTTAATAATTAACAGTTACAAAATTATATATAAATAATCTAATAAATACATTACCTACCCCTCAGGGCTCCTCCTGAACTGGACGAAACTCGCCTAGTTGTTCGGCGGGACACCGTCTGGGACCCTCTCGATCAGCTGCTCCAGAGGCATCGTCCCGTCCTTATCCACGCTGTAGAAGAGATGGTTCCTCCTGTTCCTCCAGCCGTCACCCATCTTCATCAGGGTGTACCTCTTCTGATTGGCCTGGACGTCAAACCGCAGCTGCAAAAACATTATGTAAATATCAATAATTACAAAAATCCTATTAAAAAATATTAATTAAATACTATTAATTACTTGTACCACCTCCTCCCAAGCCAGGTCCTTCGGCCCCTTCAGAACGTGCCTCCACGTCCTGAAGTGAAGGGGGAACGGCATCCAATTCAAGCCCAACTCTTTCAGGAAGCGGTTGAACAGGTAATCCCTATTATAAATGGGCTGGTCCGTGCCCTCATTCCATGGCACTATAACTCACAATGTCCGGTCCATGCTATTCAGACTGACCACGTCCAGCCTCCTCGTCGACACATTCCTCTACTCATCTGCACAATTTACCGCATGTTAGATAAATTGCAATTCAAATTTAACATTTTGAATTTAAATAAATAATTTATTAAATAAAATTTATTTACCTTGGACCTGCACCTCAAACCCAATGGACCGTGAAGACGACCCTCGTAGGTTGTTCTGCTCTCGAGCCTCCTCCTCATCGAGTAACTGCTCCATCTCCCTGAGCCTAATCGGGATGTCGAAGTCCTCCGCCTCATAGTCCTCGATGCTTATATTTGCCTCCCCCAAATCAGGCACCTCTGGTGCGGTCGTCTCTTGTGGGATCGTCTGTGGTGCTTGTGGTAGGGGTAACTCCTGTGGGGGATGGGCTGCAATGGCGCGGTCACCCTCCCTCCGCACTGCCCCCTCCCTCTACCCCTGCTCTGCTGCTGCCAGCCCGCAAAATCAGTCTGGGGACCTTAGGCGCCTTCCCCCTATCTTCTCTTAAAGCCATATCAACTGTAAAAATGCAAAAAAAAAAAATATTTTAGTCACATTATTATGCAAAAATATAATACAAATACAAATAAAATACGTCTTATCTCCGTACCTCAAGTACAATACTGAGAAATACTGCAGTAAAAACTCTTTTACAGACGTTTGAACGCTTAATCTAAGAGAAAACATTCAGAGAAACTTCAGGAAATAAATTGAGCAAATGTAAGAATGGAGAAGGCGGGGGGTATATTAAGGTCACAAATTTGTAACGGTTATTGTAATAACCGTTACATTGACCGCTACAAAGCACCTAGGGTGGCTAAAATTTGTAGCGGTTTTACAGTAACCGCTATAAAGTTCAAAAACTTTTGAAGTTTTGTAGTGGTTATGGTACAAAATCGCTACAAATTTGGAGACCTCAGAAATTCTGTAGCGGTTATGGTATAGAACCGCTACAAATTTGGAGACCTCTGAAATTCTGTAGCGGTTCGAACCTTATAACCGCTACAAATACGCGACGTTTGGCATTTTGTAACAGTTTTGTTGGTCAAACCGCTACACTGTTAGCGTGTCTTGGTCGAGCCATGTGGCGAGAATATTCTAATAGTTTTTATTTATTAATCGTTACAAATGAACCACTATAAGTTTTAGCGGGAAATTCGCACCATATTTGTAGCGGTTTTTTCTACCTAACCGCTACAAAAAACGCTATCAATCATTCGTGCCACTTGGTGCGTAGCTTGCCACTACAAATATTAAAATAGGTAGTGGTTATTTAGAACCGCTACAATTCCACAGCTACAAAATACCATTTTTTTGTAGTGCGCTGTTTGATGAATTTTCAATGGTTAAAATTTAATATTTCATAATAATATTATTATAATATTAAATACAAACATACATAAAATTATATTTAAATTATTAAAATTATATCTAAATGTTCTTAATTTTTATCTCCTGGTCATGTTGATCCAAATGAGTTTCATCTTCTAGCTATAATTCTGTCTAAGAATGCTTTCTTTATACATTTGATGAATTCTCCAGTCTTTATATGTTACAAGTGATCGCGATAAATAAATATAATTATCATTTATGATATTTCAAAATATCGTCCGTTGACACGTAAATTCTGATACTTTCAATAATCTAGTGGCTCATAATATTGACATTTTTTATTTTCTGGAATCTAATACTTATGGGAAATCTACACATCAAAGATCTAAAGATACGCTCTTTTTATTTTTTGGTGAAATAAAGATTCATCATTTTATTAGAAGTTTTGTATTGTGCTGGATTAGTGAGCCGTTTGCATTGAGTTGGGTTCTCAAAATTAATTTCACTAAATATGTTTTTTTATGAAGGTCAAATGCATTAATAATTAAAAAGCTTTTACATCAAATGTCTAATACGATACAGTAACATAAGTTCAGTGAATGTAAAATCCTTATATCTAAACTATGGAATGCTAAAATGTCATGAATCGTAAAATGACAAAGAAGACTAACATCCTGATAAACAATATTTGAAGACCTAGATTTTACTCCTTCTGAAGGGAGGAACTGTTTTTTCAGGCAAAAAACTTGTAGTTGCTCCTTTGTTGAGTGGCTGAAAAAAAGTCATACAGTGATCCAATTCAAAAGTGATATGAAACATAGTAGACCAAAGGAAGCCTTAGATAAAATATTTCTCCATTTAAAGGATTGCAATGGCTCTCTTTGATAGCATATCCAAACTTTATAGCAAGACATCCTATTTTCCTTTTCCTTCTACAATATAATTGTCCACCCAATGCCAGGAATACTTGAAATTGAGTTATTCAACAACCGACTGTATGAATAAGTCGGGGCCTTTGATGTTTCAAACTTGAAAGCTAAATCCACAAGAGATAAAGCATACCTAATTTCATTAATAACAGTTGTTGGAGTTGTAGATTTCTCCTGATGAATAATCTTATTTTTGCTCATCCAGACAATGGAGAAAGTTTAATTATGTTAATCACCACCAAAGTTTGCCCATCCAGATATATGTAGCTTAGGAAGGATATGTTTAAGCCATAACTTAAAGCCTGATAATAATGAGAAGGGAAATCTAATGGACAGGCAGTCAAACCACAATGCTTTCGTAAATAGGCAAGTTACAAAAAGATGCTCCATGGTCTCTAGTTCATGGCATCCAAAGGGATAATATCCAAATATATTCATGTGATGCTTGATTAATATATCTACAAAAGGAAAAGCATTATGCAGAATTTTCCTTACAAGAAGTAGGTCCTTCTCTCAAATGTTATGTCAAATTTTTTAAAAATAAATTTTATTATTTATAGCTTACAAATATTACATTTTGATATAATTTTTTTGAAGAAAAAGTAATTTTTTTAGTTCTTTAACTTTTAACTCACTTGTGATTCAGTCCCTCAAATATAACTCAGTGCAACTCAATCTTCAAATTTTTGACTCGGTTAAAATTTAGTCTCTAATTTTTGAATTTTTTATATTTTTGTCCTTTAATATCAATAACTCATCTCTAGTCACCAGAGTCATCCTAAGTGGCAAAAAAAATCATCACTCAGCGTCCACGTAATGTTATGAATCAACAGGGATCTGAACGAGCCATGGGTGGACCTGAGCTCATTGCCAAAGAAGTCGAGGCGGCCATAGTTACAGGGCTTGCGAGCTCGTGAGAGAGGCTTGCTTAAAGAACGGATTTTTCCAAGTTTTTTGTAATCAATGGAGGATTTAATTTTTCCTTCCTATTACATGTGCAAATACTAAGCAAGAATGAGTAATCAATTTAGGGCAAAATTCTGAATGCAGTAAAATCAGCATATCCACGATCTTATATCTGCAAATACTAAACAAGAAGGGGTGACCAATAATCCTCGTGCTTTTTAGTACAAAATTGCAAGTGCGCAGATCAGTGTAAGAGACAACAAATGTGAACTTTGAAAATATCAACCATGTTGATTGTCGACTGTGACTGTACCATCGCATACATAGGAGGCAATAATTCTTCAAATTCAAAAGTATGAACACCCCAAATGGCAGATAAAGTTGGGGTCTTCAATTACTGGAGGGAATCAATTTCAATTTGTAATCACAAGCAAACTCACATGGACAAATTATTATATTTCAATTATGCTGGTATAAAGTTTGTAGACGATCTTAGTCTTTAAATTAATCGATAAATGGAGGATACTCTGTAAATTTATCTCCGACGCCTTTCGTCGGAAAGATGCTCCGTAAGTCAGGACTCAGTATAAGAGATGAGGAAGGATGAGTAGACAAGGTGATACTCTTAGACATTTAAAGTGACTAGCAAGCTTCAATTGGAATAATCTGTGCCTCAAGCCCAACAGCTATGGCTGCCAGTCGGAGGCAAGGAGAGAAAAAAAACACTAGGGCTGCCAGCAACTGGCTCAAGACCACCCGTGGCTGGTAGATCCCTGCTGATTCACAATATTACGTGGACACTGAATCATGATTTTTTTTCGCTAACTAGGATGACTAGGTGATGACTGCAGATGAGCTATTGATGACAAAGCAAGCAAATATAAAAAATTTTAAAAATTAGGGACTTAGTTTTAACCTAATCAAAAGTTCAAGAACTGTGTTTTAACAAAATCAAAAATTTAGGGACTGAGTCATACCTAATCATATTTAAAGGATTGAGTCATACATAAGTTAAAACTGGAAGGATTAAAAAATTATAGTTTTCAGTATAAAAAAAATTAATTATCCCCCTTTTTTTAAATATAATGATATGGCAACGTTGATTTTTCTGTACATGGATATGATCTTTGAAGCTTGATACCGAGGCCCTTCTGATATGAGCTTTGGGCCTAGCCCATAAGTGGGGCCCAATGTTTCAACCTTCATATTATTTTGATATTTTCAGGTCATGATGCAGTTCTCTATAATTTAGAGGAAAAGAAGGGACAATAAAGTATCTCTCAATTCCTTTTTTTTTTTTTTGAATAACATCTGGATACAAATTTCCCAAAAAGCTGAGATCCTACATCAAAAGCATCAAAGCAGCTTATTCTCTTTCATCGACCACCTCCCCCATTATAGAAGGTGGTGTTTGATCAAAGAAACAAAAATTCCCTATCAAATGATGAGATAACCTTGCCAATCTATCTGCAGTAGTGTTTTGTTCCCTATAGAGATGGTTAAGATTAATATGCCGATCTCTATAAATGAGAGACCTCACTTCCTCCATAATGTCTCGGAAGGGATGATCCTCCTCACAGCCCCTAGATAACAAATTAATAACGTTTACATAATCCCTAAAAATACAAATTTTCTTATAGCCTCTAGCCCAACAGATGTTAAGGCCATGAATAACAGCTATGAGCTCTGTGATAGCCAGTGGAAATTCTCTGAGTTTACTGCTAAAACCCAAAACCCATCCTATTTGGTGGTCCATTAGGACTCCTCTGCATCCACTCCTACCATCACTCAGTACCAAGCCATCCACTTCAAGTCTCATATAGTCTACATGTAGCTGCTGCCTATTCTTCTTCTAGCTAGGGCTAAACATAACCAGACCAGCTTGCGTAGGGCATCAACCTGTAGTATAATCTGGTTTGGTCTTTGGGTTGGTCATCTTAGCCCGAAGCCCGGTCCAACCTGGTAAAAAACCCAGTGTTCACCTGGTTAGGCAAACTAGACCAGGTTATTAGTCTAGTTGAGTTAGAGAAACAAATGTGAAGATGAAGTAGGAACTAGGAACTAGGAAGACCAAAAAACACATATTCATAAGTAAATAATTGGAAAAGAAATATAGTAACTACATCATCAATAGTAATTGATTGCAGAGATAAATCCTCCTTGTTCATTGATTTAATCCGTAAGACATTTATTTCACAACACCATAACAGATATATTTCTATAGAGGAACAATAAGCGAGACAACAACTTTTCTTGTTGATGTTCTGAAGCCAAATCTATGAAAACACGGCTACCTTCAAACAAAGGTAGTGGAGATAAATCTGGTAACCTTCCCCAATGTCACTGATGCAATCCTAGCAGATGACAGACTTGAAGCATAGGAAAAATCTCCCAAACCACACTGTCTTAAGAAAATATTGAAACATAGAAATAGAGGAGAAGACCAAACTAGATTTGGATTTATCACCGCAACGGTCCCATATCGCATCAGTAAGGGTGAAATAGAGCAGGATATTGACAAGCTTGAAGCCTTAAGCTTGAAGATGAGGAAGGGACTGGATAAGGGGACTGCAACAGTGATGGTGACTAGTGAGCATGAAGCATTGGAGCAGTAGATCAAAGTAGAGAAGAGAAGGAGGAAGAGGAGGAGGCACCAAAAATTAAGGACTTAGGGTTTGCCAATTATCTTCAAATCATCAGGTTGGGGTTTGGAGATAGGGCATACTGCGTACCTAAACGGTGACGTCTTTTGGGTTGCTTTTTTTCTTCTTTTTTTCTTAATGTGATTTATAATATAGATTAAAAATTAATATATATTTTACCATGTAGGATAAGGCTAATCAGTCCAGAGTACTTACCCAGAACTCGGTCCTGGCCGATATTCGAGTCAGACCCGGTCTGGCCAGAATTTTATCAAACTCCTTTTCTCTTTTTTTGAGTTGGACTAGGGTAGATTGAGGCTAAACCAGGTTGACTGAGTTATCAGGTTTCATGTATAGCCTTATCTACTACATTGATTGTCACCTTGTGTAGAAATTGCACTTCCGAATCAACTCCTAATCCGCACAAGCACAATAACTATCCTTTGCCTGGAGGTTCCTTTGTTGACTTCCTCCCTCAAAGAGATGGTGGCATCTAGAGACCCAAATATCCTAACATATATACCCAAATAGTGTTGACCAGCTGAGTTTCTTAGTAAACTCCTTACCCACCTCGTGTTTTAGGTTCCATCATACCCACCCCTCCCCTTGCAAGGAGAAGAATCGCTCCTACAAGAAGGGTGCGATCACTAAAAACCATCTGTCTCTCACGTTTAGACAGTCTCCAAGTAAGTACATTGAATCCTCCTCTTGTGGGCACCCAAAAGGATATCTGGCTTCTTTTGCAATACCTCTTCTCACTCTGAGCTGCGCCTTATGAGCTCTTCCATGTGTAAATAGCCACATGAAAGATTTAATTTTCCCCAAGACTAACCACTTCAACAACGCTCTCCATATAGGAACATCTGCTCTATGTATATCTGGAAACAAAAAATAATATGCAAAACTAATAGAAAAACAACCATCCGAGGATGGTTTCCAAAAGTATTTATCCTCTCCTCTCTCCTCATGGGGTGGGTGCACACACAAAATTCGATCAACAACATGCAGATGGAAGCATATTCCAAATCAATCTTTATCTTATTCTCCTTAAGGGCACTACTACAAAAAGGGGCTATAATGTCCCAAATTTGACACCTTTAACGTCCCAAAACGGGGGGACGTATATGTTGGGGGTGTAGTATATTGTAAGAAAAGACATCCCAAACAAAAGGGACGTCTAAAGTGAGACTTTAGACGTCCCAAATTGTCATTTGGGAGGTCTAAAGTCCCACTGGGGGGACTTTAGACGTCCCAATTCTTAATTTGGGACGTCTAAAGGTTAGGTTTTTTTATACCATAATTTACATTCTGTATTACCTAGCGAATTCAAACTACAGAAATAGAGTAGAAGATGGATTCATAAACCACACTGTCCGTTACAAAATGGTAAGGATATCCAGCACTACAATCTTTACTATATATACATACAATAACAACTCATACAACCTACTACTATATATATCAACAATAACAACCAGAAAGTGTCAAAACGCTGTCATCACACAACTACAAACTGATATAAAATAAAAAGTTTACTGCTCTATATGTTGAAGAAGATGTCCAGCCAAAAGATCTCTGATCAAATCAAGATCTTCACATAGGTAGGCATCTTCATTATCAAAAATCTGAAAATTAGAAAGTAAGCTTTGATGAAATGAATCTCAAGAAAATGAATTAATTAGCATTTCGATTAGAACACCAAAAATATTATCATTTGAGAATGAAGAAGTGACTACCTTTTCAAAATCGCTAGTAATTCCACTTTGAGTGATGTTATACATATAAAGTATAACATAATATCCGCATTCAGTGTTGCCAGGTTGCCGAGGGTACTTTAAATCAAAGGGATGCAATTGGTTGTTAAAATCAATAAAAGTATGTCTAAAAGGACCATCAATGAAACAATTAGCTAAGATCGAAACTACTTACTATCGGATAAAACCACTTTGGCTTTTTAACAACTGTACCCTCGCGTGACCCACCTAGGACTCTATATGTTTGACAAGCACTATCATGAAAATCAAAATGAACAAAAATTAGAACTATTCATTGTTTTTAAGAGTCAATGAAATACAAACATAATAACTTACGTGTCGAAGACGGATTTTGTATCTTTGTCTGGCTTTTTACTCAAGGGATCAAACCAATAGACTACGTTGCGGCGATGACATATAACATACAAACTCCAGTGGTAACTTTAACAACATGTACACATTAAAATGAAGTTAGATGAGAAGACAATTATTTATTAAACTTCTTAAATTGACAAAATGAAAATATGAACCGTTGAACAATGGGTGCTAGATAACAACGAAGTTTGGTCTGTCCCATTACGTAGCCGACATAGTGAGTCCTATGCGACACAGTACAAGTATCCCCTGTCGTATTCGCAGGACATAAGAATCCATACCAATCACGTCTTTCCATGTTTGTGCAGAGACCATGGAACGTGCTATAATAGAATTAAAATAAGGAATCAATTATTGAATGTATGAAATCAAAAAACCATTAAATGAATTCTATGGGAAAATTGAAAAAAAACTTATCGGATTGCAAATTTCACCCAGCCTATATCTATCTCCTCCAACCTGATAAATTGCTTGAGATCTGTATTATCAACCGTGTAGGGATACTCCAATGTAAGGCCCAGAATCCCTGGAGGCATCTTCAGGTCAATCTGTTTAATGCCCTTGTATATCTGTTGTAGCCGTGCTAAGTAGGGCCATTTCCTCGCAGCTTCATCATCCTTTTAGAACATCAAAAACCAAATTGTTATTAGGATGCCAACAGATTTTCAGTAATAGTAAGGTAATTCCTACCATTGGAGGTGTTGCATCTGAACCAATAAGATTGTGAGGCCAAAGGATAAAAGATCCTATCGCTTGACCTAACGTGCGAACCTTTGGATCAGGAACAGGGATGGTTGTACCTTCTTCCCCCTTTCTAACACTCGTCACGTTCACCCTATGAAAATCCTGCAGAATTTGCTGATGATGGTGGGT
Organism: Inga leiocalycina; assembly: GCA_963242795.1. NCBI lineage: Eukaryota > Viridiplantae > Streptophyta > Magnoliopsida > Fabales > Fabaceae > Inga > Inga leiocalycina. The sequence continues at coordinate 19,375,392 of OY725327.1, read as the reverse complement.
GGTAGCACGTGTGTGAAAGAGAGCATCAGCAATAACACGCAACAGTGGATCATCCAAATAAAGGGTAGAAGGGTCTCAAGACACTGGAGTGGAAGAACGGTCGCCAAGTAGTTCCTCCAAAGGGTTGTAACTTCCTCTGGTGCTATTTAAGTCCGGGGATTCCTGAGTTCTATGCTCGTCCCTTGCCCTTTGCGCTTCGAACATCTTTGCCATTTCAAGTTGAAGCTCTGGCAACAGCTCTTGTCAGAGCTTGTCGCGAAGGTTGGCCTCGATCTCTCGTTCGAGGTTCTCTCGAATCTTGGCCACAAGGTCCTTACTAGGTCCAGCTTGTGAAGAATAATGTGAGTCTTGTCCAAAATACCTCGCGGCACTAACTCCCCGTGTCTCTCCTCGAACACGACCAAGGTCGTCTGCCTTCCCAATAGCTGTTGACAAGATGTCCATCTGTCTACTTGGATTGAATGAACCTTGGCTGCTCTGATCTTCCAGTTCATCATGTAGCATACAGTCTATCATAAATGTATCGAAACCACTCGCAATATGCAAAAAGTTAGGGACTTATGGTATAACTACTTACAATCCTCGCAGCAACCTCAGCAACAACCGGATTTATGTACTTCCCAGCCTTAATCCTCCCTGCTTTCCATTTTTTGTGACGTCGAGGAGGTGCCGGTGGTGGGATAACAACGCTAGGATCAGATTCCGTTGTTTCCTTCATTTTCTCTAACTCTTCTTGCATCATTTGCCGCTCAAGCTTCCGATATCTACCACGAGACATGTAATGTTGATATTTATTTTCTGATTGCCTCTGTGCATTTGCTGCACTTAATTTCTATGAATGAAAAACAACAAAAAATAAATCAACGATATCAAGTCTATGAAAATTAAAAGCTCTATATCATGATGACAGAAATCTTACCAAAAACTCAGGATCTGCTCGTGATGCCGCAAACAACCTCCAGTCCTCTGGAGACAAATACGAATATTGTGCACAAGGATCCCAACCCCTAAGGGCCCCTGGAATGTACCGTGTTGTTAGCTTGTTCTTAAAACCTTTCCATCGTACACGAACCTCATCCATCCAGTACTTATACATCTCCCTGGTGTCTGGGACATCGTATGTTTGCTGCAAGGTAAAACATAAGATTATTATATTTGAAACAATAAGAACAAAGCTACAATTACCATAGATGTATCAAAACTTATATACCAAAAGTTGCTGCCAAATCATGTCTTTCGTTTTTTGGGGAACTAATCTCCAATTATCGTAGGTAATGCGCACTTTACTTTGACCCAAAAACCCTACGTAGCTAATGAAGTGGTCTTCCTCAGGACCAACTGGATTCATATTGTCATCGAAGTATATATGCAGCCTCTCCTGTTGATGTTCATGACATGCAACTAATGCTCCCATCTTTGTACAGCCTCTAACCCTCCTTCTTGCAACGGGTTCATCTTTAGGCCTTTCGTCATTGCTAGGGCTTTCGTCATCTCTACGCCTCTCGTCATCACTAGAGTTGTTCATATTCTTGTTAACACAAAAAGCATCTCAGAAACGTAAATAAATTGCAATAAAAATGAAATAAACTAAGCAGGAAGTAAAACAGAAAAAAAACACACAGTTCTCGTTTATAAATTAAGGTCTTACTCTATATTGTTTCCCATAGTCCTTCACCATGGTAATTTCTTACAGCATATTCGTCATCATCTACCAATTCTACTTTATTTGTTCGAGGTGGAGTTGTTGTTAAAGGTGGTGTGTCATCAAGGTTAAAGGTCGGATCACCATACTTATGTTTTTTACTTTTAAGGACAATGGACATGTTTTTGCTCGCAGGATCGGTGACATAAAACACTTGTTTCGCCTAGCTTGCTAAAATGAAGGGCTCGTCTCTATAGCCAACTCTTCGAAAATCGACTGAGATAAATCCAAATTGTTTATCTATTACCATAGCATTATTACTAAACCACTTACATTTGAATAAAGCAAATTTGAACTTGTTGTATGTCATCTCCCATATTTCTTCTATAACTCCATAATAGGCCATAGATGCTAATATGGGGTTTTTGTCTCTCAAACTGGAAAAGTGCATAGCTTCAGCTTCTACCATGACCCCACTATTTTGCATGGTACTTCTGTCACCTTGCTCTTCCGTATAGAAAGAATAGCCATTTATATCATAACCAGTCCAAGTAATGACCTGAAATGAAGGCCCCCAAGCTAGCCACTCAATTGTCTCAGACACACCGATCTCGTGCAAAACCTTTTTCTTGAACCACTACATGAATGTCTTGTTTTGCTCAATAGCAATCTGCATGTCATTCTTCCTAGGATTCTTGTTCTTCAAAGTCTTTCTGTGTTCATCTATGTAAGGTTGAACTTCTTCCATATTATTCAGGATATACAAGTGGGCTTGCAACACCTCTTCACGAGGAACATTCTTCACTTTCAGTCCTTGTGGTCCCTTACTTCTCCTTTCTTCATGTCGAGATTGTTCCTTCTTCCCTGACATATAATCTTTGCAAAACTCCATAGCCTCCTCAACTACATATCTTTATACTATTGAGGCTTCTGGTCGATAAGGATTTTTAGAATGCCCTTTTAAGATCTTCATGTATCACTCGAAAGGGTACATCCACCTCAGGTAAACTGGACCGCAGAGCCTTACCTCCCTTACCAAATGAACTACCAAATGCACCATTATATCAAAAAATGAAGGAGGAAAATGCATCTCTAGTTGTGACAAAATAATGTAACCCTCACTTTCCAGTTCATCCAACTTTTCAGTGTCAATGACTTTGTTACAGATAGCAATGAAGAAAATGCACAATCTTGTTACAGTGGCTCGTACTTCATCTTTCATTATGCCTCTAATAGCTACCGGTAATAGTTGTTGCATCAACACATGATAATCATAGGACTTCATTCCCACTAACTTCAAATCGTCCATTGAGACACATCTTCTCACATTCGAGGAATATCCTTGCAGCACCTTAATTTCATGCAAACACCTACACAAACTTCTTTTCTCTACTTTTGATAGTGTATGCGCTGCTGGCTCCATGTATGCCCTCCTACCACCATCTTTTAGTTGTGGATGTAACCGTTCTCTTATTTCCATATCAACAAGGTCTAATCTCACACTAATCCCATTGTTAGTCTTCCCTGGTATGTGTAAAAGCGTACTGATAAGGCTATTACAAACATTCTTCTCCACATGCATCACATCAATACTGTGTCTCACGTCAAGCCAACGCCAATATGGAAGATCAAAGAAAATGGATCTCTTCTTCCATATGTTCTTCTCACCCGCAATCCTCTGATTCTTACCAAAAGTGACATTGATACGTTCCACTCGACTGTAAACTTCCTCTCCGGTTAATGACTTTGGAGCCATTCCATGCTCCGGTAAGCCGTTAAAACGCTTTCTTAGCCTACGATATGGGTGGAACTGATGAAGAAACCTCCTGTGGCCAAGGTAAACAGTTTTTCTTCCATGCTTTAGCTGTTGGAAGTGTGTCTGCTTCACATATTAGGCATGCTTTATGACCCTTCACGTTGTACCCTGACAAGTTTCCGTCCGCAGGGAAGTTGTTTATCGTTGTGAAAATCATTGCACGTAGCTTGAAAGACTCATTCTTATAAGGATCAAACACATCTACGCCTTCCTCTCTTCAAGTCCTCAATCAAAGGGGTCAAATAGACATCAATATCGTTCCCTGGCTGTTTTGGTCCAGAAATTATCATAGATAGCATCATATACTTACGTTTCATACATAGCCAAGGAGGCAAGTTGTATATTACAAGGAGAACCGGCCACGCACTATGTGTGCTAGTAAGAGTTCCATACGGATTGATGCCGTCTGTTCAAAGCCCAATCTGAAGGTTTCTCGGCTCGCTGCCAAATTGAGGGAACATTTCATCTATTTTTTTCCATTGTGGAGAGTCAGCTGGGTGCCGAAGATATTTCCCATCAGATATTCTCTCATCAGAGTGCCATCTCAACTTCTTCGCTTTTGTTGCAGTCGCAAACAAACGTTTAAAACGTGGTATTATTGGAAGATACCACATAACCCTTAAAGGTTGCCTTTTACTTGTCACATTGCCACAACCACCATCTGTTTTCACTTTGTATCGTGCAGTTTTACACTTAGGACACTCACTAAGACCTCTATACTCATTCCTGTACAGTACGCAGTCATTAGTGCAAGCATGTATCTTTTTATACTCCATATCCATCGTAGACAGGATTTTCTTGGCCTCATACATAGATTTAGAAGTACATTATCCTCTAGAAACATATCACACAATAGTTCAAGCAGTAATGTGAAATTACTATCGGTCCACCCACAAGTTACCTTTAATTTAACCAAATGTAATGTTCTCGTCAGCCGCGTGTACTTACTCCCACGGTACAATGGTGTCTCTGCATCACTCCGCAGGCTGTCATACTCCTACGACTGCGTAAAGGATTCTGCCTCAACATCGTTAATTATTTTCTCCATTCTATCTTCACCTGAAATTTTTTATGAGAAGAAAATTAAAATTTGTTGATCACAAAAAGTCTGACTCCTGTGATATTATATATATCAATGATTTTCATTAATGGAATTAAAAAAAAAGAGTTTCATCAACGTTAAAAACCAAACTATATATCGCAAAATTCAAAATTCTATAATTTATGAATTTTGATTATCTTTTATTAACAAAACAATTTTAAGTTGAGTTCTTCCAAAAATAAAATTGTTTTATTGAAAATATTTAGATAAAAATCATTTAATGAATATTGGGGTTATGGTTTTTTTTTAGTTTTAGCTTGAATTATTCTTCATAATTCGTTTGGAATACAAGAATTTGTAACAAATCATATTTTATTTTATTATATATACTAATTAATGGTAATATATATACACAAGTAAATTTATATTTAAAAAAGAAAATAAACCATTGCACTGGAGTTCCCGAATACAATTTAAGCAATATAAGCACACCAAACACACCAGGCTAATCTCAACCATCTCAATATAAGCAATATATAAGCACGATTAACGTGATATTCCCTATTGCTTAGGCTTTTCACATTGCAAGTTTTAGTTTAATTTATTCAAGTAAATTTATATTTCAAAAAGAAAAAATACCATTCTATTACAAAAGAAAACAAGAAGAAAATAAACTAACTTGATCAAGGGGGCACCCACTGCTATGTATGCTGGAGAGGTAAAGAAGACGTTGGAGATCAGAGGTGTATGCACGGTGGGGAGGTACACCGGAGGGTGGAGAAAGCAAAGAACCACGGTGGTGTGGACAACAATGGAAGGAAGGAGGTGGAAGAGAGCAAAAACCTACACTGTGGAGGAGGTGAAGTTGTAGAAGGGTGGACTGGTGCGTGCGTCCTTCAATGGATTTCAGGTGGAGGAGGGAGGAGTTGAAGAAAGAAAGAGTAGTTGAAGAAGGGAGGAGTTGAAGAACAAGAAAGAACTAGGCTGACGGTGGGGGGAGGAGGAAGAAGAGTAAAGTTTTGGGTCAAAAAAGGAGGGAGGAGGGAATGGGATGTATTAAGACGCATGTGAGGAGGGGGAATGGGATTGAGAAGACGCATGTCAGACAAGTGTCTGACATGCGTACAGGGAACACCTTTAGGCATCCCAAATGGCATTTAGGACGCCTAAAGTCCAACTTTAAGCGTCCCAAATGCCATTTGGGACGCCTAAAGTCTTGGTTTAGGCGTCCCAAATGATTTTAGGACGCTTAAAGTCTGGGTTTAGGCGTCTCAAATGGCATTTGGGAAAAAATTTACAAAATTTATATTTCACATCTGGAAGCACTTTAGACGTCCCAAATTCAAATTTGGGACGCCTAAAGGTTTCCCTGCATACATATAATTATGAAAATGCCACCACCTCCCTTTTTAACCACCCAATTTTAAATTTGGAACGTCTTTGGGGGTGGTTATATCCTAATTCTGTAGTAGTAGGGGTGACATACTCCAGGACTTTCTCCTTGCGATCTGCAAAAACATCATAGCCCAGAATAAGTGTAATCAAAGGATTATTAATCTCCGACTAGGTATTAAACCAGAAAGAGGCTTGTCTTCTATTTCCCACTATAACTCCAACTCCTCTGTGGAAATTATCCCAAATAGCACAGATACCTCTCCAAGTAAGGGATGAGTTTTGTTTCTTTTTTACTATAGGCATAGCTTCCTCCCCACATTTGTATTTAGCCCTCAATATTTGGACCCATAAGGCTTCCCTATTATTTAACATATTCCAGCATAACTTCATTAAGAATATGCCTTGTTTTGTTTTTCTAGATCTCTAATACTCAGGCCGCCTTCTTTTTTGTCTTTCTTAACCAAATCCAATAAAAGTAAGTGTAATTTCCTCCCTTCTTCATTGTCCCGCCATAAGAATCCCCTACTCTTCTTTTTCTAGGTCTCTTAGCAAGCCCTTCAGTAGTCACTACAAAAAAAAGGTATTTTGTAGCGGTGAGATTGTAGCGGTTATAATTATCATCTATAAATATTAACATTTGTAGCGGTTTTAACCTAAACCGCTACAAATTTGTAGCGGCAAGCTACACGCCAAGTGGCGCGACAGATTGCCTGCGTTTTTTGTAGCAGTTACCTAGGGAAAACCGCTACAAATATGGCACGAGTTTCCTGCCAAAAATTGTAGCGGTTTAATTGTAGCGGTTAATAAATAATAACCGCTACAGTTTTCGCACCACATGGCGTGACCAAGACGTGCCAACAATATAGCAGTTATTTGTAGCGGTTTAACCAATCAAACCACTAAAAAATTCCAAACATCACATATTTGTAACGGTTATTAGGTTGTAACCGCTACAGAATTTCAAAGGTCCTAAATTTGTAGCAGTTTTATACCTTCACCGCTACAGAACTTCAAAGGTTTTTGTACTTTGTAGCGGTTATCTTAGAACCGCTACAAAGTTTAGCCGTCCTAAGTGATTTGTAGCGGTTTATGTAGTGGTTATTTCAATAACCGCTACAAATGTTTGACCTATTTAAACTCGCCTCCCTCCTTCATTTCTCCGTTTGATCATTTTGTTTCATGAAGTTTCTCTGAATCTTTTCTTTTAGAATTGAGCATTCAGATGTCTGTGAAAGAGTTTTTGTTGCAGCATTTCTTGGTATTTCTACTTGAGGTAAGGAGATAAGACGTATTTTATTTGTATTTGTATTTTAATTATATTTTTGCATAATAATATGACTAAAATATTTTTTTTTGAATTTTTACAGTTGATATGGCTTCAAGAGAGGATAGGGAGAAGGCACCTGAGGTCCCCAGACCGATTTTATGGGGTGGCAGCAGCAGAGCAGGGGGCAGAAGGAGGGGGCAGCGCGGAGGGAGGGCGACCACTGCATTTCAGCCCATCCCCCCATAGGAGTCGGCCCTACCACAGGCACCACAGACGATCCCTACCACAGGCACCGCATTTCAATCCTTTCGGGAATCTTAACACAAGTTACAGTATTTGGCCGGTAGTCTTAGTTCCCTACAACTTACCCCTCAGGATGTGTATGAAATAAAGCTCTTTCATTATGTTTATGATCATTCCAGGAAAAAAGGCACCAGGCAATAACATCGATGTGTATCTCCAACCGCTTATTATGAAATTGCTTAACCTGTGGAATATCGGCATGGAGATGTACGACACTTACGGCAAGACTTTGTTCAACTTGCGTGCAACTTTGATGTGGACGATTAGTGACTTTCCTGGCCTTGGCATATTATCTGGTTGGAATGTGTATACTGTGTAGGCGTGTCTAGCTTGCAATTTTGACACTGACACAGTGCGCCTTCCCCACAGCCGAAAGTGGTGCTTTATAGGGCATCGGAGGTTTCTTGATGGAACGCATAAGTTTAGATTGCAACGGAATCGCTTCAATGGAAAACCAAAAAAAAGAGGACCACCTCAGACTTTGTCCAATACAGATATCTTACAGCAGCTTGAGCATGTTAACTTCGAGTTTGGAAAAAGTGATGATTCAACACAAACTCACCAAAAGACGCGCAAGACTTTGGCGCCGCAACAGTGGAAGAAGATAAGTATTTTATTCACTCTTCCATATTGGAGATCTAATTTACTTCACCACAGTCTTGATGTCATGCACATTGAAAAGAATGTTTGCGACAATGTGCTATATACGTTGCTTAACGAACCCGGCAAGACAAAAGATCACCTTTAAGCGAGGAAAGACTTATGCAACATGGGACTTCGTGCAGACGCTTGGCCAGATGAGCATGACAAATTTCAGCCAGCAAAGTTTACCCTCACAAAACCGAACAAGGAAGTCTTCCTCGCGACATTGAAGAAATTAAAAGTTCCTGATAAGTATTCAAGCAACATTTCTCGATGTGTGGACTTGCAGGCTCGAAAGGTTGCTCGCCTGAAAAGTCATGACTCACATGTTCTTATTTAGCAGTTACTCTCTCTGCCTATAAAGAATGCACTTCCTCCCGATGTTTCCATCGTTTTGGTGGAACTTTGTTCTTTCTTTCAGAAGTTGTGTTCTAAGGTTTTGATCGTTGAGGAGCTCGATCAGCTGCAGTCCAAAATCATTCTTACGCTTTGTCATTTGGAGATGATCTTTCCTCTATCCTTTTTTACTGTGATAGTTCACCTTACAATCCACCTCGTTCATGAAACAAAGCTCGCTAAACCAGTACAATATCGATGAATGTATCCGATTGAGAGGTACTTATTTTAAATATGTGCTTTATTCTCTGTATTTAATGTTTGCTAGTTGTCCTTTTTAGCATTTAGTATCAATTTTCTCTTCTTTTCTTCGTAGGTTCCTTGGAAAATTAAAATCTTACGTAAGGAATAAAGCGTAGCCAGAAGGTTATATAGCTGAAGGCTATATAGGGGATGAGGTGCTGTATTTTTGTTCAAGGTACTTTAATAATCTTGAGACGGCTTTCAACCGCCCACCTCGTATTGATGATTGTCTCGAACATGTGCCGACATCAGGAGAATTTATCCCTCGTGTTAGTAAACCAGTTGGAGCAACTGAGAACTTCAAACTAACGGCAACTGAGAAGTTGCAAGCACATAGACATGTCTTGATTAATTGCACTCAAGTTGAACCTTTCATACAGTAAGAATTGTACACTCACATGTTATTCTATATCTTTCATAACATTTCTCACTTTCATTTCACTATCGCCTTTCCATTATTAATTGCAGGGAATTCAGAAGTCATGTTAAGCGTCAACTCAAGATCCGTACACAAACATCCTCAGAAGTTGATAGGAGGGTCCACAGAGAATCCCCGAGCTGGTTTCCGCACAGAATACTAAATGACCACAACCCACACTCACCAGATTTCAAAGCTCTCACAATCGGCCCTCTTGATCATGCAAAAATGTTTACAGCATACAATGCCAACGGTTTTAAGTTTTACACGGTTTCACGGGATCAAAGATTGCAAACTCAGAATTCAGGTGTTTATGGCACATTGGGACAAGGAGTTATGCGAGCAGCAATGACGCCAACATGCAGTTCGAAGGCGTCCCTTACTATGGAAAGCTTCTTGATGCGATCGAACTTAATTATCAAGGCCATTTCACCGTGACGCTGTTCAAGTATTTGTGGGCAAATACCACTACTTCTCAAGGACTAACAACTAACAACTTAGGGATCACATCAGTCAATTTCTCACGGCTAATTCATATTGGTATTTCTCAAGATGATGAGCCGTATATTCTTGCTTCAGAGGCACATCAGGTTTATTATGTCGAGGACGAGAGGCACAGGGATTGGCACATGGCCGTTCATTTAAAGCCACAAGACCTTTATGACATGGGTGAAGGCGATAACATCGCCTACGAAAGTGAGCCATTTCAGCCAGCCAATTTTGAAAACTACTTCCCTAAAGGCGATGACAATTTACCTTTACTGCAGTGAGTTTTTTTAAGTCCACATCATTTAAATTAAAATTTTTAAATTTAATAATACATCCCTAACAATAATTTTCTACATAATTTCTGTAGGGATGGCGACAATGAGTGATCAAATTCAAATTAAGCTTTTGTCTTTAAAAAAACTGGAAAAAAATTTAAAAAAAAATAAATTAATATTTGTAGCAGTTTAATAACCGCTACAGAAATAAAAAATAACCGCTACTAATTAAAAACCGCTACAAAAATAAAAATAACCACTACTAAATAAAGCCTGCTACAAAATGGATACATTAACCGCTACAAATGGTACGTGGATCCTTATAAATACCCTTATCACAACTCATTTCAAACACTCCCCCATTTCTTTTCTCCTTACCTTTCTTTCATTTTCTCTCATTTACAACTTCTTTTGTATGAGTTGAAGAGCATAACAATATGATCAAATATGATAATAAGTTTTTTAATTTTTTTTCAATACTTCTTTCCTTTGTATAAAATTTATTTTCACCATTTTTTTCTAGATATTTTACAACTTTATCTCATTTTCATCTATTTTTCATACACAATTACATTGTAGTAAACAACATAATAGTTCTTTATTACCTACGTATCCTTAATAATATTATCAATACAATTTTTATACTAATCCAATTAAATTAAATTATTCCTTTTAATTTATAAATAAGTTAAACTATTGAATAATAAGCTAATTAAATTAGATAAACTAATAAAAAAATAAACTATTTAATTTAATATTAAAAAAACAGAAACAAATGATCATAAATTTTTTTAAAAAAAATTTAAATTTTTGTAGCGGTTGTTAAACCGCTACTAATTAACGCGCCTTTTTTAAACTGAAATTATTTTTTTTTGCGCTAATTTTGAATTTTCATGAAATTAGTAGCTGTTATATAACCGCTACAAATTTCATAAAATTCAAAATTAGTAGCGGTTTTTTAACCGCTACAAAATAGAAAAAAAATTTCATTTCTCTTTTCCCGCCTTCAAATTTTCAATTTTTTTATATTTGTAGTGATTATATAACCGCTACAAATATCTCTGAAAAAAAGTTCACTCATGGAGATGTTATAGCGGTTGGGTTGAACCGCTACAAATTATGTAGCGGCTATTTTTCTTGAGTAGCAGTTTTATATAACCGCTACAAAACCTCTTACAACATACGATTTAGTAGTGGTTTTGCTAACCGCTATTAATATTGTTTGTAGCGGTTAAAACCGCTACTAATACCCATTTTTAACTGCTACCAAATCACATTTTGTTTGTAGTGAGTAACATAGTCTGCATGTAGTAAGATGGAAGTACTGAAAGGAATGACTTGATTAGAGTAGCCCGACCTACTAGATTCAAGCAACCTCTCTTCGAATCCGCCAGCTTCTTCTGAGTTCTTTCCATAATGGGGGCAAACATTACATATGATGCCCTCTTATGAATTAATGGGATTCCTAAATACTTGATGAGATCTCCTATTAGCCTAACCCCTATTTGTTGACTTAAGTCGATAGCTCTGGATAAATGAACATTTCTGGAGAAGCAAACTCTAGTATTTTCCCTGTTCACCTTTTGACTGGAAAACATCACAAAAAAGCTAGAGGCATTTCATCATAATTTCTGCCTAGTCCTCTGAAGCTTCTCCAAAAAGAATGAGGTCATCTACAAAGAAAATGTGGGATATATTGGGGCCACCCGTAGTAAGCCAAATTGGCTTCCAATCTCCTTCTTCCATAGCATCTTGAATAATATGGTTCAATCTCTCCCAACATAATGTAAGGATGTAAGGGGATATTGGATCCCCTTGTTTGATGCCCTTGGATGAAGTAAAAGTTTTTGTTGCCTCACCATTCTATAAGATTTTAAATGAAGAATTAATGATACAAGCCATGATTGCCTCACTCATCCTATCTTCTATGCCAATTGCCCAAATAGTAACCTAAATGAATGACCACTCAAGGCGGTCATACCCAAAAACGCTTGTATCCTATCGAGCCCCAGAGCCTTGAAAGCTCCAATATCAAAAGTAGCATTCCTACTTTCTTCATCCGAGATTTCTACATGTAGGCCATCTATCTCCTTCTCACTCAATCTATGAAAGTGAGATTGAGTATGGAGAGTATGAGAACTAGTGCTCTCACTGCTAAACAGCCTCCTATAATAACTAATGGCGAGATTCTTGAGTTCCTCTTGGTCAAAAATCCAATCCCCTTTTGAGTTCCTGAGAGCTTCGATTATGTTTCTTCATCGTCTGATAAGAGTAATGGTGTGGAAGAATTTTCTATTCTTATCACCCTACTTCAACCAACTACATTTGGATTTTTGGTACCAAAGCAATTCTTCTTGTGCAAGAATCTTGTTGTACTCTTTCCATAATTCCTTTTCAGATTGCACTAAGTATTGATTATTTCTTCATTTTCTGGCCCTTTCAACCCCCTATATTCTTTTAAGAATGTTATGTTTTTTTTAGCCGATGTTACCCACCTTAAATTTGTTCCACTCCTCAGCCTCTTTTATAAAACATTTAATCTTTTCCTTCCAAGTCTCTCGGCCCCAACATCTTCCTAATCTCCTCAAATTCATCTTCAAGGAACCACCCCGCTTGGCATCAAAAAGCATGTTTAGGACAGTTGTTTTGAGTAATCAGATTACTACGAAGGAGAATATCTATCAATTCTCAATCAAGGTTTTGTAAAATGTGTGTGATTTTTCCCATCAAAATGTGTGATTTGAAACATAGGCGTTGCTACCTTGAAGACTGACTAAGTGTTTAGAAAACAGCCAAATTGTACTTTCAGAAGTCTTTTTCTACAAGCCGAGACAAAACTTCTTTCACATATTTAAAATGTGTTTGAAATCACATTTGGAGGCCCCAAACGTGCATCTCAACAACCAAAAGCCACTTTTTGGCTTTTTGTGATGTTTAAATCAGCATTTTTTCAATTAGGTTTTTGAAGGAAAAAACTACTTTAAGCTATAAGCCAAAATTTCATACTTTTGGATTTTTCACCATGGTGAGAGAAGAAGTTTCTATTATGGAAAAAGAAAAACCTAAATACCTCATGAAGAAAAGATACTGGATCCCACATTCTTTTATTAAACTAACATTATGGTTCTTATTATAAGTTTAATTGTAGATGAAAATTTTGGTTCTAATTATATAAATCTACTTAAAGGTTAATAATGATTTTTTTTCAATTTTATCCTTATTTATGAAAGTATCCAAAGAAAAAATAAATAATAACATTTAAGGAAAATTACGAAAAACTTCCCCATTAGAAATTTAATTGATGTGAATAACCTGATAAGTTTATATAAACAAAGAATGACATAACTCTGGTTGAGGTTTAAAGGGGGAATTTTCTCCAATTTTTCCTAAAATTTAAGTAATCACTACTACAGAATTGAGATATAACCACCCCCAAGGACGTCCCAAATTGAAAATTGGGTGGTTAAAAAGGGAGGCGGTGGCATTTTCGTAATTATATATATGCAGGGGAACCTTTAGGCGTCCCAAATTTGAATTTGGGATGTCTAAAGTGCTTCCAGGCGCGAAATATAAATTTCGTAGATTTTTTTAGTGCCTGGAGCTGGAATTAGACGTCCCAAAATTATTTTGGGACGCCTAAACCCAGACTTTAGGCGTCCCAAATGGATTTGGGACGCCAAAAGTCACCTTTAGGCGTTCCAAATGCCATTTTAGGCATCCCCTAGGCGCATGTCAGACACTTGTCTGACATGCGTCTTCTCAATAACCTCTCCTCACATGTCCCATTCCCTCCTCCCTCCTTTTTTGACCCAACTTTACTCTTCTTCCTCCTCCCCCACCCACCGTCGGCACTCTCTTCTTCCTCTTTGTTTCTTCAACTCCTCCCTCCTCCCTTCTTCCTCTTTGTTTCTTCAACTCCTTTGTTTCTTTGTTTCTTCAACGCACGCAACCAGTCGACCATTCTACAACTTCACCTCCTCCACAGTGTGTAGATTTTTGCTCTCCTCCACCTCCTTCCTTCCATTATTGTGCACACCACCGTGGTTGTTTGCTTTCTCCACCTCCCCACCGTGCATACACCTCTGATCTCCAACGTCTTCTCTACCTCTCCAGCATACTAGTGGGCGCCCCTTGATCAGGTTAGTTTATTTTCTTCTTGTTTTTTTTGTAACAGAATGGTATATTTTCTTTTTGAAATATAAATTTGCTTGAAATGGTTGAGATTGTGCTTATATATTGCTTATATTGAGATGGTTGAGATTAGCCTGATGTGTTTGGTGTGCTTATATTGCTTAAATTGCTTGTATTCGGGAACTCCAGTGCAATGGTTTATTTTCTTGTTTAAATATAAATTTACTTGTGTATATTACCATTAATTAGTATATATAATAAAATAAAATATGATTTGTTTAAATTAAAGAAATTCTTGTATTCCAAACGAATTATGAAGAATAATTCAAGCCAAAACTAAAAAGAAAACCATAACCCCAATATTCATTAAATGATTTTTATCTAAATATTTTCAATAAAAAAATTTTAGTATATATTTAAATATATACTAAAATAAAACAATTTTTTATTTTCTTGTTTAAATATAAATTTACTTGTGTATATTACCATTAATTAGTATATATAATAAAATAAAATATGATTTGTTTAAATTAAAGAAATTCTTGTATTCCAAACAAATTATCAAGAATAATTCAAGCCAAAACTAAAAAGAAAACCATAACCCCAATATTCATTAAATGATTTTTATCTAAATATTTTCAATAAAACAATTTTATTTTTGGAAGAACTCAACTTAAAATTGTTTTGTTAATATGAAACTCATTTTTTTTAAAATTCCATTAATGAAAATCTTTGATATATATAATATCATAGGAGTCAGACTTATTGTGATCAACAAAGTTTATTATACATTAATGTTTATATACATATATTGATTAAAAAAATAAGTTACATAGCACTGAAACCCTTTTAAGAGGAGAGAGGAGGCTAGGAGGGGGCAATAAAGTTATTAAGCCCATATTTTAAAATCCTAAATTGGGTTGATAACTTAATTAGGCAATCCCATCATATGTCGCTGACAATTGTACTAAACGTGTGAATGTTATTGGGAATGCCTTAGGTGGTAACAAAATGGATCATAGTTGGATGAATGCTTTGAGAACTAGTGAAGAATATGAGAAAGGGGTGGAAGAATTTATTGAATTTGCTAAAAAGAATGCTCCTGCAAAAAATGGGAAGTATTTTTGTCCTTGTGTCAATTGTTTGAATGAGAGTCGACGGGATGTTGATGTCATAAAGGATCACCTACTTTGTGATGGAATAAATCTGCGATACACAAGGTGGATATGGCATGGTGAGGAAGTAACGGATGTCTGTCACACAAGAAGGAAGATGTGGATATCATAGGTGAAGATAGAATGGAGAAAATGATTAACGATGTTGAGGCAGAATCCTTTGCGCAGTCGTAGGAGTATGACAGCCTGCGGAGTGATGCAGAGACACCATTGTACAGTGGGAGTAAGTACACGCGGCTGACGGGAATATTACATTTGGTTAACTTAAAGGCAACTTGTGGGTGGACCGATAGTAGTTTCACATTACTGCTTGAACTATTGTGTGATATGTTTCCAGAGGATAATGTACTTCCAAATCGTATGTATGAGGCCAAGAAAATCCTGTCTACGATGGGTATAGAGTATAAAAAGATACATGCTTGCCCTAATGACTGCGTACTATACAGAAATGAGTATGGAGATCTTAGTAAGTATCCTAAGTGTAAAATTGCACGATACAAAGTGAAAAAAGATGGTGGTTGTGGTGATGTGACAAGTAAAAGGCAACCTTTAAAGGTTATGTGGTATCTTCCAATAATACCACGTTTTAAACGTTTGTTTGCGACTACAACAAAAGCGAAGAAGTTGAGATGGCACTCTGATGAGAGAATATCTGATGGGAAATATCTTCGGCACCCAGCTGACTCTCCACAATGGCAAAAAATAGATGAAATGTTCCCTCAATTTGGCAGCGAGCTGAGAAACCTACAGCTTGGGCTTTGTACAGACGGCATCAATCCGTATGGAACTCTTACTAGCACACATAGTGCGTGGCCGATTCTCCTTGTAATATACAACTTGCCTCCCTGGCTATGTATGAAACGTAAGTATATGATGCTATCTATGATGATTTCTAGACCAAAACAGCCAGGGAACGATATTGATGTCTATTTGGCGCCTTTGATTGAGGACTTGAAGAAGTTGTGGGAGGAAGGCGTAGATGTGTTTGATGTTTATAAGAAGGATTCTTTCAAGCTACGTGCAATGATTTTCACAATATTTTACTTCCCACTTAGTTTATTTCGTTTTTATTGCAATTTATTTACGTTTCTGATGTCATTTTTTGTGTTAACAGGAATATGGACAACTCTAGTGATGACGAGAGGCGTAGAGATGACAAAAGCTCTAGCAATGACGGAAGGCCTAGAGTTGAACCCCCTGCAAGAAGGAGGGTTAAAGGCTGTACAAAGATGGGAGCATTGGTTGCACGTCATGAACATCAACATGAGAGGCTGCATATAGACTTCGTTGACAATCTGAATCCAGTTGGTCCTGAGGAAGACCACTTCATTAGCTACGTAGGGTTTTTGGGTCGAAGCAAAGTGCGCATTACGTACGATAATTGGAGATTGGTTCCCCCAAAAATGAAAGACATGATTTGGCAGCAATTTTTGGTATATAAGTTTTGATGCATTGTAGCTTTGTTCTTATTGTTTCAAATATAATAATCTTATGTTTTACCTTGCAGCAAACATACGATGTCCCAGACACCAGGGAGATGTATAGGCACTAGATGGATGAGGTTCGTGTACGATGGAAAGGTTTCAAGAACAAGCTAACAGCACGGTACATTCGAGGGGCCCTTAGGGGTAAGGATCCATGTGCACAGTATACGTATTTGTCTCCAGAGGACTGGAGGTTGTTTGTGGCATCACGAGCAGATCCTAAGTTTTTGGTAAGATTTCTGTCATCATGATATAGAACTTTTAATTTTCATATACTTTATATCGTTGATTTATTTTTTGTTGTTTTTAATTCATAGAAATTAAGTGCAGCAAATGCACAGAGGCAAGCAGAAAATAAATATCAACATTACATGTCTCGTGGTGGATATCGGAAGCTTGAGCGGCAAATGATGCAAGAAGAGTTAGAGAAAATGAAGGAAGCAGTGGAATCTGATCCTAACATCGTTATCCAGCCACCGGCACCTCCTCCACGTCACAAAAAATGGAAAGCAGGGAGGATTAAGGCTGGGAAGTACATAAATCCGACTGTTACTGAGGTTGCTGCGAGGATTGTAAGTAGTTATACCATAAGTACCTAATTTTTTACATATCGCTAGTGGTTTCGATACATTTACGATAAACTGTATGCTACAGGATGAACTGGACGAGCAAAGTAGCCAAGGTTCATTCAATCCAATTAGACGGATGGACATCTTGTCAACAGCTATTGGGAAGGCAGACGACCTTGGTCGTGTTCGAGGAGAGACACGGGGAGTTAGTGCCACGAGGTATTTTGGACGAGACCCACATTATTCGTCACAAGCTGGACCTAGTAAGGACGTTGTGGCCAAGATTCGAGAGGACCTCGAACGAGAGATCGAGGCCAACCTTCGCGACAAGCTCCGACAAGAGCTGTTGCCAAAGCTTCAACTTGAAATGGCAAAGATGTTCGAAGCGCAAAGGGCAAGGGACGAGCATAAAACTCAAAAATCCCCGGCCTTCAATAGCACCAGAAGAAGTTACAACCCTCTGGAGGAACCACTTGGCGACCCTTCTCCCACTCCAGTGTCGGGAGACCCTTGAACCCTCTATTTGGATGATCCACTGTTGCATGTTGTTGCTGATGCTCTCGTTCACACACGTGCTACCACCCACCATCATCAGCAAATTCTGGAGGATTTCGTAGGGTGAATGTGTCGAGTGTTAGAAAGGGGGAAGAAGGTATAGCCATCCCTGTTCCTGATCCAGAGGTTGGCACGTTAGGTCAAGCGATAAGATCTTTCATCCTTTGGGCTCACAATCTTATTGGTTCAGACGCAACACCTCCAATGGTAGGAATTACCTTACTATTACTGAAAATCTGTTGGCATCCTAATAACAATTTGTTTTTTGATGTTCTAAAAGGATGACGAAGCTGTGAGGAAATGGCCCTACTTAGCACGGCTGCAGCAGATCTACAAGGGCATTAAACAGATTGACGTGAAGATGCCTCCAGGGATTGTGAGCCCTACATTGGAGTATCCCTACACGATTGACAATACAGATCTCAAGCAGTTTATCAGGTTGGAGGAGATAGATGCAGGCTAGGTGAAATTTGCACTCATGTAAGTTCTTTTTTCAATTTTCCCATAGAATTCATTTAGTGGTTTTTTGATTTCATACATTCAATAATTCATTCCTTATTTTAATTCTATTATAGCACCTTCCACGGTCTCCGCACAAACATGGAAAGACGTGATTGGTATGGATTCTTATGTCCTGCGAATACGACAAGGGATACTTGTATTGTGGCGCATAGGACTCACTATGTTTTCTACGCAATGGGACAGACCAAACTTCGTTGTTATCTAGCACTCATTGTTCAACAGTTCGTATTTACATTTTGTCAATTTAAGAAGTTTAATAAATAATTGTCTTCTCATCTAACTTCTTTTTAATGTGTACATGTTGTTAAAGTTACCACTGGAGTTTGTGTGTTATATGTCCTCGCCGCAACGTAGTCTATTGGTTTGATCCCTTGAGTAAAAATCCAGACAAATATACAAAATCCGTCTTCGACACGTAAGTTATTCTGTTTGTATTTCATTGACTCTTAAAAAAAATGAATGGTTCTAATTTTTGTTCATTTTGCTTTTCATGATAGTGCTTGTCAAACATATAGAGTCCTAGGTGGGTCACGCAAGGGTACAGTTGTTAAAAAGCTAAAGTGGTTTTATCCGATAGTAAGTACATTCGATCCTACCTAATTGTTTCATTGACAGTCCTTTTAGACATACCTTTATTGATTTTAACAACCAATTGCATCCCTTTGATTTAAAGTGCACTCGGCAACCTGGCAACACTGAATGCGGATATTATGTTATACTTTATATGTATAACATAACTCAAAGTGGAATTACTAGCCATTTTGAAAAGGTAATCGCTTCTTCATTCTCAAATGATAATATTTTTGGTGTTCTAATCGAAATGCTAATTAATTCATTTGCTTGAGATTCATTTCATCAAAGCTTACTTTCTAATTTTCAGATTTTTGATAATGAAGATGCCTACCTACGTGAAGACCTTGATTTGATCAGAGATCTTTTGGCTGGACATCTTCTTCAACATATAGGGCAGTAAACTTTTTATTTTATATCAGTTTGTAGTTGTGTGATAACAGCGTTTTGACACTTTCTGGTTGTTATTGTTGATATATATAGTAGTAGGTTGTATGAAAGGTTATTGTATGTATATATAGTAAAGATTGTAGTGCTGGATTTCCTTACCAATTTGTAACGGACAGTGTGGTTTATGAATCCATCTTTTATTCTGTTTCTATAGTTTGAATTCGCTGGGTAATACATAATGTAAATTATGGTATAAAAAAAAACCTAACCTTTAAACGTCCCAAATTAAGAATTGGGAGGTCTAAAGTCCCCCAGGGTGGGACTTTAGACGTCCCAAATAAAAGGGACGTCTATGCTTACAACTTACTACGCCCCCAGTATATACGTCCCCCCGTTTTGGGACGTTATAGCCTCTTTTTGTAGTAGTGAATCTAGTATTTTTCAAATTTTCTCAATAATCTGTTGACTAACTTTATCAAACTGACTCTTTCAAAAGCCAATTCAAACATAAATCAGATTACACAATCTAACTTTTATCCTATCTTACGTTTACAAAAGTCAAATAGGAAAAACAAAGTCACTTTTTACTACAACTAATCCAAACACACCATTACTTCTTAATTTATAAAAACACTTTTAAAAGTTAAAACAAACCGGTAGTGACAAAAACACAAGATCACTTTTTTGGTTTGGAAAGGTTCGGCAGTTGTATTGTATTAATATTGATATTAATCATTATTAACTTAGATAAAATCTACCAACTTGTGTTTGAAAGTAGATGTGTGAATTTTTTTTTTTTTTTTGATAGTAGATGTGTGAAAGTTTTATGAGTTTAGAAACCTAATAAGTTTTTATATATAGAATATATCGAGTCTACTCTAAAAATTTTCATATAAAAAAAGTACTTGTACTCAAATTTAAGCCCATTTAATCAACAAATTTTTTTAAATAGAGACTTTTCACCAATTTTTTCAAGTAAAAAGAAAAGAAAAAAAAAATACTCCTTGCTTTTTGTGATTTTCAAATGGGAAAATTATAATTAAATACCTTTAGAATTTGAAATTTTCAAATCAATAATTCCTACTAAAAAGTATTATCATATGCTAATTAAGTATAGTATATAACTAATGAAGTATAGTAAACAAAAGCTGTTGAGATTTTAATATTTTCGGGGTATTCTTAGGAATTTCGCCTTTCTTAATTGCCATTCTCATTGAATTTCTCCCTTTAATGTCACGATATTTAAAAAATAAATTATATTATTTTACTTAGAAATAATAGTATACTCCCTCCGGTCCTAATTATAGGACATATTTACCTAACTTTGAAGAAAGAATAGTAGTTAAATTAGTTAATCTTATTTATTTTCCTAAAATGCCCTTATTTAATAATGCTCAATGCACCCATAATGAACAAAAATATAACTCTGGCAATGCGCAAAACTAGTGTTGTGGAATAGAATTCCCAGTCGTATATAGATTTGAGGATTAGCAATGAAGCATAATAGAAACTGCAATAAAATATTGGCAAAAAAAAAAAGAAACTGCAATAAAATGTGAAGCGGCATACTAATGTGCAAAATGTCATCAAAAATATTAGGGAAAATCACTCTGAGGTCCCAAGCAAGAAAGATACTATCAGAAAGGTCCCTTGAGGTTGTAAAAACGCACTCATCAGATTGTGAATGCACACTTTAGGGGTTGTACCCAGGGACCTTTCTGATATTATCTTCCTTGCTTGGGACCTCAGAGTGATTTTCCCAAAATATTATCATGAAGCAATCTCTTCCTGATGTTGATTTTTTTAATCTTTATTTTAAGAAAAATATTGATTGATCATTTTGTTTTAATTTTTTTTAAAAAAATATTATTATTGTGTTTCATTATTATTGAGAAAGTATCAATGGGGTATTTTGGGAAGAAATTGACAAAAATTAAAACTCTATCCTATAATTAGGACCAAGATCAACTTCCAAATGTTGCCCTATAATTAGGACCGAAGGGAGTATTATATATTACTAACTCATGTCTTTAATATAAAATTTAGGTTATAATCAAATATATGCAAAGTAAGGCTACTGTAAATTAAGATCTTTTATAATTTTTTACAACGTAATGCAAGTGTTTAACTTTGCGCAAGATTTCTCATAAATCATGGGAGACAGCTTCAAAATAGAAAAACATTGAATTTTCAACCGAATTTGCTACAGAATTTAGAGTTTTTGAACCAATTTTCAATGAAATTCAATTTAAGAAATTCCCTTGCAAACTTATTTTTTATTTTTCAAATTTTTAAAAGCCACGTGGCAACTCTGGCAGCCGACACCTCATCTTCCACGTGTTGCAACCTCACTCCACCACGTGTCACAACATCTTTTTTCCTGCAAATGCAACTCCTCTTACTCTCCTTTGGTTCAAACCTATGACCTTGTCAGTACGCGTGTGATGCCTTACTGGATGGACTCGACTGCTTTGGCGTTTTATTATTACACAATTATATATATATATATAATCTTCTTATATATAATCAATTATTTATTAATATATATTTTTTCTCATGTATAAATGTAATAATAATATAAAATAATTTTATATATTATTATAATTTTTAATATAAATTAACTTCAAATTAAAAAAATTTACATCTTAAATAAATTTCATATGACTATATTTTTGTCTAATTTCTAAAATTAATTTTTTTATTAACATTAATTAATAAATAATTACTAACTAATAATTTTTTTATTAATACTAATTAATAACTAATAAATTTTATTTTTTATAAATAAATTTTTATATGATCATTTTGCCCATATAGGGACCAAAACTAATTATTGGAAACTTAAGGAGCCAAAACCAAAATGAGTGAAAACTTGAGGGAATGAAAGATAGTATTAATCGTAATTTTTAAATATTTATATAGCTAATAATATCATAATTTTAATTTTTTTTTTTTAATTTAATTTAATTTAAAAATAATAATTTTTAAATTTTTTTGAAGGAATTAGCCATGGAATTATTCTGTTGGAAATTCCGTAGCAAAATTATTTGTCACGAACAAAATTTCGTCAGAAAATTTGCCACAAAAATAAATTCCATGGCAGATTTTATCGAAAATTTAATGTTTTTTTGTAATGCTTATTATCTACATAAGTAAGACTTTTTTGGACAAATACATAAGACTTTCATCTTACAAATGATGCAATACTACATTTTGGTCATTTCAGAATTCAGATTAATTGCTAATAAAATTCTAGTATAATTAATTTGCCGGTCCTTATAGTTTCATACAATTTTTAATTAAGTCGCAATAGTTTTTTTCTTTTCATCAGGTTCTTATAAGTTTACAAACTTTTTATTAGGTCCTTATAATTTTTTTTCTCTTTATCAGGTTCTTATAATTTCACATGATTTTTAATCAAGTCCATGTAGTTTTTTTATTATTTATTCTATCGATTCTAATAATATTCTTCAATAAATGTATAGTATAATATAATATTATTATATATAATAGTATTGAATATTATTTTATAAATAATTAAATTTTATAATAATTTTATTTTAACACTTTTTTATTAATTATTTTAATATTCTTCTTAATTTTTTAATCAAACATATATTTATATTATATAGTTTTTAATTCTAATTTTTTTTATTTTTATAATTATAAAATTTTCTAAAAATATAATAGAATGATAATTATTTCATTAAGAATTACTAGTTAATTATTTTTATAATTATATAATTATTAATTGAAATTTATTATTAGTAAATTATATTTTAATATTTTTAATTTATTTAATCTTCAATTAAATTGATAAATTAAAATTTAAAAAAAAAACCTACAAGGACTTGATTAAAAGTCAAATGAAATAATAAGGAACTGATAAAAAAGGAAAAGAACTACAAGGATCTAATTAAAATAGGTGAAAGTATAATGACATTATAAAAGGACCCAAAAAAAACCTATAAGGATCTATTTAAAAATTGATTGAAACTATGAGGACCTGCAAATTAGTTATCCTAAGAATCTTGATCCTTAGCAATTATACAAATTGAAAGTCCTACGTGACAAATATGATTGTCATTTGTTCAACAGCAATAATTGATTTTGCAGACCATTTAAAAAAGGGTGAATCATGAAAGTTGAAAACGTAGATTTCGCTTAAAGTATATTTTAAGATTTGTTTAGGAGACTTTATGCGCAAAAGAAAAAGGTTGGAGGGCCATTTCTGTATTAAGCAATAAAATGAGAGACATCTTTAACATGAGACTTCCAAAAAGTGGAAAAAATTAGAATGTGACTGTTAGGAAAACATCACCTCCTCTTGCTTTTCGTTCATATTTTAATTATTACCATGCATAAAAAAAATCAAATGGTCTGTCATAATTATAACATCTTAATTAAGGGAAACAAAATAATAGTAATGCCCAAAACAAGCTCCTTGACTCGTGGCATACACTTTACACACACACACACACACACACACACACACACATATATATATAACCATGGATTGCGGTTCATTTTAAAGCTTTGAATTGTGTGTGTGTGTATCCAGAAGACACTTCATTGTTCCAAAGTTTTCACCGTTGAAAGAAATACTAAGGTCATTGTTAATATGCTGGGATCCTTCTGATTCTGAATTCGACTAGCAAGTTAGTAGCCCTTAGGCATCTTTCTTTAATCTTATTACCAAGTATCCAAATAATCAAAAACTCCTATTTCAGAATTTGTGACTATTCCTCTCAGCACATGTGTATGCCCCGCGAGGTAGTGTGTAATTTATTATTATCATTAAACATTTTTTACTGAACGTCTATCTTCAGTTCTTTCTTTCTTTCTTAGTCCTCTGTTTCAAAGTAAACAAGAAAGCTATGCCCAATCTTTCTCTCTCTCTCTCTCTCTCTCTCTCTCTCTCTCTCTGTGAGCTTTCTCTGTAAATTTGCAGAACCCAAGGACTTGTTTTAGTTCACAGATCACTCACAGAAAAAGTGAGGAGCATGAAGAGATGAGGGTAAAGAGTAACTGAGATGAAGAAAGAGAAGCCCTTTTTCGTCACTTGAACAATATAGCTGCAACCTGCAATATTTTTGAGGCATAGGTAAGCTTTTGGCGTTTCACTGTTTCAGAGTTTTGTTTTGGGAAAAATTGGAGCAAAAGAGGGTCAAAGCACACATCATCATCAGAATCAGTTTTGGGTGAAAGATCTGACTGAGTTGCATACGCTTTCTTTTTGAGCCGTTTTAATTTGATGAATTAAAGCCTCTTGTTGTTTAATTAAACAAGGCAGGTTCCAATAGTTTGATTGCTTGCTATTTTCCAACTTCTTTTATGGGGCTATATATATATATATTGCAGATTAATAATTAGAAGGGAGGAAAAAAAACAGGAGTTTGAAGAATCTGCGTGAACCGTATTATGAGGTCAGATGAGAGAATCCTACGTGCAAAAATATTGCAAAGGACGTTAGGTTATGATGTTTGGTTATGGAGAATTGGAAGTGGCCTACTTTCTCTTCAGGTACCTTTCTTCTCTCTCTCTCTCTCTCTCTCTCTCTCTCATCTCTGAGAAAAAATCGCTTCGTCTTTCTCTGACTGTCTCTACTTTTGCCCAGACATTCTGTCTCTTTGCTGTCCTCTCCACTCTATACCATTATATAGATAGATACATATATATATATCATCATACATGTGCTCTCTCAGTCACAACCCAAATCCTTGAGCGCTTCTCTCTCTCTCTAGTTGCATCCTTCCCATACACTTTTTTTATTTTTTTTCGCACT
Organism: Inga leiocalycina; assembly: GCA_963242795.1. Taxonomy (NCBI): domain Eukaryota; kingdom Viridiplantae; phylum Streptophyta; class Magnoliopsida; order Fabales; family Fabaceae; genus Inga; species Inga leiocalycina. The sequence continues at coordinate 19,350,283 of OY725327.1, read as the reverse complement.
GAACGTGACTAAGAGGTTTATCTTCTTTTTAGCTAATCAACTTCTTCCCATGTTGTCCCAAAAAAATAAAAAAATTTTCCCATGTAAACTCACGATGTTCATAATCAAAGTGAAGAAATTCGTACACACACACACACAAACACGTGTGTGTGGGTGTGAGCAATCGATTCTGATGATGTGTTACGGTATGAAGCCATATTCTTGGCTATCAATTCAACTCATCATATTTATTGAATTTGATCAGAGAATCATGGATTTTAAATCATGTTTTCACTTTATTCTACAAATTTCAAATCTAATAAACCATATGATTTTTATTATTTATAATAATATTATTATGAATTCATATTGTTATAAATAATATTTTTCATCCACCTCGCAAAAAAAAAGAAAATTCTCATAATCTGTTCTGGAGCATCTCCTTACATTGCATATCTCATTAGATATTAGATATTATTATATTAATTTATTACATTAATATTTCTCCTATATTTTAAACAAGGTTAGATTTTATTCAAAATTTTCAGCATTAAAAACCATCAATTGTAGGTTAATAAAAAGATTTATTAGTCAATGACAAGTTATCCCAATAGCAATACCACCCAACACAATTGGATAAAGTTTTGGGTTTGAACCCAGCATTGACATGTTTGTGCACGTGCGGTTAAATTGTATAAATAAAAAAATAAAAATAACTTCCTTAGTAAAGCTATCGAAATTTAGGGGATTAATTAAAACAAAAACTGTTAGGTTTCTATTATGATTAGTGAGCAATATAACACCTTTTTCCTCCTCTTTTGAAAATAATGAGAGAGTCATAATATATAATAAGTTTTCAAATTTGAAAACTCTATGCTTTTTGATAAATTTCCCTGGCTTATGCTGTCTTTCATTTTGTCTCTGGTAGCTCGCTAATCTGTGAAAATATTGATTCTATTGGAAACAAATTAAACTATGCAAACAGTGTGATTCTTGAGCTAAATGTAATTTTATTTAAATCTTTCTCCACATATTTTATTGGACTTCAAACAAAATTTTTATTATTTCAACTTCTTTAGACATTTTAGCAGGATTTAAATATAAAAAAGAATATGTACAATGCTATTTAAAGTTATATGTAGTTGTTCATAAATGAGTTCAAACAAGTTGTTAGATATCCCTTGAACTAAATAAAACTTGAAATGTTAGATATGTAGGATGGAAATCATTTATTGACTATTTAAGAAAAAATTTGACTACATATCTCATTTAAGAATAAATTTAAACTAGGAAACGGGGTACCAACTATGCTTCAAAAGCGATGCAATTTTTTTAGATATCTCAAGAGGAACAAAAGGTTTGAATATTTCGGAGAAAATATATGATTTTTTATTCTGTTTAATTAGGTTTCCGATCAATTCAGATATATTTTATATGAGAAATTAAATATGTAGAGCTGAAAGTGCATGAATATATGTATGGCCAGAAATAGGGTGGGTGTGATATTTGCGGTTTGACTATATGGAAAGGATGAAGAGGAACATCCTTAGACCTAGAATCTTAATAAGACTAATAGGCAAAAAAAAAAAAAAAGCTTAATAAGACTAATGTTATGCTCTGTTTGGTTCCTAGAGTTTGGAATTGCTCTTCTTTACCTATACAATCTTTGATATTATAATACCTTAATAATAACAAAAAAATTAATTAGTAAAACATTGGTGGCAAATATTTTAATGTCTAACCCAGCTATAAGTGTCTGCCAGATATACTAATCTCTCTTTTTATCAAACTTAATCCCTACTATTTTCATTTCCATAAACATATTCTACAAACCAAATATGTCTTGAAGTTAAAAAAAAAAAAAAAGACACCAAACACGTCTTCTTTTTTTTGTTACAAAGGCAAGCAAAGCTTGTAAGTGATAGAATCTATAAGCTAGTTCCTACAGAATGTTCTTGTGATAACAAACCACAATCCAAAGCAAAACGATGAATACATTCAATTGGGTAAATCCCTAATTCCACGTAGTCTTGCGGAATCCTATGCGTCATTCCTGCCAGATAGTCTGCACAACGAATACTTTCCCTATGAGTGTGGGAAATTTCTACCTCCCAGTCGCTATAAACAAGAGATCTGGTATCCAAGATAACGTCATATAGAGGATAATCGGAATCACAAAGAGTGGATAATAGGTGGACTGCCTATAGTGAGTTAGTAAACAACTTAATTTTCTTAAGCCCCAGCTGTTTACATAGTAGAAGGCCTCGACGGATTGCATGGATTTCAGCAGCAGTTGGGAAGGTATGTCCTAACTTCTGTTGAAATCCACATATCCAGTTACCTTGGTGATCCCGGATAACGCCTCCACAAGCAGCCTGACCTTCCCTAACCACCGAACTGTCTACATCTAGACAATGAAATCCCGGATCTGGAGGTTGCCAGTGAAGTAGTCCTCGTTCTAGAACTTGGAATATCTGATGTCGAAACCTGCCGTTCTCCACACCTTCTGAGAGATGGTATATACATATGTGAACTATCTCTTTTGGGTTGTTGGATGACCCTTCAAAGGCTTGACTGCATCGGTTCTTCCATAGGAGAAAACATGTGGAACTGAAGACTTTATGCCATGGCCATCTCGCCATCTTGTTGTTTCCTGGTGAATGGTGTAAATTCAAATTGAGCCAATCTTGCAAATTACCAAAAAAAACATACTATAATATAGAGGGTTAGTTAAAGCTGACCACACTCTCTGCGCTAGCTCACAATCTCTCAACATATGAAGGATACTCTCCACACTATCACACTGAAAAGGACAGGTGTTTAAGACGCTCGGATTGTGTCTCGCTCTTAACTCATTAGTAGGAAGCCTTTCATGGAATACTTGCCACAAAAATTTTTTGACTCTTTCAGGAATTCCCTAATGCCATAGAGACTACCAGTGACGTTGGTGCCTAAGGCTGTGCTGATGGTAGATAGCGTCATATGCTAATCTTACACTGAAGTTCCCATCAGGAGCATTTCTCCAGCATACAATATCGTCATCACTGCCCAAAGGAGGAGACATCAACATTATTTTATCAACCACTCAGTTAGGAAGAAAAGAATCCCATTTAGCTCTATCCCAATGACCCAATAGAGTCATAAAAGAGCGCACATTGGCATTCATATCAACTAAGTGCATGTTTTTATCAATAAGGAATTCAAGCGGCTTGTCCACAGGAGTCCAACATTCTTGCCAAGCTAACGTATTCCGGCCGCTTCTCAGACATTTGCCAAGGCCTCTTTTGAAGTCATTCCAGACAGCCACATGATGGTTCCAAAATAAGTCTCAGCTGAGCTTTTCAATAGTTGATAACACCCCTTTTGGAACAAGAGTTGATTGCATCTGGTATTGCAGAATTGCTGAAAGGACCGACTTGATGAGAGTCGACCAGCCCGCCATACTCAGGTATTTACCTTTCCAGTTTGCCAATTTCAATCTCACCTTCTGGAGTAACAAAGCAAGGTCCTGTTAACCATCCGTTTGTGTAGGAGAGGAACACCTAAATATTTCCCTAGGTCTGCAGTCAATCCAACTCCTACAATTTGGCTCATCTCGTACGCCCTGTTGAAATGGACATTTCTAGAGACGAACCATTTAGACTTGTTCAGATTAATCCTATAACCAGAGACACGGCAGAATAGAGCCATAACATTGCGAATCTCCACCATCTGCTCATTTGAAGCCTCTCCGAAAAGGACAAGGTCGTCTGCGAAGAAAAAATGGGATATATTAGGACCAGAGGAGCTCAATTTTAAAGGATGCCAGTTCCTCATTCCAACTTCTTGGTGAATTAGTTGGCCGAGCAGTTCCATACAAAGGATGTCACGCCCTTATTTTAATTTCACATTTACCAGAGTATTTGCGGAAAATGATATGCGGTTTGATAGGTAACACAGGAATAGCATAACTATACTGATAATATGTACATGATTATGGAAATTCCCCTCAGGGATTCGTACCTGATAATTACAATTAGTGTAGCCGCACAAGGCTACTAGGGTGTCTAAACTCATCCCAGTGAAACGGAGACTTCTTCCCGTCTTCGTTCCACTACTGTAATCCCCTCGTACGGTACTTTGTATTGTTGTTTGCATATCTTCTGTCGTCTCCTGTCTAAATTGTTGGTAGGGAGGGTGAGATTCGAGAGAATCTCAGTAGGAAACAGATACCATAATGCATGCATGATTGATGCTATATGTATGACATGTTAGCTTTATCTATATGTATGCCGCATAATGACATTTCTGCATGCTCAATGTTTCATACAACAAGACTATGGCCACAGCAAAAACAGAAACAGAGCTTCATTTATTCAAATATGCTCTACACAATCAAGTAAAGCAATCACATACAACATTACACAAGCAAAGATATCAAATACATGCAAGTAAGGTAAGTCCCTTACCTCCAATCTTTCTCCTCGATTTGCATGCCAACAGCTCGGGGCTCCATATTCGATCCTACAATGTCAAATGTACTATTTAGACACTTTCATAGTGTTTCTAGGGGTTATATTAGCTTATTATGAAAATTTACTAAAATACCCCCGGGGACCCGGCCCGGCCCTGTTGTACCCGGTCCGGCTGTACTTTTCCCGAAATTTTGACATGGGCTATTCTTACATATTTTCACCCAAGGAATCCATTTCCGAACTCAGAATTATCAAATTCAATGTCAAATTACGAAATTGCCCTTGGCAGCCCTACTTTTAGGGTTTTAGAGGCGTTTTCGTAATTATGCTTTCTTGGCCTTTTCTGAAAAAGTGCCCAACTGTAACCCCACCTAATTTTTGTTCCTAAACTCAATGGAACCATCAAATCATTGAAAATCCAACTCTAAGACCCATTTATAGTGCTGGCCAAAATATATGGGTTTTCAGGAGAAAATCGGGGTTTTTCGGTTTCGGCTCCGTAAATGCAATCCTTTCTACTCCTAACCACTTTATTGACTATTCCATTAGGTTACAACTACCATTTAGTATCAATTTGGGCAGCATAACCCCTAGGGAAACCCATTTTCCATTTTTACAACCAATGGCAATCCGGCGAAATTTCATCGATTAAATTGCCTACAGCAGCTAGAATAGTCAATATACGAAGGTTTGGAAGTTACCTCAAGCTCCTTCTGACTTTTCTTGACTTGGCTGAAACCCTAGCTACTCCAACAAGAGATTTTGAGCTTCCAACCCTTGAATCACATAATAGAATAGCTTAGGAGCGGAGTTATACGCATTAGGAACCGATTTACCGAAGAAATCACTTACCTTTGTAAGCTTTTTCCTCCCCTTTTCTCTCTCTAAAATTTCACACTTCCTCTCTCTTGTTGCAGCAAAACTGACGAAAATGGGAGGAGGAAGATGATAAAATATGATTTTATAAGATATTATAATTATCCAATAATTATTTTTCCATTTTCGGATTTTTACAAAATTCTGGCAGATTTCTGCCTAAACTTTGAAAAATCATAAATAATTCTAGAAAAATCGAATTAGAGTGATTCCAAAGCCAATAGAACCCTTATTGAGTCTAGTTTCAAGGAAAAATATAGACTTTTGTTGGATGGAATCACAAAATTCTCATAATTTCAATCTTTGCATGTTGTTCCAGAAACTTCACAGTTTTTCTGTGCTGACTTCAAAAATTCATATCTTTTTGTGTATAGCTCTAATTGATTCATATGATCTATCAAATTAAAGCTTAGGATGTTTAATTTCATCGTGTAAAATTTCATAATTTTTGCTCATCATTTGGTCATTTAAAATCATATGACAAACTCACTGCCTCATAAGCAATTTCACCGTAAGCATAATCGCTTTTTTCAAAATTAACTATTTTATTTTCTTTAATGCCCCAAAGATATAAGGAACATTAGAGAATATATTTAGGACATCTACTAAATCGGGGCTTAGTAGTCCACTCAATTTAGGCTTATTCTCAAGCCTCCAATCCCAAATTTCGGGGTATTACAGAGGACGAACAGATACGGACTCAGAGGATCACCCTGTCTCACCCCTCTAGAGGGATGGAAGCGTTCGGAAGCTATCCCATTCCAGATGGTGCTCATGGAAGGGGATGAAACACAGGTCATAATCAGCTTAACAAAGCCAGCTCCCAATCCTAAGCTGTGAAGAGTGAATTCAAGAAAGCGCCAGTCAAGTCTGTCAAAAGCCTTTTCCATATCTACTTTCACGGCAATGTATCCCTTATTACCTCTCCTGTTTCTCATGGAGTGGATTGCCTCCTGGGCAATAATGATATTGTCCATACCTTGTCTTCCTGCGATAAAGCTACATTGGTTTTCAACAACCAGGTGGTTCATGACACTTTTAAAGCGGTTTGCAATAACTTTGCTAACAATTTTGTAGCTCACATTGCATGAGATAGGCCTGAAGTCCTTCAAAGATGTAGGATGATCAATCTTGGGAATTAGGGTGATGTTCGTATGATTAATGTCTTGAATGACCTCCGGGTTCTCAAAGATCCTGATCACTAGATCATATATCTTCTGCCTAATAAGATTCCACTGGGTATGGAAGAAATGGGGATTCAAACCATCCGGGCCTGGAGCTTTAAAAGCTCTCATCTCAAAGGCTGCATTTTTTATCTCAGTAGGGGATACAAGTCTTTACAATTGTCCAATTGTAGATCATCCACAGGTAGGAATCTTGCCGGCTAAGGAGAAAATGGAGAAGATGTGTTCTCAGCCGAGTAGAGATTCTGGAAATAGTCAAGAGCCATGCCTCTTAACAGAGACTCATCTGACATCTAGTTTCCATTATCATCTTACAGAGCCTCGATTCTGCTTCTTTTCCTCTTTGCGGTGACGCTTGCATGAAAGAATTTCGTATTTCTGTCTCCACCACTAATCTACTTACATCTTGATTTCTGGAACCAAATCAGTTCTTCTTGTAGAGCGATTTTATGATACATATCCCAGAGTTGCTTTTCAATCTTGAAGAGACCATTAAGCCCACCCCCTCTACTCCTGGCACGATCAATCCCTTCCAGCCTACGGATGATTTCTCTCTTCTTTTTGGCCACATTTCCCACCACCCTAGAGTTCCACACCGAGGCTTCTGTTGTGAACTGCTCCTGACCTTGGATCCATCTTTTCCCTTGCCATGCTTTTTTGACCACATCAC